>CM073775.1:42382864-42792049 GCA_037158775.1 Hetaerina titia
GAGTAAAGAATTATCGATGCCGGATGCAGGGACGAAATATTACGGGGAACCTCCTACGGGGGAAAGTTGCAGCGAACGGAGGCTTTTTCAAAAATTTATGGTAAATGGTTTGGGCGTTCCTCTTTCACTACCGACTCCATTGGGTTCATTGAGGGGAAGCAGTGAAATTTGGAACGCGATCTCGGGTCTTCACAACGGTGCCCTGCATAACAGTCATTCAAGGGGCGGATAGCTAATATTCCATTACCGTTCTTCACATTTCCATCGCATATACTCGATAACATTCAAGTGCCCTAAGGGGTGTCGTTATTACACCAGTATATATTTCTATGCGGGTCGCGGTGGTCTAGTGGGTAGAGCGTTGGACTACTGACCGGAGGTTCCCGGGTTCGATTCCCGGGCAAGGCACTTTGGGGACCTGCAGCTCCACCCTAGTTAGTTGATATTTTTCGGGTACCAGATCGTACTGGGAAACCATAACCGGCACAGGGAAAGGAACTGGCCCCCCTACCCTGATGTGTGAATATTCACACGCCGTCGGGCTTGGTACATGGGTGAGCTCTACCATCACCTACTAAACCGACCTTCGGGTTAATTACTGTGTTTATGGTTATATATATATATATATATATATATATATATATATATATATATATATATATATGCCAAAATAATTAGGGATCTATTGCCAGGACTCAATTTCTCTCTTGTCCATCATTGTGCTTGAGAATAATAATTGAGGTGGTTTTCCGTTGCCTTCCTCAATAGTGTTTTTAACGTGACACCATTTATATATATATATATATATATATATATATATCGATGATGCGGAAGTACTCACGAGAGCAATATAACTTTTGGACAGCACAATAGAACACATAATAAAACTGATAACACGTAAAAGGACACTCACACTCTAGATGATTTAAGCTTTCGGCTTACTCCGAGGCCTTCTTCAGGTCAGACTCAGACTTCAGAGTCTGAACTGAAGAAGGCCTCGGAGTAGGCCGATAGTTTAAATCATCTACAGGGTGAGTATCCTTTTACGTGTTATCTGTTTTATTCTGTTTTCTATTGTGCCGTCCAAAAGTTTTATATATATATATATATATATATATATATATATATATATATATATATATATATATATATATATATATATATATATATATATATACACACACACACATATATTTAAGCACAATAATGGACAAGAGAGAAATTGAGTCCTGGCAATAGAGTCCCTAATTATTTTGACAAAATTTCTCCTTCCGTAGTTCGATGGGGGTAATACCACATGTTCGACATCACTGCTTAAGAAACGTCCTTCCAATTTATGCTAGATATTTAACCTGTAATTTAACCTTCGCTCGGTGAGTGATTTCCCTGCCTAGCTCCTCTAATATTTTGTGTAAGTTACTCAGTTTAATACAAAACCGTATTACAAATCTTTCTCCTCTACGATGCACACGATCAAATTTGGGAATTAATCCAATTTCGTGAGGGTCCCATATGCAAGAAACATATTCTAAATGAGGCCTAACCAGCGAAAGATTACATTTCTCTTTGACCTTTCCATTACATTTACCTAATACTATTCTAATAAATCCCAATTTTTTGCTAGCTTGTCCACATATTCCCCGTATGTGTTTCACTCACGAGAGGTCGTGTATGAGGAAAGGAAAAAACGTGAAATAGGAATTAAAGACGTCCGATTACACTTCCCTGGGGAACCCCTGAGGTGACATCTACTGTACTTATGCCAACTCCACATACATGTAAGGCAACCCTTTGTACCGGACCATTCAATAATTCTTTAATCCAACCCAGGATATTTTTATCTATGCCATGTGCTTCTAGCCTTATAAGTAGTTTACCATTGGGTATTTTGTCGTATGATTTCTTAAAATCTAGAAAAAACCGTGACTACTACTCTCTCCCGAAGTAAGAATACCTTGCACAAAAGGCGCAAGTTGTGTATAGCAGGATTTACCCTTTCTGAAACCGTGCTGATTTTTCACTAAGAATTTCTTTTTATAGAGGTGGCTCACGATCGAACTAGCAACTATATTTTCCATAATCTTGCGCGAAATTTATGATAGGGAAATAGATCTGTAATTGCTCGGTTTCTCTTTGTATCGGTTTTTAAATGTTGGTGTTACGTTAACGGTTTTCCAATCTCTTGGAATCTTGTGATATACCAGCGACTTTTAAATAGTATGCTTTCTGGATCAGGTGCAATTTCCGAAGCTAGATCCTTAAATATATGAGCGGCTATTTCATTGGGTCTGGAGAATCTATTAGGATTAATACAAAATTTTTCATCAAACTTTGTCTTCCATCATATGAGATTTCAATTTTGGGTATCGGCTGACCGGCACGATTTGGTAAGCTATCGTAAGCATTCGGTGAAACATTAGTGAAGACGCTTTGAAAGAAGGAATTCAATAAGCCTTTTCCAAAAATTCTGGTTGCTCTTGTGCCTTTATCATTTTTGATTGAATGAGTGGTTGACTTATATCCCTGAACTTCTCTGACGTGTGACCAAAATGCTTTTGGATTCTCTTTCAAATTTTCCGCACCTTTTTAGCCCCTGACGTCGCAATGCTTTTCGAAATTCCGCGTGTATGCCATCTAGGTTCCCTGTAATCTTTCATAAATGTATTAGGAATGACCTTGTTCACTGCTGAACGTGCGTTCTCTAGGAAATGATTCCACATCTGTGAAATTGTATGTGAGATATTTCGTCACAACATCTTGTTCCTTTAAGACGCCGAAAATTTCAAAGTTTAAGAGGACACCTCGATAGCTTAACTTACTGAAGCACTCGACTGGAAATTGAGGGATTCAGATCCGGATCCTAGTCAGGGCGAATGGCATTTACAATCGGAAATTGCACAATTGCAACTTATGTTCCATTCATCTTTTATATTTTCGGGTAGCCGTAATTAAGATCCTGGTATTAAGCCAAGTCTGAATACTTATGTACTTTCACCATTTTCTTCCATGAAGTTGAAAGATTATCTACGTGGGCGACTTTTATAACTTTTGGAAGCAAAAGGGTATGCGCGAAATTACGAATAAACGTGACAGTAGCAAAGGAAGTGTTCATTGACGGGACGGAACGTTGAGAAAAGGAAAACAGAGATTTTTGTCCCGGGAATGATAAAAGAACGAGCTTCTAAAGAAGTAAAAAGATGCTTGCGACCAAATGAAGCGAATGCTTTTGAAGTAGGAAAACAATGGAACGGAAATACCATGACGACTGCTTCCAAAGCCTTCGAACATATTGACGTATCCATTGTTCCGTTTGGGTTTATAAAAGTAAGAAAAAAATAATCCCTCATTTTTTTCCCCGTTTCACTGATGACTTATGTTTTTTCATACATTGGTGAAGCAAGACGAAGAACTAGTACAATACGCCAGTCATTAAAAAAAATATTACGCTGGTCATATTTTACTTTTTATCTCTCATTCTGTAGATGTTCTTTAATTCTATTTTTCGGAATTGTATTCTTTGATAAGCATGCCTCGGAGCCATGTTGAAACATTTTTGGGCGAAGTTAGATAATTTCACCTAGCTAAATTTATGCTGATAACAATCATAAGTAGTATTTTTTAGGTGTATAGCTTTGATTTCAGATGGTTTCTTTGGAACCAAGCACTACTGTTCTGCAGTTTCCAAACTTACGTGGCACAATATATCCTTAAACGCAGTACATCACATATGCCTTTTTCATTCTTTTCTGGAGATTAATTTGCAGTTAAGAATGTCGTCGTCTCGCTTATATCCATAAGTTCAGTTTCTTTACATTCGTTCTTATTTTATTGTACACTTTTGTTCCGTTTTCATCTTGGCTAGCCCAGAGTTCCCCAAGTCATAGGTGCAAAGGAAAAATACATTTTTGTATTTATAATATTCCGACAATTCAGATGATTCTAATGAAGCTTTATAGAGGTTTCAATTGAGTAAACTATAGTTTCCACGAATCTAGAAAACATTTAAACTTTAAAACCAATGGAATTTATCTCTCATTGGGAACTCTTGGGTTAAATTGGTTAGTTATTCGACACATTTTAGCAAGGGAAGTTATCTGGGGTTTTGAAATACGTTTGAGGGCTATTACTGATGATTCATGGGAAAATAAGGGGATTATATATTTTATCCTCTGTCCAGTTTTATTATGTACTCATGTTACAATTTTTACCTACTTTTACCTTGGAAATTACTGTTTATAAGAGAATTTTGGCGCAAAATTTTTCACGTAGGAAGAGAAAGGTTTCTGCCTTGTTTATATCAATCTATATCAAATGCTCTTGGATTTTTAAATAAAAAATCTAGGTAGTCTACTTTTTAGATGGTGAAATTATAAATGACCTTAATATCAAATATTGACCAATTAAACATCGTTTAACGTAAATAAAACAATTCACTGTGGGGTGGGTGTCTTAACCTACACGTATGTAACCCAGCTGGCCTATTTTTTTTCAATGTCAAAGTGTTTTATTGGAATACCCTCTTTTTACGGGATGACAAGAGAAGTCCAGTGTCACAAAAAATGCACACAATACTAAAATATTATTATTTCTACAGAACATTATCTAAAGAGGGAATTTAGATGCTCAGTGAAATATCAATTTTAGGCAAAACAACATTATGTTGTCTTTGAAATACTTGAAAAACTATGATTAATTAATAATGAAATTAACATTCAATCTCCGGTGATGTAAAGGGAAGAGTTAGAGCTGTTTTATGTTAGGAAGTTACGAATAGGCATTAATGGCATTTCCAAAAACCTTAATATCTTAAAAGAAAAACAACTTTCTCTTTATTTTGCTTGCGTTAACTCCCCCTAGTGTAAAAGGCTCAAACACATCGCTTCATATTACCTATTCCGTATCTCCATTTCCGTTTTCTTCCTTCCATGAATTTCCCTACTAACGTAATCTCCAATTTAACCATTCGTGTTTCTACGTCATTGTCCCTCCGATGTATTCGGCTTATGTTCTCAACTCTTCCGCCAAACCCACACGCAAAATGATTTTCATTTAAATTCAATCCTCTTCCTCCCTCAAAAGCCATCTTTCCGACCTATAAGAGGAACGCTACCTTCAGTATTTTTATCCTCAGTGATCATTTTGCAAAGTATCTATACGGAAACGAATCTGCAATTTCTCTTCTCCACACAATTACACTATATATTTATACTTTGTAATTCTCCGAAAATCACATTGGTAATTCTTTTTTCCTAATTTCCTCACTGTTACCTTACCCAAATGTTTCACTCAAAAAGGTAATCCACGCACGAGGAAATCGCCGCCTGCTATGACTTTTACCCTTCTACTTTGAAGTCAAGCTTACGCTTCTCTCTTTCTATTTTGCCACTAAATTGGAAAATATTAAACTTAACAGGCATTTAAAACAGTTGTTAGTGCAAATTGAGTTTAGTTTAAACACATTTTAATTATCTGACATTATAACATGGGGGTACGAACTGAAACTTAAAACTTGATGAAACTTTTCATTGAACAGGAAAAATATTAAATATAAATAAGTGTAGCATTTTATGTGTCCGGGCAAAACTCATAATAACTAGCGCAAATTTCCGAGCGGTGCCGAAGTACTTGAAAGCATGCGTACTCCAAAGAGTGATTTTTCTAAATATATAATATTACTTTGATTATTATTAGTACAATACTGGGCCGTTATTAGTACAATACTGGGCCCAGTATTAGTACAATACTGAGCGCGGCCTTGCTTACTTGCTCTAAAACATAATTAAACCCCTCAAAACACAATTCAATGAAGCATTTCAGGAGAAATTCAAATTAAAAATGCCGTGATACATACCTTTATTTGAAAAGGTTTGCCCAACGAATTTCGGGACACTAATACAAATAATATGCGTAAAAAAAGTGCTTAATTTTCCGCGTCCATTTTGTATTTACTTAGTTACCGGAAGGAAATTGCATATGTCAGCCGGAGAAACACAAGAAAAAAAATTAAAACAATCACACGGTGCGAGCGGAGGAGGAAAAAAAAAGGTTCTCATTAAACTCACTTGAAAAAAAAAGAGGTGGACAAACTCTTCCGGTCACGGGTCAGAGAAAAACATTTCCACTGCGAAAGAAATTGAAGAGAAGCTAGAACGGCGGGGCTGTTGAAGAAAAATAAAAAGGAAAATAAAGAGAAAATTTGGAATAATAATCTCCAAGATTGCCATGCCCATGTTAGGATTGCAACGTTCCTTAGGGTAGCAGTCAAAGATATTTATTTAAACGTAATTTGAGTCCACAAAATACGACATGTTAACTGGAATAAACAGAATATAATCAGGCAAGAGTTATACACAGAACATTAACATAATCAGCAGTCGTTAACCGACTTGGGGTTGGTTTTTATTGAGCCCTGGCACATTATGTTACTCGTAGACCCTAAATAACATGAACGAAATATCCTTAGACTCTATTGGGAGAAACTTACATTTCGTGAACAATCATTCTCTAGCTCTGCATTGTTTCTACCTCCCACAATTTTGTTTCACAATGCCTATTTCTTCCCCTCCCACTACCTCGCATTCCCAGAATTCTCCAGTTACTACGTCATTATTCATTAATTTTATTTTAATTAATTTTTCTTCACATTAATACGTGTGTATAAGTTCTTCTTTTGTCCGTTTTCTTATTTTTCATGCATTGATTCATTTTTATTTATTATATTTATTCATTTTAAATATAGTAAATTATAACAATATAAATTTATATATATATATATATATATATATATATATATATATATATAATATATATATATATATATATATACATGGTTCATCCATAAAATAAGTGTACTGAGCTCAGGAAAACACATTGATTACACTTTTAAATATCTTAAGCTAATATTCCTCAAAATAGGACCCTTGTGAGTCGTTACACTTGTTCCAGCGGCGTTCCCATTCCTGGAACGCTCCCGCGAAGGCATCATCGGGAACCTCTCGAAGACACGTCGTCACGGCCTCTTTGACGGCGTCCAAAGTCCCGTATCGCGTTCCTTTCAAACTCCTCTTTTATCTTCGGGAACAGAAAGAAGTCCGGTGGTGCCAAGTCCGGGCTGTAGGGCGGGTGCGGCAGCGTTGCCACGCCGTGCTTGGCCAAGAAGTCCGACACGACAAGCACGGTGTGAGACGGCTCATTGTCGTGATGCAGCCGCCAGATGTTTTTGGTCCCTAATAATCTCGTGCACTATTGTTTTTGGCACATTACACTGCTCTGCTATCATCCGAACACTAAGACAACGATCAGAGTTCAGTACATCGTGAACTTTTCGCACATTTTCGTCGGTGAGTGTCGTTTATGGGCGTCCAGGCCGTGGTTCGTCGTCGACCTCTTCTCTGCCCTCCATGAACATCTTGTGCCACCGAAAAATCATGTTTCTGGACATGGCTGACTCCCCGTAAGCCTGGTTAATCATACCGACAGTTTCAGTAGACGATTTTCCAAGCTTTACCGCAAATTTGATGGAATACCGCTGCTCCAAAAACTTCGGCATCGCGTACCGTGACGTGGGTCGAGCGTGGAGGTTCGCGTTAACAAAGCTCCTCACTACACCACAGCTCAGAGCCGACTGCCTTTTTCAGCGTCGCTTGCCAACATATCTCCCTCCAATCGCAGCCCGTCAGAGCGGTGCTGGGCGCGCCTGGAGCGGCGGGAAAATATCAGTACAACTATTTTCCGGACGAACTATGTGTATATATATATATATAGTATAACTACATACATAAATAAAGGAGGAAGAAGTCGATGGGATGTACGATGAGTTAGAGGATATAATCGCGTGTGTTTCTGCAGGAAAACATTTGATAGTGATGGGGGATTGGAATGCGACGCTCTAACTCTTCCTGAGAAACGCAATCGTAGTTGAATTCCGTATTTTTCATTTGAATTTGGTCGAGCTCCTTTCATCCAGTGTTGACTAAAGGAAAGAAAAATGTTGAACAGAAGGAAGGGAGGTATAAAAATATACCGAGTTATTTATATTAGAAATTTTAGGCTTTTTTAACGACTTACATTGGTATCTTAAGAAGGTTTAATTGTACTTTTTGTTGATAATGAATATAGATTCGCGTTAGACTGATATTATGCTAGAAGTGCAGCAGCGTTTAATCCCAAGGTTCATCTAATTATTCCGGCTATCATCCCTGAAGCTATTAATAATCTTGCTAATAAAAAAATATGTCTAGAGGGAAATTATGCCAATTTTCATCGAAGTCAGTGCACGTTCATACAACAATTTTACTTGTTTAAAGTTATTCCAAATCAAGGAAAATGCTTTAATTCAAGTAACTACCGGAAATTCCGCCACAGTTAGTTGAGAAACGTAGTCATCCACTTATGCGCCGCGAAATGCAGGAATTTCAAAGTGCAAAAAATCATTTGCCTAGACCGAAATGACTCCGTTAAAATCACCGTCTAAAAATTAAATCCAGTTATTTGAATTTTTTCATAATATAAGCATCTTTTTTTTCTTAAACGGTGACTTAAAACTATTCTATTTGCATCCAATTTTGCATTCCGTTCATGCCTCCATGTAATACCGTTTTCATGTATGCAGCAGCGGCGGAAGGAAGCAGAAGAACACGAAGATCCGTGTACTGTGTTTTTCTGATGGGAGATGAACAAATGACTGAGAGCGAGCGTCGGTTTTCGGTCGCTATCGTGACCGATGCGCCGCATAAATTGAGAGATGGGCAACTTCTGGGGCACCTCGGCCTGCGGAAGCAATGTGCGCTCTGATTGGCTACACTATCTGCGGTCCTGTAAAGCGGATGCGCGACATTGTAGTTTCCGGACTATGGTGCTATGTGGACCACTACAAACACTGGCGACATTTTATGCACGGTAAATTAACACAACATTTGGTTTCTACCGTTGAAAAATTTGGCTTACATATTCCTGTATGAAATAACCAGAAATTCAGTGGGAATACAGCCGTAGTTAAATTGGTAAAGCACTAGACTGATTAAGGAGTGATGAGTAGTCACTAAATGAATTACCTAATTATTTTTTCACAAAAACTAAGTTTATTAAAGTTTATTTATTCAGTGATGGATTTTCACAAGGTTGAGTCTGAAACCATCGAATTCATTGAGAGATGATATCCCAGTAAAGGCAAAAAAGATTTAATCTGTGATACACCTGTAACCTTGTAATTTTTCGTGGATTTAAAACCTTGAATGAGGTCCGAGGGCTGCATGGTAACATTCAAGTATAAGTGACCACCTTGTAGTAAATATACGAGGTGTTAAAATATTAACGGGAATTTTAATTTCTCGGGCAATAATATTTATTTATTCTTATACATTGATGTTGTCACCTTCAAAGTAGTCCCAGTGGGGATTACTTTGAAGGTGACTGGATCCACTGGAGATTATGCACTTGTACCAGCGCTTCTTCCAATCCCCAAAACACTTCTCAAACTCGATCTTTGAGATAGCATTTAGTTCTTTCAGCGATGCGCTTTTAATGTCATCTACGGCTGTAAAACGGCGGCCCTTAAAGGTTCTCACACGGAATCTGGCAAATATGGAGACTGGAGCATTGTTATAGTATTGTTTTTGGCCAAAAATTTACGAGCAAGCAAATGATGTCTGAGGAGCTGGTGCATAATCGTGGTGCAAAAGACATTTCGGAACGAATTTCCTGCCACGCAAAAGAAGAATGGTGGAAAACGCAATGCGAGGATATGGAGAGTTTACAGAAGAAGGGTGAAATTGGTGCTCTATACAGCAAGATTAGGTTATTATCGGGAAGTAAGAAGGCAAGATCAGTGCTAACAGTCAAAGATAAGTAGGGTAACATAATAGTTGAACCAGGAAAAATCCAAGAGTGATGGAAGAAATATGTAGAAACACTGTATGGTAAAGAACTTAGGCCGACAAGGTTAGACATAGAAAAGGAACATGACGTAGAAGAAGATAGCTTGGGTCCAGGCATACTCGACGATGAAATAGAAAAGGCATTAAAGGAGATGAAAGCAAAGAAGGCCGTGGGGGTGGACAACATTCTTGTGGAACTGTTGAAATGTTTAGGAAAATGTGGGAAGAAGACTATATGAACTGATTCGTAGTATCTATGAGGAAGGAACTGGCCGGAAGATTTTGTGAGATCGGTGTTAGTTCCTATTCCAAAATAGGCAAAAGTTACATCATGTGAGGATTACAGAACAATAAGTTTGATATCCCACGCAGCTAAAGTTATTCTCAGGATCATCAACAAAAGGATAGAGGGTAAGGCAAATTATTACATAGGTGATGATCAGTTTGGTTTTAGGAAGGGGAGAGGTACGCGTGATGCCATAGCAGTAATGAGACCACTAATCGAGAGGAATATAGAATACAATCAGGACGTATTGTTAGAGGGGTTTGTTGAGAGAAATCTTATGGAGGCAGGAAAAATGGATGAGAGGCGTATTGAGCGGCAGTAAGATGTTGAAGAAGCTAATAGAGGGGAGAATTTGGGCAAGCGAGGAAAGACTGAAAGCAAGCAGGAACAGGATAGGGTTATCGGACGGGATGAAGGGAGGAAAGAAGTACACAGAGATGAAGAGGGACCTGATATAGATTAGGTTGCTGGATTGGGTTTTGTTTTGTTTGGAGTTACAAAATGTTTATTTGATAGTTTTGTCCATCCAAAAACCTACCTTAACCGGTAGATGACCTAACAATATATATATATATATATATATATATATATACATATATATATGTGTATATATATATATATATATATGTGTGTGTATATATATGTATATGTGTGTGTGTATGTATATATATATATATATATATATATACAAACACGCGGGTACAAAATATTTAACATACAGAAAGGAAGGACACTCACAGGAACAGTTTGTATTGACGTTTCGTTATATATATCTTATATACCTACCACGTATAATATTTTGCCCCAAAGCATATCTACGATACCTAGAGGGTCCCACTAGCTCTAGTTTTTGACCTCCTATTTTAACGTATGACTTAGTCTTCCTCCTCCTCAAGAATCTCCATCTTACTGTAGTATTGTTGCACTCAGCAGTGCTTACTATCCCTTGCGTAGTGGCTGACTAAAGTTTGATCATGCATGAGCCTAATTTTTCAATACCCTTCCGACATTCATTAATATCGTATTTTGTACAAAAAGGCTTCTTTTATTCTAGTCCTTTACGTTACCCTACACGCTATCTATCTCATTTTCGATGTATATAGTATTTGGGGGTAATCCTTAAGTTCACGGCTTTAATGGGGAGCCAATTTTAGGAGAATATGCTGGTTTGCCTTAAGGAAACTCAACTTCATTAAATGGATGGTGGAGAAATGCAATGTAATAGAGAGGTGTTATTTTGCTTTAGTTATGCCCCATTTGGATTACGCCGAAAGTTGGAATCCTTGGAAGTTATTGGCGATAAAAGAATTACATAAATTTCAGAGGAAATTTGCCAGACTCTTAAAAAATTTACGATCAGAATACTAGTGTGAGATGTCCCTTGAGGAATTAGGCTGGAAACCGCTTGAGATGTGAAGAGAAAAAGCGGAACTTGGACTTGTAGTTTTTAAGTTAGGGAACATTTCATAATAGGCCTACATATCTCAGCCCTCTTCTTCGCCCTGCCAATCGCGACTCTCCAAGTACACATGAACCATAGGGGTCTGAGTCTTTAAGCGATTATGGAAATCCGCGTATCCTTTCACCCCTTTCTACCCCTATATTTTACAGTATAATAACTTATTATTATACCCAGTTTGATATACTCAAAGTCTCTTAATCTAAGAGAGAAATAAATACCACTGATTTTACTAATACAAATTGTTGCCTGCAAATCTTAGTGCTATTCTTTTTTTGTAATCTAGGAAGTAATAGTCCCCGTGTGCTTGAAACTATAAGAATGCACTTCATTACTCCATTGGCTAATTTCAGGTGATATTTTATATTGATATCAAAGTCAGTGTCTTCATTATTTATATAAGTGTACAACTGGGGTGAAAATAGCATTTTACACTTTTTTAGTAAGTGTTAAATTTGAGCAAAGTCTGTCCTATCTCGTGTTACCGATCCGGCGTCGTTAATCGCGTAAAAATGAACTATTTTTTTGTTGAATTCTTCATGAAGATGCTGTTGTAAATACCAATGTAAATACAATATCTAAAACATTGAGAGCTTAAAGTGATTTTTAGTCATTCCTCTTCGAGAAACACGGAACATCGCTTTCATTGGAAGGGTCTGCATCCAGAAAATGTTAGCATCACGTTTTCGTCTTTATGGGGATTATGCTGATTTTTTAAAGCCGTCGCGGCCAGTGTCCTAGTGTTCAGATCGTTCTGAAAATTATCTTGAATTTTTTTACCCAAAAAGGAATAAGAAGTTAATAATAGGCCCATGTACAACGTAATTCTTTCTATTGGTGTCAATACTCGTTCTTGCTTAGTCTTAGAACGACTTGGAGCGCTTTGTTGTCGTCATTTGTTTCACGGCTTTTCGTCATCTGTGGTCGTAAGTTTGTGTACATTGTTCTGCGTGAAATTAGTTCACGGATGATATCAATGATCGCCAAAATCTCGGTAAAACCACGGAAAAGGATTTTTTCCGCTATCACCTCTTTTTTGTCATCCGTGATGGTTTTTGTCTTAATTAAATCGTTTTTAGGAGTGTTAAGTTTCTATTGTTTACCCTGAGCAGTCCAATTCTCTTTCTCTCATTCTATAGATCTAAGAGTCTTAGGAATTTAGAGGAAGGCATTTGAAGATCTGTGTTGACGTTCATCGAGGTAACTTTAGCGGCGGAAAGGAAGAGGGTGTATGGTTTCTCGCTGGACGGATTGGGAGAAAGCGGTCTCTTCTTGTATTCCCCTCCTCTTCGTTCATTTCGCGTGACCATAGAAGAGAGAGGGGCGTGCAACACTGCGAGTAGTTCGAAGGATGGAAAGCGGGCGAACGAATGAATAATTCAACCCCCACTTTCTCCTCCATCCCCTCCTTTCGACTCCGCTCCAGGTCAATTCCACTCCCACGCAAACACAAACACCCAATCTATTTTATTCCGCTCCCTCGCTTGCTGACCCAAGGAAGCGTGGGAGTGAGTCCTTTTAACCGACCACGCTTCTAGTCGGCACGTCCCGTTGAAGATGAAGCGGTTTGACTCAAGGTCCATGGGAGGGGTGAGGTGAGTCAAGTAGAATACAAGTGGGGGTGAAGGATGTAAACCCTTCCATCCATAATTATACCAACCCAGGACGAACAGGGTAAACACTGCCTTTCTTTCTCTCGCTTACACTAATTCTCCCCCACCCGTTCTATACCCTGGCGCCCACCCAAAGGATTAAAAAAAATTGATTTCACATTTCCCTTTCTCCTTAATGTAGGTACGTACTTCTATGGTTTTGGCTTTGAATTATTCATCATGAACATATTGCTTTGTTTTGATAACGCACTTTTAACTAAAAAGCATTGGCTATTATTAACGAATAAATACGAGGTTTGTTCAAAACCTAAAAACAAATTAACAAAATTATTATTTATTAAATAAAACGGTTTCTGGCGTAACTTGGTGGAAAATTTTCATATTGACGTTTAAAAAAAAACAAAAAAAACCAAACCACTTTGCTTTTCCGCATGAACTTTTTATGTGGAAAAGCAAAGCGGTTTGGTTTTTAAAAAACTTCTAAGTTATTATTTATTATTAAAATAAAGGACCTGCAAGCAATTATTAATTGCTATGGATCAAGTACTGGGGGAATATAATGTGAACATCAACAAGAAGAAAACTAAAATCCTAGTGTGTGGAATAGAGAAGCTGAATGCAAATATCACAATTCGAGGGGCAAAACTTGAGCAAGTAGAATCCTTCATCTACCCGGGCAGCAGCATAACATGGGATGGAAGAAGTTCGACCGACATCAAGCGAAGAATCGCCCAAGCTAAGAACGCATTCATGAAGAAGAGGGAATTACTATGTTCAAAGAACCTAAGGCTGGAAACAAGGAAACAATTCGTCAAAGACTTTCGTGTGGAGCACTCTATGGTTCCGAGACTTGGAACATTGGAAAAGTGGACCAGCAAAGAATAGAAGCCTTTGAAACATGGTGCTGGAGGATAATGATGAAGATTAAATGGGCGGACAAAGCGAGGAACGAGGAAGTATATAGAAGATCAGAAGAGGATAGAACCATATGGAGAACTCTACGGCAAAGAAGAAATAGATGGATTGTACTCACATTGAGACACAATGGAATGATTAGGAATAGAATAGGAGGAAAAATAGAAGGGAAGATCACACGAGGAAGACCAAGAGACATGTACATAGGACAAATTAAGAAAGACTTAAAACAGAAAAGGTATCAGGGATTGAGGGAATTGACATTAAATATACGCGAATGAAAGGCCGCAATAAACTAATCCTACGATTGAAATACTGATGATTAAAAATTTATTTCATTAACAAAATATTGGGAAGAATCCCCTTCCAAGTAGTCTCCTCCTAAATGTATAAAATTATCCCAAGGGTGTTTCATCTTTAGGAAACAGTCCCGGAACGCTTCTTCCTGAATCCTCAAGCGAGTAAGCTTTCCCGATCGTCGATTTTTCTCTATCTCTGGAATGATGGTAAACAATCTATTTCTTTTGAACGTGGTTTTTAGTTTGGAGAACAGGAAAATTTTACAGGTCTGGTCAGTAGGTTGGGCGAGGAAGCACAGTAGGTCTTGTTGTTGCCTAAAAAACTCACTATGTATTGCCAACTCACACACATCTACATCTACATAAATACCCTGCGAGCCACCAAAAAGAGTAAGGAATGAGGGGGTTGGGATTTTTCAAATAGGTCGGGGAAGGTGGGGGGAACCTGTAACAAAAGAAGTATTTTTATAACGTATATATGTATGCATATATGTATGTATATATATACATATACATATATATATATATATATATATATATATACATGTATATATAAAAATATAAAACTTAGACAGCAACACAGCACGAGAACACACAAAAAGAACACACATTATTAATATTCATGAAAATTCCCGTAATATTACAGCACCGACTTGATTATTTGCAGACATTTTTTCCTTGCAGGCTGGTGTATTTTGTACCAAGTTGTTTCAGTTTTTTTCACAATTAGGTAAAACATGATGAAAAATGCTATATGCATAGCATTCATCAACTGGCATTATTTACGTAAATTAATTGGCATTTAAAATTATGCTGATATTTATTATGTCCCAATACTACAATTTTTTAAATCGGCATCCATTACATCCTGTGTTAAATTAATTCCAATCGACAATATCCCAAGCGGTGTAATGTTTTTGCCCAGATATAGAAATTTTACAATTTGTAATGATATTCGGTTAAAATGTTTTTCATTGGTTGTTTTTCCACGCTCTCAATTAATACGTACAGTAATATTATTTGTGGAGTTGGAATGCATTGAATTGTATTATTAGTTTTTCGTGTGGGGCGTACATTATGATACACGTTTACATGGAAATCACGTTTCAAAATCGGCTTGATATTAATTTATTTTATTTATTTTTTTAAATATTAACAAATTAGCATTTAATTAGGGATGAATTTGACCTAAATATTTCTCATTTTGTTAATAAAACAAAGGTTATGCCTTTTTCCAGGAAGAAAGAGGCTAAGCTAAATATTAAAATAGGCGGCGAGAAAATAGACCTGGTAGAACAATTTACAAATCTCGGAAGTGTTTTGGACCAACACGGTCAAAGTAGTAGGGACGTATGCGAATTCAATCATCTAAATATTCGTGCAAGTATTATTGTTTATCATATGACACAATTTCCAGTAATGCTAACTTTGGAAGCTTTCTGAAGGAGGAGGGAGTTGATGACGGGGACGCTGTGTAGGAATGTTAAGACAAGACTCGTAAAAACTATGATATGGAGCGTTGCTATGTGCGAAACGTGGTCGCTGAAGCAGGATGTTAGACGTAGATTGGAGGCTTTTCAAATGTGGGTTTGGAGAAGAATGGAGAGGGAGAAGAAATGGATCGAAAGGAAAACAAATGAGGAAGTGCTAGGGTTATTTGATTCTATGAACCATAATGAGCAACGATTAAGTGTTTAAAAGAAATGTACTACCATGGCAGAGTAAGCATGAATGTCAAAATAATATAAACCCATTACATTTAAGTTGAAAATACCATTGCATGAATGGTACACGTATATATATATATATATATATCCCTTTGATCAGCATAATTTTCATGCCTACTTTACTGAAGTAAATAATCACATCAGGGCGAATTCCAAAATCATGCAATGACGAAATATCTCTGAAGAAACAAGTGAATTCCGGTATGCGGGAATTTTTTCTACTGTACTTCCGGGTAGATACGAGTATTTTTATAAAAAATATTCCGAAGCAAATTCGTTGTTATTAATTGGGCACTTGGTGATTCCGCTTTTTATTTTTTCCCCATTGATGTCGACTTCTTAGCATTTCTATACAGTTGTACTGAGGTTACGGTTAACCCGACCTCAAATGTGCCTCGGCAATGACTCTGTTACGTCGAAATTAATCGGAAAAATGAAACTGGGTAAGATTTTTCGGTTCAATTTGGAGCAAATGCTCGCACGCAGTTGCACAAAGTTAAGCCTGGGGTGAATTGATTATCCAAAAGGAATTGTTTTGTTTTTTTATGACAGGCCGCATGCATTCGAGAATATTTTTAGCAAAAAATATTCAGAAATCGGAAAATTGGTGATTGGTTCCACGTTGCATAACGCTATTCATTCGGTCTATTGTCTATTCTGACCTATTATTCATGGGGACACTGCATTTTCTCAATTTCATTGCATGAACAAAAGGACCCTTAAAATAGAAAAAATTCCTTTAATTTTCATTTGCTTATTTTTTTTGGCGTGGTATCGCGCACGTGTGTGCTTTTGTTGGATTGATGAATTGCCCCCTGATTGGAAAACTAATATTGATCAAACATGATTGGTAATGTGATGCATTTTTTCAATTGACCGTTGACTATATAATTGTTTAAAAAATTAGTTAATAAAAGAAAATGATTTTTTTGGCACTTCAAACACTTCATCTTTAATGAAATTGAAAAAAAAATGAAAAAAATATCGAATTTTTTCATCTGTTCACTTTATGACTCACTGTCATGAATATCAGTACTGTTGACGTATTACCGACTCAGTATTCAGTGTGTTAACCGTTTAAAAAAAAAGTACATGTCTTTCCCCAGTCAGGAGTTTACGTCACTTTCAGATTTCAATTTAAACGACGGATTGATTTAGTTATCATCACCTGAATGCAATTTTTTTTCATAATTGTGAATTGGTGCTTCATATTTTATATAATAATCCTGTATATTGACGATTGGATCTTTGATTTTAGTCTACCATTTTTGTTGAGTGTTACGTTTTCCCTAATACTCACTTAATTTTCCTTTATAATGAACAAAACAAATTGCTCTTTTCTAATAGATTTTCGTCTCAACCACGATCGCTTTCAAATAAAGTACATCACATTCAAAATTTAGGATGTCGTAGTTCATTGAGGTTTTAATTCCAAGCACTTCATGCGGGAATCTATACTATTTTAATTTCTCTCAATTTTATTTACCAATTATTCTTCATGCTAAAGAAATCTATGCACCTAGAACTGGGATAAACTCCCTGCTACACACCCTAATGGTGGCTAACAGTGTACTACAATTTCACATGGTCGACTCAGATGATTTACAATTCTCAAGTGACACTTTGCTTGGCATTTAAATCATAATGATTTTTCGTTTTTCTCATTTCTTTACTCTAAAAAGAACCGCTTACACGCCTGACTAATTGAACCCGAATATGACCTTACCGCACCCGGACTATTCATTATTCAGATCCTTTATCGTTCGTGGGAAAAATGACATCTTAATTCTATCTGTTCTACACTTAATCTCTCTAATTTTATTGACATGATCCCTCCTACCGTAGTACGATGGGGGCAATAATACATTATTAGCATTCTCTTGAACAGAGTGTCGCAGGGAGAGAACCCATGCCATTGTATCTCGGAAGAAAAAACGGAAACTGTCGTTCCCGACTGTTTGGTTATCTCCGACATGTTGCTGGAATTAGTCGTTGCAGATAAGTCGTTCACTAAAAGCCAAAGTTATTCTGAAACTACGGGTGTAGAGGTTTTAGCCCACAGATGAATTGTAGCTGCAATCATACCATACCATTCTAAGTGGCAAGTGGAAACTTCATTACGTAAGCATTATTACTACATTCGCGAGTGTAAATATTAAGGTTTTAGATACTATGGTACCCTGCAAGCCACCGCTAGGGTGGGTGGCAGATGGTGATTACACAGAAAACTAATTATGACCCGAATGTGACCCTAAGGCGGTCGGATAATTTTATTTTGATCCTTTATAGTTCCCGCAAAAAATTGCCTCTATCTTTTCTACACTTAATGTCTTTAATTTTACTGACATGTTTTTATCCTGCCGTATTACGATTGGGGTAATAGTACATTTTCAGCATCGTTGCTTAAGAAACATCCTTCAAATTTATGCAAGAGTAATCTGTATTTAAGCTTCGCTTCGTAAGTGGTTCTCAGCCTAACCACTCTTAATATTTTGGATACGCTACTAGTTTATCATTGCAGCTTACTAGTTACTCCTACTACAGATTACTAGTTTATCATATGACTGAGTCATATCTTATATTCCGAAGAAGACGGAGCTCAAGTCCGTCGAAATTATCAAGATATTATTGTGAGTGTTCTTTTTATGTGTTCTCGTGCTGTGTGTTACTGTCTAAGTTATATATATATATATATATATATATATATATATATATATATATATATATATATATATATATATATATATATATATTAAAGTCATCTGATAAAGCTGGTGTGGTCCCAATATTAGAGTAGAGCCAGATACAGAGTATCATTTTAGTTATATTTTATTGTAGATTATCAATTTTATATCCAACTAAACAGATGTGTCCACTCTAATTTTGACATGACATAAGCCATTAATTGTTTAGGGTCCATGTTCTGGTTCATTGGTTCATCTAACATTCCACCTTGAAGAAATTTTCTTTCTTCCACTACTATTTTAACCACTTTAGTTACGCCGCGTAACATTATTATTCATTTCATTATTTGGCATGGTGCACCTGAATAGTTCCAGTAATAACCTTCAAAATGAAATTACCGTTGAGACGGGTTGAATCATCAAAAAAAAAACTTCACGCCCCGCACTCATCCAAGCGAAGAACATCTCGCAGTTTTAATGCACGCAAATTCCGACTCTTGAGGAGTATATTAGGGATGAAGCAGGGACCTGGTGACCTGAATGGGATAGAAATTAACCTTTTGACCGCATTCAGTGTTTTGTGTGTCTTTTGCCGGTCTCATTCGTCGTTTTTGTCGCCCGGAAACTTCCCATTAATTAAGATCTTCTTTTTCTTTGTCCTCGTCGGATATATGATTTTTGCTCTCAGAGATGTCGCCACTATAATTTCATTCCTCCTCTGAGTTACCCATTTCCGTTCCCCATGGGAAAAATATGAAATTATTCTCCGGTCGCCATGAATATTCCGTTTGAGATAATTGCGTACGACGTCCATGCTAGAGCGATTGTTTCCTTGGCCGCGGAGTTACATGACTTTAATTAAATTATCCAATATTCCTTTTAAAATAGGAATAATTGGGCTACATATACATCCTGTTTTTTTTCCCAAATTGCAATGTTTCTATTCTATACTATTTAAGTAATCCTCAAAGTGACTTTATTCGAGGAAGATGAAAGGAACTTTCAAAAAATGACGTGCGCAATATATCTGTCGGAGAACCTTGAGAAGTGATTTCAGCTCAAATTGTAACATTAAATTCATTCAATTGAATATAATTACAGAGTTGAATTGATGATAAAAGAAACCTAAGGACCCCTACTCTTTCTGACTAGGAATGAAAATTCCTAGGACCAATTAAAATGCCTAGGAATGACGACACTCTCATCAGAGCTAGCATGGAATGAGGTGGTATGGAAAATTTTGGAATAAAAGATTCACCAAACGAATTTTGGGGAAATGTTCAAATGAAGAAGCTTAGAAAAGTTTTTATTTCGCTTTTGAATGCGCATCCCCTTGGATACTCTTCGAGACATCAAAACCCTTCCTAGAAAGAATAAACTACGGAATTAACCAGCATACAAAGAGAATCGGCCTATTTGGTGAAGAAACTCTTTGTGCGGATAGAATGCGTCGCATTATAATTGTAAATCTTGGGTTAAGGAGATGAAGAAAGACCGATACATAGTCGCCTTGGAAAAATTTTGAAAAGTGAAATGGTTATATTTATTTTAAAGCTGACATAATACTATTACATAATAGTACACATAGTATTAGTAGTGACAATAATCGTATTTGTTCGTGGATAAGCCAATTACTAAGTCATCCTAAGAGAGGAAATCAAACAATAACATGTGGATTTCAACTGCTTCTACAATAGTTGCATGCTTTCAAGTAATACACTTAAAAAGCTTACTTAAATTTACCTATGTTAAATTTGAAAAGGTATGTTCAGCAGTTCAAACGTTCTAGTCTCCTACTTTTATTTCCCTCGTGAGTTCACCAGCAGTCGCGTAATTCTGATTAAGTATTGAATTTTAAAAAGATTTTTAATTGGAAAACGGGTGTGGAAATACTGTTCTTCCGCCGTGATATAATTGAGTGTACTTCTTGCTTTTTTTCCTCGTTACGCAACCGTTTAGAAAGAATTTTTGGTCTAATATTGTCTTTACATTCAACTATCACGCTGCCATCAAACAAATATATATGATTCCAGATTACGTTGAAATGTAAATAAATGTATACATATAACAAATGTAAATATATGTTTTTATATATATATATATATATTATATATATAATAAATGTAAATATATGTTTATATATATATATATATATTATATATATATATATATATATATATATATATATAAACACACAAACACTAACACAAAAAACACCACACACATAGAAACATAAAAGAAGGACACTTACATTGGATATTTACGTTTCGACGGCCGTCGTCATCAGAATCTGATGACGACGGCCGTGCCGTCGAAACGTAAATATCCAATGTAAGTGTCCTTCTTTTATGTTTCTATGTGTGTGGTGTTTTTTGTGTTAGTGTTTGTGTGTTTGTGCGTCGCCGGAGAGCGTCTTTTCCAAGTTTATACATATATATATATATATATATATATATATATACACGTGCGGGTCGCTGTGGTCTAGTGGGTAGAGCGTTGGACTACTGACCGGAGGGTCCCGGGTTCGATTCCCGGGCAAAGGCACTTTGGGCACCTGCAGCTTCACCCAAGCTAGTTGATTTTTCGGGTACCAGATCTTCCTGGGAAACCATAACCGGCACAGGGAAAGGAACTGGCCCCCCTACCCTGATGTGTGAATACTATATTCACACGCCGTCGGGCTTGGTACACGGGTGAGCTCTACCATCACCTACTAAACCGACCTTCGGGTTGATTACTGTGTTTATGGTTTTATATATATACACACCCGTAATTCCTTCTCCTTAAATGATGAATTCTTTTTCCAAATCAAGGGTTATGCCTTGGGCAGCAGGTTTAGCCCTTCCAATGCAAACATCTTTCTTGGTCTCGCAGAGAAAAAATTCCTGATAAAGCAATCCCTGAAAAATCTATTGTGGCTCAGATATGTCGATGATATTTTCCTTCTCTGGCCACATGGTACTGATTCCCTGAAAACTTTAATTTACGACCTCATTGCTTCATCCTCTGTCTCCCTCAATTCTATCGTTTCCACCTCCCAAATCACATTCCTAGACGTAAACGTATCATTAATAGGCCAAAAATTTCACATTTCTCTAGATATAAAACCGACCAACAAAAAACAATACCTTATAACATTTGCCACCCAAATCACACTAAACGCTCAATTCCATATTCCCCTAACATAAGAGGACACAGAATCTGCAATCACCCCGACTCCCTTGATAAATTCCTTTCAAATCTACGCCATTCCCTCCTCCAACGAGGTTATCCTTAATCCCTTCTTAACAAGAGAATCCGAAGACATTCTTACACTCCCAAACCTTCCTCCACCGCGGAAACCCACGCTCTTTCAATTTGCACCACATACTTGCCTGATCTAGAATCATTGCGATTAATCCTAAAGGACATCTACCCTATCCTCAAAAACCATAATTTCACCGCCAACCTATAAGATCAAATCAACCAATCCAATCATCAAATCCCCGCCCTGTCCCAAAACACTCCCATGTCATGAAATAAACCTAAACGCAAAACATGTCCTTTTTTTCAAAACCAGAATCCCATCCCTTCTCCCGTAGAGTTACACTGTAATTGAAAAAAGTATTTATTTTCAAAATGGAAGATTGAGCAAGGGTGTTAAGAAAAGGCTCGTCATAACTTTGTTTGATCTGGTAAGTTCGCGCACTAATAAAAAACCACGTAGCGTAACGTGTTGGCTTGTAACAAACCCACGTAAAGTAGTTGTTTGGCGCAAAAACATGGCCATTAAAGCAGGATTATTGGTGTAGATTGGAACGCTTTTTATCATAGGTGTAGAGAGGACTGAAAAAGGAGGTATAGATAAAAAGAAAAACAAACGGAAAATATGTTAGCCATGGCGTGAAGAGAGAAAGGAGCCAAGGAAGGTGAATTCAGAGCGTTGTAATTGGCGATTGGATGTTGGGGACTGTGTTAGAGGGGTGAACGTTATATTAAAAAGGAAGATGTAGAAATATAATAGGTCTATTGAATGAAATGAAGGGCGGAAGAATTATGCGGAACTAAAGGAATTATTGTTGTGTCAGATGTCAGGTCGTGTTTTTTGTTAGCAGAGGCAAAGAAATGAAGCGTTGTACTCTTTTATTCGTTATGTTTGTGTAATTGTATATATATATATATATGTATATATATATAATACCATAAACACAGTAATCAACCCGAAGGTCGGTTTAGTAGGTGATGGTAGAGCTCACCCATGTACCAAGCCCGACGGCGTGTGAATATTCACACATCAGGGTAGGGGGGCCAGTTCCTTTCCCTGTGCTGGTTATGGTTTCCCAGGAATACCTGGTACCCGAAAAATCAACTAGCTTGGGTGGAGCTGCAGGTGCCCAAAGTGCCTTGCCCAGGAATCGAACCCGGGACCCTCCGGTCAGTAGTCCAACGCTCTACCCACTAGACCACCGCGACCCGCATATATATATATATATATATATATATAACTGTGTGTGTACATACATTTATACACGCACACATTAAAATACGAAATCCCACCATATGGCGAACACATATTCATTCACATGGACATAGATATAAGAAAATAGGATAGGCAAACACACAGGAGTGACGGGGAAGGCGGAATCAAGCAGATCACAAGTGTATATACACAAACATATATATTGCACGTACATCTACACAATCGGTACATATAACACACACACCACCTTCATTTAAACTATTCTTGCAGCATTGTCTCAACCTGAACCTTTACCGACCCTCTCATATAGTGTCATGGTCGTGGATGAGACGGAAGGGCGATGACAGTGGTGTGACCCCTTGGCCCGTAGCCTAATGCGCCCCACTATGCTGCGGAGGGGTCATGTCTCTCCTTCTCCTTCGGAGGTCATGGTCTTTCAAATGGGCCGTTATAATAGCGGGTGTAGGAGTGAGCCCCAACTCTGGGTGGAAAAAAGCGGCGAATTTATCGTCTCAATAGGAGAGTCACTTGGGTAGTATCGCTATCCTCTTTTGTCCTCTCTTAACCCTCTATCTCGATGATAAAACCACGCCGCTTGTCCAGCCTTCACCCTCCGCCGCAACTCAATTTCAGATTATGATCTCAGTCGCGCCACTCATCTGTTAAAAAATGGCGACAACAAGGATTGTGTCGCCGATGCGGATGGAAAGAGAACTCCTTGCTCTCAAGCGTGTTGGGTGCTCTCCATTCTGATCTCTTTTAGAAGTGCAATGTTCTAATTTAATATTTATGTGGCTACATTTTGGTAAAAACACCTTTTTACCAAGTAGTAAAGACTTTAGGTTTACCAGAAACTCTGTCTTTCTCGTCGTATACACCTTATGATAGTGTTAGCATTGAGATAAACACTACCTGTCGCAGAATTGGAGGTATGTTTGCATTAAAATGAAAGATAAAACATAAAATTCCATATATATTTGGCAAAGATAGAACGTTAGACAAGGGCGAGGAAATGAATAGGAATGGTGCGGTTAGAAAAAGGATAGTGATGTAGGACGAAATGGAGAGAGGACGGAATTATAAGGAGTTGAGGAAGGACTCGAGGACCCTGGTGCGATTCTAGAATTCGTCTGTCGTCTTCCCCCAAACTATGCGATTTGTCACCCATAGTATGAAACGCCATCCGGCACACGAAGTGACCGTGCCACTTTAAATACTCTTTTATCATTTCGGATGGCTCTGAGTTGGATCGTGGGCAGGAGTTTTGATCCAACCTTACTTAACTAACCAATCGAATAACTGTTATTGTTAGTTCGTATATTTTTGGATTTTATGCCCGGAATTTCATTTTGTTTTTATGACCATTTCTCTGTATAAAATTAGGATTCCCGACGTCCTACCATAATTTTTCTGAAGCTTTTCCTATCTTAATCATATGGAACATTCCTCAGAGTGTGCTTATTTTTTTAATTATTTTTAAAGATATCCAGCCCAGTATTTTCAACATTGCTGTCACATCATCCGTTCTCCCTAGCTTCTCCAACACATATTTGGTAGCCTTTCTATGTACCTTCTCTGATTTTGCAATTAGGGCTTATTAATGTGGGTCCTACTCTTGTGATGCTTACGCTTAAATGGGTCTTATTGGGATTTCATTATCCTTCTCCTTAGTTGCTCTGTGAATTTTGATGCGCTGTTAAACCCTTCGAGTTTTATCACTACCCAATCCAACATTTATAAAGACTTCTTAACAATGACGTTCACCTTTGACCCGCATCTCAATTGGTTAAATAAATACAAAAGAATTTACAGCTATTACAATTAGGGATGATTTCCTCTGAAAATTTATATTTCCTCTTGGTTACGTTTACCTTATTACGAAATGTGATGGACTTACATTTATTAACATTAAATCTCCGTGCTGCTTTTTTTACTACCCAATTAGCCAATTTATTTACCTCACTTTGAAGTGCTTTGTGATCGCTCTCGTTCTCAACTTTCTTATTGATAATGCAGTAGTCCACCAGAAGTCTAATTTGAGAATAATTGTAGTAGGGAGATGATTTATGTAGATTAAAAACAATAGCGGTCCAAGGATGCTATCTTGTGGAACTCCCGTAGTTATCCTCATTACATTGGGACATATTTCTCATGACTTAACCCTTTTTATCCAATCCTTTATACAATTTTTGACCCATGAAATTACTTTTCCATCTGTCGGTAACGATGGTTAACCCACATTGATCATAAGGCTTTCGTGGTAAACTCCGTTTAACGATTTTTACAGATCGACTATTATTGCATCCACTTCCGTTCCCGCATCGATAGAATCCACCATTTCTTGGCAGAAACCTTAAGGTTGAGTTTAACCATTTTGTTGTAATGGCTTTCGTGTAGATAACGTGATATATCTTTCTGGGAAAATGTAGGATGCACAGTGAAAGTTGCTGGCTTACCTTATTACCATGATCTGTGAATTTCCTGCGCTATCTACGAGATGTTAGTATTAGAGAAGCTCTACACATATCTGGTAAACAAACCGTAAGGAAAAATAACGTAATTTTACTTTGTGTAAGAGTTCTCGCGACTTGTCCGAGTCAAATTTGAGTTACTATCCTAAGTTTCCAGGCAGTAAGATTTATGTATGCACCTGTAAGTATTTTTGCTGCTGACGTGTTTCTGTTTGGTTTTCAGGTGTATTTTTAATGAAATAATAATCCATTTAAAAATATTTTTCCTCAATTTCCTGTCTCCAGTGTATATATTTCTTCCCTTCAAAGTAATCGTTAACTTGGTAGACATTGGCACATAAATAATTGGCTCACAAAACATTAAAATACTAGTAGGTCATTTTCCGTTTGAAAAACAATGCATTATTTCTAATCCCTGACGGGAAAGTGTACATCGCATTTGGCAGTGGAAATTACCAGTCCATTGTGATAGGTTGTAAACTAAGCCGGTTTAAATTTCAAGCTCGAGTGACTTGCGCTCAGGCAGCCGATGAAAGTCATTTCCTTATAGCTGCGTGGTGCAGGATTGCATGAGATGGAATGGCGATAAGCAGATGAGTCGTCATATAAACAAATTTGCAGTTTTAGCTTTCAGTCATTTCGACAGTATTTCTAAACGTTTTTTGGACAGAAGGTACTGCAATAGGGAGTTTCTGAGCCTTAACTCTACAACATTGAAAATGTTTTTGTCCTTAAGATTCCTTGGAATTGGAGCCTCCATTTATGGTAATTCTAGTGCGTTCTAGGATTATATATTCATTTGAACTAATCTTATATTATTATAAGGTAATCTACCCGTTCAGGTAGGTTTATGGATGGACACAACTACTATTTAAATATTTTGTAACTCCAAACAAAACCCAATCCAGCAACCTAATCTACATCAGGTCCCTCTTCATCTGTGTACTCCTTTCCTCCCTTCATCCCATCCAACATCCCTATCCTGTTCCTGCCCTTTCGTCGTTTTCCTATAATTCTCTCCTCTATTACCATCTTAATCTTATATATAAGAGTAACAACTAATATTCTTAACCATGCATCCGTGAAATTAATATGCCTTGAATTTTGCAATCTTATTTTTCAAAAAACAGTTGAGTCTTAAGCAAATGAGTTTGTATTTTGTTTTACGGAACTCTGAGCAAGAAATTTGCGTACAAGGTAATAGTATCGTCTTTAAATTCCAGGTATTAGCTCTTTGATCTTTTATTATCTTTTATCCTTATCCTTAATACCATAAATCAGAAAAACAATGTATCCATTCAATTTTAAAGAGTGGTTTCGGACGATCCCTGAAAGTTGTTTATTTTTAGATATCTAGGGAACTTCTTGTTTCTTTCTTCATTTATTCATATCATCCGTCTTGCTTCGTGTGGTCTAGAAAGTCCCACTTCCTTTCTTCCCTCACTCCGCTTTCACAAAGTTCCCTCATCTGTCATGGCCTTTAGCTACTTCAAACATCAGAGTTTGCCTTCCTTTTCTGTATAGGTTATATTCTTCATCCCCCTCCACACTATCATTTGAGAAGTGTCAAATTTACGGTCGTTCCTTTGCCTCAATTACTAGATTTACCATTCATAAAAGTGTTCCACTCCTTATTCAAAGTTCGTTAGCCATTTCTTTGCATCTTCACTCCGTGTACATGCCATCAAATATTTTCTTTTTCTTAAGATTGCTTTTTCTAACGGACTTTATCTCTTGGTGTTCTATAAAATACTGTCCAAATACAAGCTTCCAAATAAATTCCACCTGATTTAGTGAAACTCCTTACGTTTTTCCTTATTAAACTTAAGCTATCCTAGTTCTAGAGAGTCTCATTAATTTTAATTTTTGTGATAAATTCTCATTTAAAATTCCCACATTTTCTCTGCTCTCTTAATACAATACTTTACTTTATATTTACATTTTCGCCACTGAATAAATTTTGATAATAATCACCGATTAACATGTCTAATTATTAAATGCATACTATTAAAGGCACTGCGACATGTAGCCTAAAATTAAGATTGTATCTTAGGAAACATCTTATAACCAAAGCAACATTACTGTGGTGAGCAAATTATGTTGGATATAAAAACTCTTTTTATAAATGTTAAACTGAGTTATTGAATTGAATGATTTGAATAATTTTTTCCTCGAAATTACGCTAATCGTTAAAAAGATCCTGAGTGCATGACTTGAATATTTTTATATTGATAGTATTACTAGTTCAATCAATTGGAAAAAGAATTGCTCGTCTTTCCAGGCACGGTTAAATAATTATCAACATTTTGTAACCTTAAGAGCTCACACAATCATTTATTTTCATCACATATTTACGTGATTTTCATATTTTTAACGTCGCTTCGAACTGGGGAAATCGATTAACTAGTCCGGGTAATTAGTATTTGGCCTAGTGTAGATCTGTTTTTTATGTGTATATGTCGACTTAATTATAACTGTTATCTTGATATTAGATGAGTATCACTCACCTTGATTCGTGAAGACACAAATGTAAGAGTAGACATAAGCTTTAATACGATTCTAGAAAATTTTCATAAAATTTTTATGTGCTTTCATTTTTTCCATTAAATTATATTAGCTTTCTTTCTTTAATAATTTCTATATATATAACTTTTGGACGGCACAATAGAACACAGAATATTATATTGCTCTCGTGAGTACTTCCGCATCATCGATATATATATATATATATATATACATACATACATACATACATACATACATATGTATATATGTGTATATATATATATATATACACATTCAAACACGAAATCCCGCCATGCGGCGAACAAATATTCTTTCACGTGGAAATACGAGAAATATCTCGTAGATATGGAAATGGGATAGGAAAACACAGAAAAGACGAACACAGGAGAGGTGAAGAAGGCGGATTTGCGCAGATCACAAGCGTAAAAATATTTTCCGGTTAAGGAAATATTTTTACGCTGGTAATCTGCTCAAATTCGCCTTCCCCACCTCTCTTGTTCGTATTTTATGTGTTTTCCTATCCCATTTCCTTATATATATATATATATATATATATATATATATATATATATATATATATATATATATATATATATATATATATATATATATATAAATTGATGAAGATTTACATATCATGGGAATGGAATTAGAAGTTAAGCCTCAAGAAAGTTGATATTTCATTCTTTTAACGCTTACTTTACGGGAACGAAGATCTTGCTTGACCATTCAACATAACTGTACGTCGAAATACCTCGCTTCTAGTAAATGGTGTCGTGCTCCTTATTGCATCTTTAAGCTCCCATAGGTGTGGGTCTCGACTAAACCCCCGACGCACGTTAACCCCTCTAAAACTCTAACAAAAACCTATCGTTTCCTAACAGGGTATATATCGTATCTGTGTTCACTTTGAATATCGGACAATTTTTTCGCGGCAATCCATAAGTATTGCTTTCCTCTTATATTTAACCTCCAGTTTCAACGCGATACGACGCCCTTAAATCCGAAACGTGATCTTCACAGAGTATAATCCTCGGTTATAAAAAACTCATCAACTAACCCGTCGTCGCCCTAACATCAGCGAACAAAAGGGTCCCCCAGTACCCTTTCTCCACACCACTAATTGCATTAATGAAGCCACCAGGAAAACGCTATCTGGCTCATCCTTTTTTACAGCTGTGCCCAATGACCTAACCCCCTTAACTTCCAAAAAAGGGATTATATCCTTCCCCAAAAAGACATAAGGCACGCCATAAGGGTTTATCCTGCGCTGAATTTCTCATTTTCTTCTTTTTCCACACCCTCGTATCTCCTCAATTATGCATTCATTCCGTGACCCATAAAATCAACAATCTTGGGTCCTTCTATACTTTCATCTTGTAACACACGCGGAAGGAACGCCGTCATTTTCTTCTCTTTTGTCAACTGCTAGCCTCAAAATATCACTTCTTCCTTCCTTTCACATCTCCCGTTTACGAGAAAAGTTCACGGGTTCATGGACATGAAATGTTAACTCTTTGAAGATAGCAAACCGTGGTATACAGTATGAGTGTACTTAATTACGGGTGGTGTCCTAACACCCCCCGCCACACGCCCTTGCGGCGGCTTGTTTAAGTAGATGTAGATACACAGGAAAAGTTCGACGGTGTGAGGAATTGCCCTGAATGTGAGGATTGCCTTGATGTGACTGAAATCTTTGTGTTCAGGCATGGGATCAAAAAGTTCATTATTTTCCCCAAATAATTTGACACTTTTTAAGATTTTAAATGAATTTTACAGGAAAAATAACATACATACGTAAAGAGTCAAAACTTTTTACGGCCCAAGGGATCAGGTTGCAGTAGCGTCTTAGCGTAGTGGTTTCCCCCCAAAGAGTGTCGGCTTCGAATCCCGTCATTGGTAGAACATCTGAAAGGAGATTGGAATACCTACTTGGGTGGGTCATTTGAAAAGGACTCGTTTGGAGTACGTCGCCCGTCGAATGGAACGTTTCTTTTTCTGATCCGTTGGCACCCTTAGTCAAGAGTAGGCCAATATTGGCACCGAGTTTCTATTTGTTTCTCTCCCTCTCTCTCTCTCTCTACGCCTCCCTTACATATCATTTCCTTAAAATCCTACCTCAAAAAATTAACTCGCACTTTATTATTATTAGGTAATATACCGGTTAAGGTAGGTTTTTGGGTGGACACAACTATCAAATAAACATTTTGTGACTCCCCACCTAGCAAACTAATCTACATCAGGTCCCTCTTCATCTCTGTGTACTTCTTTCCTCCCTTCATCCCGTCCAACATCCCTATCCTGTTCCTGCCCTTACCTCACTTGCCCAACATTCCCCCTCTATTACCTTCTTCAACATTCCACTACCGCTCAATACGCCCCTCATCCATTTTTCCTGCCTCCATAGGATTTCTCTCAACAAACCCCTCTCCTCCCCCACCATTTCTAGTACTTCCTCATTTGTTTTCCTTTCGGTCCATTTCACCTTCTCCATCCTTCTCTATACCCACATTTCAAAAGCCTCCAGTCTACGTCTATCCTCCTGCTTCAGTGACCACGTTTCCGCGCCGTATATAGCTACGCTCCATATCAGAGTTTTTACGAGTCTTGTCTTAACCTCCCTACTCAACGTCCCCGTCATCAACTCCCTCCTCCTTGAGAAAGCCTCCTTGCCTAGCGCAATTCTTCTCCTTAAGTCCCTACCACTTTGACCGTATTGGTCCAAAACACTTCCGAGATATGTAAACTGTTCTACCTGCTCTATTTTTTCCCCGCCTATTTTAATATTTAGCTTAGCCTTTTTCTTCCTGGAAAATCGCTTAACCTTTGTTTTATTAATTCGCATTTTATATCAATGGTAAGAATAGAAGGGCCGTAAGAAGATCTCCATAAGTAACGACCCTTTCACAAGGAGAGAATGGGTGATTGGGACGTTGAGTAAAGAGGATAAGAAACGGCTTGGTAAACATATGATGTGAATCATGGTTTTGTACGGTACGGAAACATGGCCATTAAATCACATGTAACAGTCATTGCAAATATTTAGGCATTTACTTAACTAGGGAACTTAGGTGGGGTTTCCAAGTAGATAATATGACTCGGAAGGCATTTAAAGTACTTAATTGGGTTATGCGGAACTTAAAAGGAAGTAACGTAGCCATTAAAGAAAAAGCATCTAAGGTACTGGTTAGACCTATCCTAGAATACTCGTCCATAGTATGGGATCCATATGAGGTGGGGTATATTAAAAAGATAGAAAAATTTCAAAGAAAGGCAGCAAGATATGTACTAGGAAGGTACAAAAGAACAGAATGTGTCACGGAAATGTTGGATATGCTGAAATGGGAGAGTTTGGAAAATAGAAGAAAAAGGAGTAGGTTAGGCGCGATGCATAGAATTGTTAAAAATGACGAAGCGTGGGAAGATGTATGGAAAGAGATAGAAAAACCAAACTTAAAGGAAAAAACGATAACAGTTTTAAAATAAAAATAGGATCGCGACAAACAAATAGAAAAAATATTCTTCTTTAAACAGAACTATTGTTGAATGGAACCAGCTGCCTGGAGGTTTGATTGAGCCCTTTCCATCCAATTATAGGAGTTTTAAGAATAAGTGTAAAGCAGCCACTGGGTGATAAAAGTCATTGATCAGTGATTATTATGCTATTGTACTTATTAAAATATTGTATGTATGTGATGTGGGCGGAGTGAGGATTTGTATTACAAAAGTGAACAATGTGTTAACCGTGAGTGATTTTGAACGGTATATGAAATTGAAGAATGGGTGATTATAGACGGAGTGTGGCGATGGACGGTGTGTAGTATGTACTCGTATGGTGTAAACCTAACCCTTGCGTGATGGCAAAAGAGCGGTTGATAATAAAAAAGTGCCATAGTATATATCAGCATTTTATCTCGTATATGTTCTTCCTTTATATGTATTTGAAGTGTATGTATGAGTAACCAGTGATCAGACTGATCCGTTGCCACCAGGACAAATGCCTAATTGCAACGTGGTTTATATAGTAATAATAAAACAGGGTGGCAGGAATATATTTGAGGATTTTAACATACGCGTGTGGGAAAGGATGGAAATGAACACAGCGAAACAAACGAGGAAGTGTTAGGTTCGAGTATGGTGAGGGTGGAAAAGGAATTGTTGAATGAAATTCAAAGGATGCAGGTAAGATGGATGCATAGTATTTGAACCTCATAGGGATGTTGAAAACTGTGATAGAGGGGAGAATGTTAGGTCATTGAGGAAGGTTTAGAAATAAGATAAGCGTGTTGGCCAGAATGAAAGGAGGAAGGAGGTGTGTGGGATTGAAGAGGGACTTAATAAAGCCCCGGGTTTGAGGTTTTGTTGTGTTGCGGTAGGGAATTGTCGCTGTGACGTTGTTGTGTAGCTCGTGTTCATCCAATACGGTTAATTTTACCAATAATAATAATTCATTGGTGCGCATGACCTTAGCTGTTTATATACTCCTGCAATAACTACTGAAATTCGCGGGCCTTGCAATCCTACCGGACGCATCAGGAGTGACGATGGTCGTTGAAAGTTAAAGAGAGTGTCTCCAAAATTATTCTATAACTTTATCCCTTTTGTTCAAAAGAAAGGCACCTTACCTCTTCCAAACTTTTTCGAGTTTTGGTTTCGTAACATTTGGGTTAGTAGCACCTGCTATCCACTGGGTTAAAAAAAAGTAAATCTTGAAAAAAAAAACCGACACATTCTCAATAAATAGCATACTTTGTTTCCTTGGGTAAGCCCTTCCACATATGCCACGTTTACCTAAGACCTGCAACAGTAAACCCCACGAATTTGGTATTTTATGGGAATCGTATGCGCGCGTATCATACGAAAAGTGGTTCTTACAAGGAAGGGTTTAGGTTAGACACCATTGGCCACTTCACCTTCTACTATATTTCACATAGGTTTTTGGGTGAAAAGTGTTGGTTGAGACCATATCGCGATAGCTTAGTTGTTAATAACAGAAGAACGCCCGCAGTGCGAAATGTAAACAAAGTAACTACAGATTGCAACACCAATCAAATATATGAAGAAACTTGTGCAAAGACGTCAAGGCATTCCTTGCTCTTACGCTAAGAAAGGCGACGAAAATAGTTATCTTAAATGTGTGAAATACAAACTTAATACCTACTGTGGTACGTAAAATTGTTATCAACTATTGAATAAATTAGAAAATATGGAACAGATGTCCATCATTGTAGGAATCTCACACTCACCTATTACCTATTAAATCGAATATTGAGTACCTCATCCACACCAACATCTTGGCCATAACTTCCATGTAGCACGATAATTATGCGTCGCACGTATTTGCAAGTTGAATACTATATGTCGTCTATTCTCGTAATGTCCATAATGAAATATCAAATCCATCATCCATGTTGCCGTGTGAACAACATGGTCCGTGTATTCAATTCGAGGGTAATGGTCGACCATGGACGTGTCGATTCAATAAAATAATTTATCAGGAAAGGGTAGACATATCAATAATATATTAACATATCAATATCATAATATGTGTTAGTATGTATGCAATGTTATTATACTATATTTTTTATATAATATATATAATATTTGACTCGTAAAAACTTGCGATTTTCCAGGAAAAAGAAGGCTAAGCTAAACATTAAAATAGGAGGGGAAAAAATAGAGCAGGTAGAAGAGTTTACGTATCTCGGAAGTGTTCTGGACCAACACGATCAAAATAGTAGGGACGTAAGGAGAAGAATTGCGCTAGGCAAGGAGGCTTTCTCAAGGAGGAGGGAATTATTGACGAGGACGTTGAGTAGGGATGTTAAGACAAGGCTCGTAAAAACTCTGATATGGAGCGTAGCCATGTACGGCGCGGAAACGTGGTCACTGAAGCAGGAGAATAGACGTAGATTGGAGGCGTTTGAAATGTGGGTGTGAAGAAGAATGGACAAGGTGAAATGGACCGAAAGGAAAACAAATGAGGAAGTACTGGTGATGGTAGATGAGGAGAGGGGTTTGTTGAGAGAAATCCTATGAAGGCAGGAAAAATGGATGAAAGGCGTACTGAGCGGTAGTGGAATGTTGAAGAAGGTAATAGAGGGCAAGCGAGGAAAGGGCAGGAACAGGATAGGGATGTTGAATGGGATGAAGGCAGGAAAGAAGTACACAGAGATGAAGAGAGACCTGATGTAGAGTGGGTTGGTGGATTGGGTTTTGTTTGGAGTTACAAAATATTTATTTGATAGTTGTGTCCATCCAAAAACCTACCTTAACCGGTAGATTACATTGTCAAAATATATATGCATAATATTTATTAATGTTAATATATAAAAAAATATAAACATATCAATATAACGTATATTAATCTTTTTTTCACTAAAAGTCTTTATGAATACCTCAACTTTCCTCAGCATGTGTAGTGCGTTCTCCCGCCAAATCAAATTAAGCTATTACCTCCACTATTAGAGATAAGGTTTGGCCAATCAGTTTCGGTGCATTGAGTGAAATAGTCAACCTCTGACTTCATAAAGAGAATTTCCTTTAATAAAATACCCTGAAAATTTACTGCGGTAGAGATACAGGTACTCCATACAAAATAGCAGCAATTCTCATAGTACTCCCTTCCCCTGGTGAAATAAGGAACCCATAAACACTTTTCATTCATTTTTTTCAAAGCGCGAAAATTGCACACCATTTTATCTTAACTACTAACCTGTCTATTCCAATCCTGAAATAGGATCCTATCCTCCTTTCCTTCCACACACGGACCCTTTTCGATAACCAAACCTTACCGCATTCACCGAACCCATTGAGAGTTTCCGTCTCGGAACTTTTCGTCCGACAAGCGTCGAGCGAAAGTGATCCCGTTGTTGCCGAGTCTCTTTTGCCAAAAAGCTCCTCCTCCACGAATAGCCCAGCGAATGAAATATTAGATAACATCGCCTAGGCCTTCCGCGATATGAATCCTTGATTTAACTATAAATATTTCTGCATCCGTTGCAGAAATACTTATAGATAGATACAGAATTTATAGATAAAGTATTTAATAAAAATGTCTGCAGTCGTTGGTATAATTTAGTAGGTTTACTTCAAAGTAATGGATGGAATGAAGGATACTGATGTTTGAAGGAATGAAGGGAGGACATATATACGTGAAGTTGAAGGATTTAATCTAGTGCTCAAATTTAGGTAGGGTTTTTGGTTTGGAGAGGGTAGCAAATATATTTCAGTACAATTTTTTATGTTGTGGCCATATACAAACCTATTTTAGCCGGTAGAAGGCCAAAAATAATATAATACCTCGAAGGTATCATTTACATAGAAAGAGATAGAAGAAAAAGGGATAGAAACACACATAAAATAGGAACACAGGAGAGGTAGGGTAGGCGGAATTAAGCAGACCACAAGTGTAAAAATATTTCCTTGACCGGAACTTGAACGCCGCTTCTTTTCACCTGCCGGGCGGATGCTCTGTCCAATTGAGCTATCGAGGAAACTTACCTTACAATGAAATATGCGGCCTTAAATGTAGTCAAGTGCTCCGATTCTTTGGCTAAGAGATGGCATCAGGAAGCTGTTCCACCCACCAAAGGAGAAATACACAAAACACAAGAGGAAAGACAGTAGGTAAGCAGTCATACGACATCATACCAGTGCGTTTCGTGGCACGCATAGTCAGAAGAAAGAGATGGGCCACGTTGGCCAACAACACATTCAAACACGAGGTCCCGCCATATGGCGAACACGTATTCATTCAAATGGCAATAGATACACAAAAAAGGGGATGGGTTTACGTATAAAGGATGAACACAGGAGAGAAAGGCGGAATTGAGCAGATCACAAATGTATAAATATTTCCTTGACTATATATATATAGTCAAGAATATATATATATATATATATATATATATATATATATATATATATATATATATATATATATATATATATATATATATATATATATATATATATATATATATATCGATGATGCGGAAGTACTCACGAGAGCAATATAACTTTTGGACGGCACAATAGAACACAGAATAAAACAGATAACACGTAAAAGGACACTCACAATGTAGATGATTTAAGCTTTCGGCCTACTCCGAGGCCTTCTTCATATATATAGATAGTGTAAATTCACTAAATAGTCATAGCAAACACAGAAACTAAAAGATATAAAAGAGAGACTCACTAGTTCTCGAATTTTCGGTGGTGCAACCACCTTTCTCAAGAGGAATTAGGAACAGAACTCATTCCTAGTTCCTCTTGAGAAAGGCGGTTGCACCACCGAAAATTCGAGAACTAGTGAGTCCCTCTTTTATAAGTTTTAGTTTCTGTGTTTGCTATGACTATTTAGTGAATTTATATTATTGTGCACGTTCGTGGGTTTTCCAAGAAAGTGACTATATATATATATATATATATATATATATATATATATATATATATATATATATATATAGATGATTTCTTCGAAGAAACGCGGAAGTGTTGAATAAAAAACTTAGACAGTAACACACAGCACGAGAACACATAAAAAGAACACTCACAATAATATCTTGATAATTTCGACGGACTCGAGCTCCGTCTTCTTCGGAAGATAAGATATGACTGAGTCATACCTTATCATAAGATATGACTGAGTCATATATTATCTTTCGAAGAAGACGGAGCTCGAGTCCGTCGAAATTATGAAGATATTATTGTGAATGTTCTTTTTATGCGTTCTCGTGCTGTGTGTTACTGTCTTAGTTATATATATATATATATATATATATATATATATATATATATATATATATATATATATATATACATACATACATACATAAACATATATTTGTCCTTGATGGAAGGCATCTTAGAGATGCAGAAATATTCCATTTAAGTCCCCAAAGCCGTAAATCTCAGTCGGAGATGGCCGATCGGACGACCGGGAGACTAAGAGAGGGGAATGTTAGGGGGGATACTTACCATCCCCGTTTCTTTCGCCCTCTCATTCATTCTTTTGTCGGGCACGTTTTTCTTTCGTGTTTTCGTAACTCTTTTTTTTTATCGCTTTGGTTATTACGCATCCGTTGTTATTTTTTTTCACTGCGGATGTTTTTGTATTTCATCCCGGAGCGAAGTGGCGGTTGCAAGACGGAGTAGAGACCGGGGGAAGTAAGGGAGATAGTACGAGAGGGGGGGGGGAATGGGATTGGGAAGAAAAATGGGGGGTGTTGTGAGTGAGAAAGGGGCTGGGCGGTTTGGAGGGTTGGAATTGATATAGGGATGGGTGTGTGCGTGTATGTGTGTAGAGGGGGGTTGGAGAGTGAGGGAAACGGGATGACTTCCGTTTATTTTACCCGGCAACAAAGTCTCCCCTCTCCCACTCCATATCTTCCCCCACTCCGCTCACTTCCTCCAACCAAACCCTTTTTCCATATCTTTTCCTCTTCTCTCCATCCCTAACGCGGCTTGCCTATCCTTTTCTATATATTTTTTCCAAATATTTTCTTGAATATCATTCGGCGGAGGGTGTCTGATTCCTTTTCATAAACCCCTTCCTCCCGGAGAATATTTCTTGCGCAGATATAAGGGATTCCGGGGAGTGTATGAATGAGGAGGGTTGGGGGGAGAGTGTGGATTGGGGATGAGGGAAAGGGCGTATTTCAGTAGGAGTGTGGGGAAAGAAACAAGAGACATAGATTCACACCGAAACTGTTCATTTTGAATGTATTTGTGTGTGTAAAAAGCGAGATGAGGAACAACGCCCGAGCGATTCATTCCTCAAGTCTTCTGAATGGTGAATGCAATCGCAATATCGCATCTCCGTTACAGACCCAAAAAAAAAGGTTGACTTTATGCGGACTCTGGCACATGATTCTTCGGACAAGCATAAAAAACAAGCTCGACAAAAAATTTGCATCTGCCTTGTGCCTACGTCCTGAAGAAAAAAAATACAATGAAAAAAACGCATCTCGATGCATGGAGTGACGTGGCAACGTTGCGCGTTAATTGCGATAGTTTAAAGACCCCGTTTCACACGTGGCAATCAACGTCGACGCAACAGTGACCCCCCAACAAATTCAGCAAAGCTGGAAGTCATTATTGAGACAATAATACATCGTGATATGTGGCTTGAAAACGATTCAAATGAAATTAGCCTTGAAGTTGTGATCACGTTTAATATTTTATTTTTACGTCTAATGTGGCACACATTAAGCAGTAATGGTTTTCAGAATTACTACTTTTGATTGGTACCCTGGAAACCATCGTCACTGTGTATGATGTGGGTTGATTCAACATAAGGAATTCAACGTTTCCTAATTACTAGTTGCATTAAGTAAGTTACAGGTATACAATTCAAATAAAGTACATGAATATGACTACAAGTACGTATACTACCGTATATAAGTACAAGATCTCCACGCATTAAAGTCGAGCTGCCATTGGCAAGTAGGATAATAGAATAAAAGTTAGCTGAAGAAATCGATACTGTCTCAGGTGAACCTTTGCTGAAATCCCTCGAGGTGGTTCATATGAACTAACTCAGAATCTTCCGCAATAATGTTTATTGTTCTTAGTCATTCTTAAATAGCATGAATACATCTTCAGGTCACCTAAAGATGTAGATTTTGCTACATGCCCATGGTCATGAAAAATGAAAAATTCATTTGGAAACTTCTTCTGTTCCAGTTCTGCTTAATCTGTCTTGGCACGATGGTGGTCTATCGCATGAGTGGTTGCAGTTAATTAATTTTTCCCTACATTTTCGTGTAGCCGAGACCTTTTCCAGTCGGTGAAAACAAATCTTGCTTGGAAATAAGTTTTCTTCTCACATAAGTATGGGTTTTCGATACCATCCACGTCTTTTTGAGGATTTATATTGGATTGTGTCCCTTTCCCATCCGTTTTAACACCCTTGCTCTGCCTCATCCTAAACTCTTCCCGCCAGGCGCTTGCACCCCCTGCCGCCCTATTATCTGCTAGAACGTGGTGTTTATGTGGAGATATAGAGAGAAGTTAGTTCACTAGCTGTTTTTTGGATGAAAAAGACTTTTTTATCCAAAAGTGCAGTCATTTTTAATTCTTTTGATCCTTCACCTTATCTGGGAAATACGACATCTTAACTCGGTCGGTTTCTGTCTTGATCTATCTTATATTTCGTCATAAACTCCTGGTATAATACGGTGAGACTAATAGCACATTTAAAAAATCATTGATCAAGAAACCTGCTTATCAAATTTATGCAAGAGAACATTATTTATGCAAACTGAAATTTAACCCTCGTACCATCAGTGGTTCCCAACCTGGTTCCTCTAACAATTTTGATACGCTTCCCAGTTTATCAGAAGGACGTCTTAAAAATTTAACCCCTCTACAACACTGCCCGCGATAAAAAAACATCAAGCAATCCAACTTCATGAGGATTCAATTTACGTTCTAGCATCATATTCTAAATGGGAGTTTACTATCGAAAGATAACAACGATCTTCACTGTCCCATTTCCTCAATAAGCTTCATTATCTTGCCAGTAGTGGTAGTTTTAGGGGGAGGGGTCCGACAATTAAGTTTGTTTGCGTTTCCAAGTACTCGAAGCATCTCAAGGATCGGTATACCACTGAAAAATATTTGCCGCCTCCGGGATTCGAACCCGGGCCCGATCGCTGGGAAGCCTCTATTTCATTTCAACAATTTCAGAGCGCAAAAATCATTCGCCTTGACATGGGTTGAAGAATGATTTTTATGCTCTTAAATTGTTGCAATTAAATGCATGTTAGAGCATGAATCCGTTAAAAGTTACCGTTACGGCATCTCCCGCAGTTTCAGGAAGCCTATATTTTCGCCACCGCACCATCTCGATTTCCGATAATTTACTCTTTTGACGTCAAGTGTGTTGTCTGACGAACACATTCCAGTTTTTGCCAATCGCCTTTCCTTCACAACGTTGCCAAATTGTGTATTTAGAATTTCATTGTTAACAGTAATCAATGTACACACATATAGCTTGTTTTGAATTTGCTCTCATAAATTTTCCATACAGACCTCGAATCGGTTTCGAAGACAATCGACCTGAAGAATCGGTTTCCTTGCCCAAGGGTTTATGACCACCATATCCTCAATAATGTATGAGAATAGTCAATTTTTTAATCGATTCAAATGAATTGTTGATACAAAAAATTTCTTGGCCACACATCTGAATTCCTGAATTACAGAATTGGTTTAATGGTTAACTTGAGTTCAAATTTTTCTGGAATTTTTCCCACTACACTAAAGGGTTAAGTTGTTTAAAGAGATAATGTCACGTCAGTTTCCTCCTCAATAAACATACCTGCAATTCATTAACTACCTTTTCCTGGCATACCTAATATTGACTAATTACTCCAGACATACCAACAATTACCTATTTACTCCGGACGCATTTGCAAATAACATATCTATTCCAGATATACCAGCAGTAATCTGTTTACTCCAAATGTCCTTCCCAACGCTCACGTAAACGCTTCTTAAGTCCTGTAAAGAGATTAATACGAAGGATCTCTTCTGTCGTTTTACACGTACTTGAGAACCACTAGATTTATGTTCAAAACAAATATGACCTTGAAGGAAGGCGAAGACTTTCTTCAAGTTCTCACGACGTTATACCCTGCTCTCTCTACGTTGAGGATGACATCGTATTTACATCAGTATGAGAGAGAGAGAGCGGGTAGAGATTTAGATGCCAAACTTTCCCAAAATGTTGAAGGCCCTGAGGGAGAAAACGGGAGCCGAGGGTCCAGAAAATTAGACAGCACCAACAAAAAAATCTGTATTGACGTCATTCCCGACAGAAAGTGAGGAAACAGTGGACTTTCAGTTTCTCTCATGACCAATAAAACATTGAAGTAATATTTAATCCATCCTGTTGCCACAGAGATAACCATAGAAGGAGTACTTTGTTATGCTCCGTTTATGATAGAGTTTAACAGTATACTGCTGCGTATTCTGCACCATTTTTATTACCCAATTACTTTTGTCCTTATTCGTTGGCATTTTTATACATTCGATGATATTCGTTGTAATTAGGCAATTGTCCTGGTGGCAACGGTCAAGTCTGGTCAGGTGTCACTCATGACACCTACATCTATAGTATATAATACGGGTACATAATCTTACAATACCTAATAATAATATCTTAAAAGAGATGGACATACATGCATCACAAGAAGAACAGATAGACCAAGCTCTTGTAAATATTGACACTTAAAGGATTCATCTACATCTACATCTACATAATATCCCGCAAGCCGCCGTAAGGGCGTGTGGAGGGGGGTGTTAGGTTACCACCCAAAAGGAAAAAAGAAATACCGCATTTAAAACCAACACACACATGCAAACCCCAATCCACCAGGATTACCAACAATATTATTACATTTACCATCACCCATGGGCTCGGTTTACACCATTCGAGAACATACTACGCACCGTCCTTCGCCACACGCCGTCCATAATCACGTAGTCTTCAATTTCATGTACCGTTCAAAATCGCGTCCCGTTTACACTTTATACACTTTTGAAATATAGCTTATAATGCCGTCCACATCACGTACAAAAAATATTTTTATAAGTACCATGGTGTAATAATTACTGATCAATGATGTTTATCACCCAGTGGCTGCTTTACACTTATTCTTTAAACTCCTAAAATTGGAAGGAAAGGGCTCAAACAAACCTCCAGGCAGCTGGTTCCATTCAACAATAGTTCTGTTTAAAAAAAGAGTATTTTAGTGCATATATACCTACAGGAAACCAAATGTTCGGCATTCCCAGTTTTCAAAATCACTTTTTGCGATGTTAATTTTAACGCAGTCATCCGTTTAATTGGATCTAAATGAAATAATGTCGCTTTGCATAGAAATCATTCTGCTTTACCTGAAATAGAACCATGATCCCCTCGTTTTCCCGTCGAGTGCTGTTAATCAACTGATTTTCGGGTTAACGTAGATTTTATTTGAAAAGAGATTCGTTACTTGTTACAACTCATGAGTTTTCCGTACATATTATGTGAAAACATCGATAGGTAAAGATAGGAACAATATTTTCCGTGTACAGGCTTTATTCTACATGTCTGTAATGTCACACAGTATGATGTGTTCCCCCTATCCATTACAATAACTAACCAATTAGAAACGGACTAAGATTACTTGTAATATAGTATGTACGATAATTCCCCATAATATTTACTGTTTTTACAGCCTCGAGAAAATCGCTTTTTGAAAGGACCGGGGAGATTGCTTAGTCATCATTTTAAACGAGTGAAATATTTTGAGAGGATAGGTCGAACACCACGCTTTTCATGGGGAGCTCACAGCAGGACAATATCCGCTTTAAAGAAACTGGGGTTCATTAAACGGTTGGCAGGGAAATGTAATGAGAAAGTTGAAGAGAGGCGTTATATTGCTCTGGTTAGACCACATTTGGAATATGCCGCAAGTATTTAGGATCCTTGGGAGGAAATTTGGCAAAAAGAATTAGATTAAGTCCAGATAAAATCCGCCAGATTGGTTAATGAATTTTGATAATAAGAACACAAGTGTGACAGGTCTCTTTTGGGATTTAGGCTGGGAGTCATTTGAAATATGAAGAGAACAAGCGAGACTTAGACTCTTAGAAATATTCAGAACCAGCGAGTTTAGCGATGATACTAAAGGAATTATATTGGCCCCACACTAGATCAGACCATAAAGATAAAATAAGGGAGATAGGTGCAAATACAGATAAATTCAAATACTCATTTTTTCCCGGGACAATCAGAAATCATAATAGTAAGAAACCAAAGTCACTTTAGAATTATTAAAAGCATTTAAGTTTAAAGTCGGAGCAAAATACAAAATCCAAAGATATTAGGTTTAAATGTAGGTGCAAGTGAATGTTAGTTTTTAGTTTGTGTGTTTGCATTTGTGTGGGGTGTAAGGGTTTTTGCATGAATATATATTATGTTTTGTTTGTGGCTTGTATAAATTCTTGGCTTTTGCATGCGCTTTTTTCTTAATTATGGGTGGTTCCCTAACACCCCCCGCCAAACGCCCTTGCGGCGGCTTAAGTAGATGTAAATGAGATCATTTAAAGCATTCGGCCAGTAATCGAGATATCAGGATTAATTTCCTGGTATTGCGAACGATTTTTATGCGTGGTGAGAATCTTGCATTTCCGTCTTTTTTAAGTTATATGTACGATTATGCATGTGTTGTTCCTGAAATATTTGGTATGGCGCGTGACTTTTACGGCACGGAAACTTGGTTATTGAGGCAAGGTGATTGGCGTAGAATGGAATCCATTAAGTTGTGAATGTGAAGAAGGATGGGAAAGGGGAAATAGACGGAAAGAAAAACCAAATAAGTATTGTGGCAATGCAGAGAGAAATGTTTTGAGAGATCCCTCTCAGGCAAAAAAGATGAATTCAAGGCGCTTTGATTGGCTAAGAAACACTTAAGGCTGGGAAGGAGGGAATGATGTTCGGCAAGTCAATTAGTGGGAGGGAAAGGTATTGGCAAGTTGGAGAGAATGAATTGGGAAATATTGCATGTGGAGTTTAAGAACAGTTCAATGTAGGGTGAGATGTCAGGTTTCGTCTTGTTAGTTGAGACTAAGAAATCTGGGGGGGGCTTAGTCTGAGCATGTACCAAAATGTGCTGTAAAACGGTTACCTACTAATTAATAATAATACGGATCTTAAGAGCTCAGTGGATGTTAAAACAAAATCACAATGATAATCTGATGTAAGAGTCGCGGTAGTCCATGGGGGGTAGAGCGTTGGACTACTGACCGGAGGGCCAGGGTTCGATTCCCGGTCATGGCACTCGGAGCACTTGCAGCTCCACTTAAGCTATGTGATTTTTTGGGTACCAGATCTTCCTGGGAAACCATATCCGGCACAGGGAAAGGAACTGGCCCCCTTTATTACCCTGAAGTGTGAATTTCACACGCCGTCGGGCTTAGTACTGGGTGAACTCTACCATCACCTACCAAACCGACCTAAGGGTTGATTGCTGTGTTTATGGTTGTTTTTTAATATAATATAATTCAAGTTTATGAGCATAAATCTAAGCACACATATTGTGATTATCTCAGTTAGCAGGCATTAAATGGTTACCACAGTGATGAAACCTTAAGTTTATCTATGTATATGTGTGTGTGTAGGTAGCATCCCTTCATATTCTTTGTAAGTCCTAGTTGATGTGTACACAGTTAATAGTTTTCAGTCTGCTGAAAAGATGTTTGGTTGAATGGCTCTGTTAAAAAAAAATGGTTCTCAAGATCAGGTACATTCAGCGTTGACATGTGTTTAAACATGTTACAGAACTTAAGGGCGATTTAAATTAAAGCTGGCTTATCATTGTGACTGTAAACATTAAAAAATTGAAATTTTTATTGTTAGGTGGCAGTATGCAGACATTCTCATTTAAAATGGATGCTGCTTGAATAACGTTTAAATTATTAAAATACTAATAAAAGCCGTTTATGAGATGGCATCATATATGTGGTGGGTGAGGAGAAGGATTTATTGAGAGAAATCCTATGGAAGCAGGAAAAATGGATGAAAGGCGTATTAAGCGGTAGTGGAATTTTGAAGAAGGTAATAGAGGGGAGAATGTTGGGCAAGCGAGGAAAGGGCAGGAACAGGATAGGGATGTTGGACGGGATGAAGGGAGGAAATAAATACACAGAGATGAAGAGGGACCTGATGTAGAGTAGGTTGCTGGATTGGGTTTTGTTTGGAGTTACAAAATATTTATTTGATAGTTGTGTCCATCCAAAAACCTACCCTAACCGGTAGATTACCTAATAATAATATAATAAGAGTATAATTTTTGTAATCAGTATCACGAAAAAATGAGGAAATGCTGGTATGGTCCGGGAGGAGAGTGGATTATTGGGAGGAATTATAACGAGCAGGATAAATGGACAAAAGTCATATTGATTGGAGGTGGGATATTGAAGACTGTGATAGAGGGGAGAATGTTAGCCAAACGACAAAAGGGCAGAAATTGGATAAGGATATTGGACAGAATGAAGGACGTGTAGGGAGATGAAGATGGGCTTGTTGTAGAGTAGGATGTTGGGCTTTGTTTTTTTAGGAGATGCAAGATAATTATTTGACAGTTGTGTCCATCTTAGACCTACCTCAATCAGTAGATTACCTCATGCTAGTAATTGTCGCGAAACATTCTCCGGAATATAGACTATTATCGATCTTGCCGTTATCCATAAATTGATTAGTACATTATTTCGAACAAAATATGTACGTATATAAATTTGTTTGAATCGAGTAGGAATGGCGAATAGGCGTTTTGAGGTGACGAGATTTTCCTTTTCACAGACAACGAAAACACGCTTGTTTTGAACAAACTCGACAAGAATTGCTAACGCCTAGGTGGGAAGCCTAAAAATAAAATATACCTTGGACGATGTTGGAAACATTAAGTAAAACATTTTATGATCATACCTTAGGGTTATTGAATAAATAACTAATTTCCTAACAGAAATCCATAGTTCGGCCTCAACACTGTGAATAAATCTGATTACCAATTGTTTCCGTATTTGCCACTTGGATAGGCAAAATTAATGTTTCTCCTTTTTGACACGAGGCGATTTCCGATGGAGAAATTTTCGCTGAATGAAACATTGCCGCATGAAACGAATTGATTGGTGAATGGACGTTTGTTTTCTTTCAATACTTATTTAAATGTTTGCTCTGAAAATGACAGCCAATTGTCAATATCTCGTTTTCATCACGTGACTGCTCCCTCAATTTTTCACTTTCAATTTTCTGGAAAAAGATAAAAAAACTGGATAAACTCCACGTCATTGATGTACACTCCAGCTAATTGATGAAAATTTATTAAAATATTAAAAGAGAGACGAATACTCTCATTTTATAACTCGCCTCGCTTTATTATTTCCATTAAAACGGTTCATCCAATCAACAACGGTAAAAAAAGAAAGCCAGAGCCGTGTAGAAATCTTGTTTTTTAGTACCGGGAAAGGATATAAGAAGTAATTGACAGGTAATCGTATATTGGCGTATTGCATAATAGTTCTAACATAATCAAAGAGTTATCAATTTGTTACGGTTTAAAAGTTCATTTGACCGCCCAAGTAACAGTAAAATTATGTTTCCATAAATTTTTAAATTGAATACTATGCCTTGACTTAAAGTATCATTCCGAGGATTTACTCTAAGTAACTTTTCAATTTTTATTCTGTCCCTATGTTATTTTTTATATTCCCCTTTTTTTTCTTTGTGCCCGGATTTTTCAACTATTTTTCTGTCATAGTTTAACTTCAGAATTCCCCTAAAATTCTTTCACACCATATTTCATTCTCTATGTATGGTTTTAGATCTTTAGTAACCTATCGTTGCTCAGAATTTGTACAAATATTTCACCTAATTTTAAGTTTAATCATGAAATATTTTGATTCTCCGAATTTATTAACAAAAATCAGCATGGTTTCCGGAAGGATAAACCTTGCGAAACCCAACTGGGACTTTTAGTTCGTAATGTTTTGGTCTCTGGAGAAAATAACGTTCAGGTCGATGCTATATTTCTAGATTTTAAAAAGACCTTCGACAAAGTTCCTCATGAAAAAGTTGCTCCAAAATTTAGGAAGCTACGGGATTGATAAATTTGAAATAGCTTGGAATATTAACTTTTTTATAGACCGCGATCAAAGGTCGTAATAGACGGTGTATCATCGGACAAAGTAAGGCCAAAATCGGGTGTCCCACAAGGAAGTGTTATTGGTCCAAAATTGTTCCTCTTTTACATTAATCATTAATAACATGTTTCCAGTAAACTTCGTATATTTTCTGACGATGCCGTAATGCATAGGAAAATATCCATTCATGAAGATAGAGTATTATAAGCTTACGACCTAAATACAACTGGAAAGTGGTGCGAGACGTGGGAGATAGACTTAAATTTGAATAAATATTTCGATAAATTTTTGGAGGAAAAGTACTTCACAAAAATACACTATACAGGGAACAAATATTGCACTCATGAATTCGGTAAAATACTTGGGTGTAACGATAATCCTAGATATATTCTGGGGAAAGCACATTTGCGTAATAGCGAATAAAAAAATTTAATATGCGGAATAGCTAATAAAAAGTTAGGATTCTAAAGAAAGGAATACTTGGGGATTTTAATGAAATGGGCAAGGAGCTTTGTTATTTCACATTAGTTAAGCCCCACCTTATGTATGCTTTAAAAGTATGGGATCCTTATAAATTAGGCTTAATTTTGGAACTACAGGAGATTGAGTGCAACCAATAGATGCTGGATTCGTGAAACGTTTTTATGAACAAGATACCAGTAACACGACACTATTGAAAGAATTAGGATGGAAACCACTAGTTGACCGTAGGCTTTATACAGGTTAAATTTACTACGTAATTTGAGGCAGGTTACTTCTCTACGGATGTTAAGGACATATTACAGGTCCCCACTATGGTAGATCAGATCACCAACCTTAAATTAGCGAGATATATTGTAGAATGGATAGATTTAAAATGCCGTTTTTTCCTCGAATCATTATAGATCATAATAGAAATGAAAGCAATCGCGTTGGAGATAATTAGAATTGGAAATGTATATATTTTCCGATATCCTGCATGCTTCTTCCTCTACGTTATTCATTTTATTTGATAGACCCAACTTTTTAACAGTTCTACAGCATGATTTGAATATATGTATCATTTTATTAATTATCGTTGCATGTAAGTACCTTCTTTCGTGTGATTAAAATTTATCGAGTGCATGATCCAACTAATATGTGTGTAGAGACAACATGATTTGGTTTGCATGTGGTTTTATTCTAGTTAACGGGTGGTAACCTAACACCCCCCGCCACACGCCCTTGCGGTTTACGGGATATTGTATAGATGTAGATTTATATGCCTCCTTGGTCAATTAAGGCATGTCGTCAGAAAATTACCGCATGCACACCCTTTCTCATCGTAGTTGTACAGACTCATTATTTACTTAATGTCGCGAATTGCCGTTGCATTCAATTCAATTGTTTTTGCCTAAACAAATGACTGATCATTCTATCTTTTTTTTCCTCCGGAACTCTCTAACTGCCCAGTCCGTACTCGCTATTTTTTATTCTACTCAAGATCCAGTACTTGAGAAATTTTTACGAATGCGAAGAATCCTTAATTCATCTGAGCGAAAATATTCAGTCGTAGCTACAAAAAATCATTCCATATCTTAGTTCAGGTATAGAATCACTTCTACCAATATTCAATGGCTTATATATGTACCAGTGCATAGCCCATGGGCCCGACCCTAACTTAAAATAACCACTGATTAAGGTAAAATATTCCTAATGAGAACGACCCACGAAAACTCAGGTAGGATTAACGAGATGAAATTGTTTCATACATAAGGGGTCGTAAATATTTTACGTAGGAAAATTCAAGTAATGTTGGAGGAGGAGCAGTTTGATTTTTACGTCGTAAATAGGAGCCTAATAAAATCGCAACCCGCTGGCCCCGCGCCAGGAAAGACACGTATTTTTTGACATATTGATTTTACGTACGATCTCTCACATTAAAGAAAAATGGAAAGAGCATGAATGATAACAGGAGAAGAAATGAGTTTGAGAAAGGAGCATTCACCAGCGGTATATAATTGACTACAGATGCATTATGCGAACATTGCGAAAAATTGTGAAGAACTTCATGTAGAGCTTAATTAAAATTGGCAATTTTCCACAAAATAAAATTTTTATTAATACGACCGGTTTCAGTGTAACTACATCATCTTCTGGTGACAGTCATTTCTCATAGTTTAGTATATATGGTGAAAAGCAAGTAAGGGGAGGGTAGTGGAAAAAGGGGGGGAAAGAGGGAGGGGAGGTGGAACGCCACGTGGGTGACATATGAGAGGGGGAGGAGAAAAGGTGCGGGGAGAGGAGAAAGGGGTGGGGAAGACAACACTGTGCGGAGAAAACCTCGTGGCTGGATGGAGGGGGTGTCTCATTTTCGAAGGGGGGGGAATCACCCTCAAAGCCTCATATCACAGGTGCAGAATAGAGTGGTTTTTAGACCTAGGATTCATCAAAAACCTTTTCCTAGTCGTCATATTACTACTGCTAATAAGAATGCATGTCAAGGTATTCATATACATTGACATAATACCCCGCAAGCCACCGCAAGGGCGTGTGGCGGGGGGTGTTAGGTCACCACCCAAGAAAAGGGAAAAAGAAAAACCGCCATTAAAACCAACACATACATACAAATCCAAATCCACAGTGGTGCACATATTATTAGAAACATTCCACCATCTTACACGGATGCAAATACATATCTACCTCCTTTCATTCTACACGCATGCAATTACATATGCTACAATCCAACAAACGCTGGCACTTTAGGATGCACCAAGAAATGAATCCAATAACGTGCAAGCTAGATTTTAGTAAGTATCAAGGCGAAAGTCCACCACCCCAAGAACGTGCAACATAAAACGCTCCCCTAACCAAGTTAAGGAAATTGACCCAACGCCGCAGGCACGAGGAGTGCTCCCCCATGGAGAGGGACAAAGGATGGAAGGCGAAATTTAGGTTACCAAAAGCAGAGCAAACAATACTGTGAAGAGCAAAATTATGACCGGTGGCGGCGGAGTAACGTCCTCGTCTGCCATCCAATGTCGCGGGTTCGATTCCCGCCAGGGTGGGATTTTCTCCACCTAGGGCTTGGGTGCTTGTATTGTTGTTACTGTTGTGTTGTCATTGTGGTCCGATGTAAATACCACAAAGTGCTGTTTTCGGGCCATAACAAAAATAAATAAATAAATAAATAAATATTAGGTATTAGGTACACGTAACAAACAAGTAGCATCGTAATTTTCAAAAGAACCTTGGTAATAGGAGAACTAGATTTAGGTCTAGAATTCGAAATGAATGCATGTAACTTTTTCGGATTCCTTGGCCAATGAATGAATGAAACGCGCAAGCATTGCTTTTAGAATGGTGATTGGATCGAAAGAAAAAGTCGTTTCATTCAGAAAATCCCCGACGAAAACAACGGACACAATGAGGGAGGCACACAGATAGAAAACCGGAAGAGAAGGGACGCCAGTAGCTCCAAGATTTTCATAAAAAAATGATTCTTCATTTCGCAATTTTATCGCATGATTTATATCTCTCCACTGTGCGCACGAAGTGTATTTTTTTATTGTTTGTCCCTCTAAGGCGCTTCCCGTTTTTTGGGTTTTCTAATGATGTATCTCATTCAACCGAGACATATTTTATGGAAATGTGTATTCACATGCGGTCTTGTCACGGGCGTATCTGGCTTCTTCGAGATCGTTTGAATATTTTTTTTTTATATTATGACCTTCACTCTTCTTCCATTCCCCTTGTACGTACTCTTTCCCTATCCTCCCCCTATCTCATTCTTGATTTCTCTCTCGCCCCTTTTGTAATTTCCCCGCCAAATCTACCATCCCCATTTGTCCCCTCCGTTTTGTTTCCCTAGTTTCATTCCGACCCTTTCCTCTGAGGCCTTCTATTGCCCAATTCAGCCCTTCCAACTCCACGCATCTTCCCCAATACCTTCGTCTCTTTTCCGAAAATTTCCACTTCTCCCTCTCCCCTCTTTCCCCCCTTCTTCATCCCTTCCCTCTGCACCACCAGGCCGAGGAATCCTCTCGGCTGGATATGGGAAATATTCCCCAATTTTTGTGGAGCGCCATTTATTTTGCAAAAGAGTTCTTTCTGGAGAAGAATGGGGAAAACTGATTTTGGGATGTGCCTCTGCGTCCTTCTTTCCATTTTACAATATTGGAACATCGATATAAAACTATTATTCAGGTGGCGACGAACCATCGATGTGCCAATCATTTCCGGAGATATATATATATATATATATATATATATATATATATATATATATATATATATATATATATATATAAACCATAAACACAGTAATCAACCCGAAGGTCGGTTTAGTAGGTGATGGTAGAGCTCACCCATGTACCAAGCCCGACGGCGTGTGAATATTCACACATCAGGGTAGGGGGGCCAGTTCCTTTCCCTGTGCCGGTTATGGTTTCCCAGGAAGATCTGGTACCCGAAAAATTAACTAGCTTGGGTGGAGCTGCAGGTGCCCAAAGGGCCTTGCCCGGGAATCGAACCCGGGACCCTCTGGTCAGCAGTCCAACGCTCTACCCGCTAGACCACCGCGACCCATATATATATATATATATATATATATATATATATATATATATATATATATATATATATATATATATATATATATCATCCGTAATATCCTACCATCCATATTGATATTATATTCCTAGTCGGTTTATTAATAAAGGGGATTGTGACATATCGACTATATCGTATATTGTCATATCGCCCCTTTTGTCATATCAACTATTTCGTCCATATATTGAAATCTGCAATATGTGTTTTATATCATGTAATCAGTATCATGTCTTCATGTATCAGTAATATCATGTGTGCGTATCGATTTATAGGTAAATTCTTAGCAAATTGATGTCCATAACGATGCTATCGACTATTATTCGCCCTTATCGAAAAGCCATGTCGACGATAATTTTGATCCTCTAAATGTTGGGCTTTTCATCTACGTATACATAAATACCCTGCAAGCCACCAAAAAAAAGTGTGTGGCAGGGGGTGTAACACCAGGAGGAAAGGGTAAGGGATGAGAGGGTTGGGGTTTATTCAAATAGGTAGGGGAAGGGAACCTGTAAGAAAAAAATATAAAAATATATATATCCTCGCAAAGTTCCTAAGTTGTACGTTAATACTTATTGTGATGAACTGACTCCTGGGGGATTTCGACTACAAGCATTCTGGTCCCTTATCGTTCTTGGAAAAAATGACATTTTAAACCTGACAGTCTTGCAGTCTATCTCTCTAATCTTACATTCGTGATAATTAATTATAACAAGTGTTTTGATTGCTGTCCTATTAATATTCGTAAGTAGTAGTAGTCTTAAGTAATGAGCAACTGAGCTGGATGAAAGACGTTTTGAAACGGTTAGGAACTAAGAATCGTCATAGATGGTGTACGCTCTAATGCAGTAGCAGATACTACTCAGGTATTCCCCAATGGAGTGCTATGGGGCCTCTTTTATTCCTTATTCACTTAACGACATTGACTTCGTGTTTAATAGTAAAAACCATTTAATAGCTGACGATGCAGCGTTTTACAGAGATATTCGTAATCCACAGCTTTAGCAGATGATGTTATGGCTGTACTACGCTGGTGCGAAACATGGCAATTAGAATTAAACTTTCAAAAATGAAAAAAATGACATTTTTACTCACACTATAGTACCACGCTCCTATTACTATTAACACTATGCCCTTAAAGGATTGAAATGAAAATATACTACACAGTATCGATGTATCACAGTGTTGATACATTTATTACTTTCCTTATGTATTTCATCTACACATTTTAACTGCATAATGTGAGATAAACAGATGATCTTTGTGTGGTATATGTTTTCGTTCATGTGCATAAACATAAATTTCACACCAGACATGTTTTGTATAAAAAGTGTCGGGAAATTTTCGGAAAAAACGAGATTTACGAGATATTTCAGATATTATATAATTTATAATTGTGTGTTTCAGATATTGTTATAATGCCTCAAAGTTCTTCAAATACATCTCTTTAACGTCAACTTACTTTTTCCAACGGCTTTTCCATGACTCGAAGGCTCCCTGGTTGGTGAATTCTTGTAGGTCCTTGCGTACAAACTTGCTTGACGGCACTTAGGGTCCCATTTTAGTGCCTTTTGAGGAAGGATTTCACTTTTTGGAATACGAAATAGTATGCTGGTGCCAAATCTGTACTATAAAGAGGTTGGGGAATCGTAGCAATGTCGTTGCATAAGGTCTTTTCCAACAGTTCCTCGACTCTGGTCCTGGTCGTCCATTAAGACATTCGGGGTTAATTTATCGCAGATTTTTCTCATCGCCAAATTTTCAGTGATAATGGTGTGCACTGTCTTATCAATGCCAGTACAATCTGCGATCATGGGCCCACTTAACCTACGTTCTGAGTTCAACACTTCACGCACACGTCGGAAAAAAATTAACACCGATACGTTTTACACAATCCTTGTAGTCAACTTGTGACAATGGTGTTAATAACACCTGATAAATGATGATAATGATATTTAGTTTCAAAATTAAAGACGGATTTCATTATTAAAGACATGTTTCAATTCACATGCACCGTCTTCGAGTAAAAATAATTGCAAATCTTTACAAAATATATCCAGATACAATGGTATTTTCTACATGAAGATGATTTATCAACATTGGAACTCACTACATGCCCTAAATTATGTGAACAATCACAACCAACTTTTATTATCGTAATGACATATTTTATAAAACCGTATTTATTCGCAATTAGCGATATATTATATCATCAATCATCACAGGCATGGTTGCGGACATGTTTATATGTGTGAATACTCTGTCGTATTCTGAGATATAAATATGTACCACGTTAATATATAAATTACGTAGTTCCAAACATAACAGGTTTAAAATCTCGATGCTTTTGGTAGAGTAGGGCATTAAAATTTTTTTGATAAATTGGACTCGTGAACTGTGTTTTACGTTTGATGTTATTTCTTCCTGGTTTGTTCGGCAATAGAAATTTCATTGATAATTTTCCATCTTATATATTATCAAGGATATCAACTGAAACCTATGAGATATTGGAACAGCTGAAAGGTTTAGTTAACCTTTATAGTATCATTTTAGTTGGGACGTAAGGAGGTTTCGTTAGGCAAATTAATCTTTCACAAGAAGGAGAAAAGACATAAAAGAAAATATCAGTTAGAATATCAAGAACTTTGCTAAGGTGCGTGGTCTTGTACGGATCGGAAACTTGGTCGTTAAAAAAAACATGATTGACGTAAAACGAAGGCGTTTAAAATGTGGATGTGGAGGAAAATTTTAAAGAAGGTGAAATGTACCGAATGGAACACTAACGAAGAGATATTTGGCTTGTAGGGGGAGGATAGAGGGGTATTGTGAAAAATCCATATGAGGCAGGAAAGATGAAAGCAGTGTTATGATAAGATGGATTGTTGAAGGCTGTAAGATAGAGGGGAGAATTTTAGATAAAAGAGAAAGGGGCGGGAGTAAGATAGGGATGTGGAACGAAATGAATTGAGAAAGCATGTGGAACTCAGGGAAAATTTAATATAGGGTATGTTGTCGGGTTTTATGGCATTTATTTAGTGTCTCAGTAGGTTAATCTTAGAAATGTAGCATCGTGTGTAAATAGGATTGATTGGAGAAGAATTTGGAGAGGCTATAAAGGCGGATTCTTAGTGTTGCGATTGGCCATGGAATGGAAAGATTGTAAAAGAGTGCAGAACAAAAGGGAGGGAATTAAAGGGGAGAAAAAGGATAGGAATATCGCACGGAACGAAGGAAAGTAGAAGGTACGTGGTATTGGAGAATAATTTAGCGTAGTTAAGGTAGTGGGTGTTATGTTTTTATAGGAGAGACTAAGAAATGTGTGCCTAGTCCACATTGACCCGAAATGTATTTTAGACGGTAGAACAACACTTTAATGATAAACAGTGGACATATTGCTTAAAACCCTAGATTTCAGGATTATGACACCTCCACTCTACAATAAGGTGCATCTTACTTTGCTTAAGACAGCCTGGATCGTACTTTTATGCCCTGTAAGTGTCAATTGACCATTTATTAGGTGCCTTTATTCAAATATTTTTCGCGCAATCCTATTTAAAGTAATAGGGAATGATATAAAATTAAACTGCAGCAATTTAACATTAATAATAAAAATTTTTAGATTTATTTTTTACTCAAAGTTTCATAATGAGAACTTTTTTTATCAATTGTTGCCATGTCTTTCAGTGATACATCATCAATAAAAAGTGTATGACTCGCAGTATATTTCTTTCTTCAAATTTCAATTTACATAAGATAATTTGCATTATTTCTTTTGGCATTCGTTTTGGCGTATCGGAGTGAATGTATCGGAAAGTTCAATGCGGACATTGAAAACTGAGTTTATGATTTTCCAGAGCTGGTACGTCGTTATTGTCTCACTGATTCGAAGAAAACGACATCTTTACTCGAAAAACGTGAATAGCATCTGATAAAACTGCCAATAACACGAAATAAAACGGGGCGCTTAGGGCATAAATGGAAATGAACGGCGGAGATAACTGTTTCCATAGTGCCAAGATTGCATTTAAAACGTAAAAAAATAAGCAGTTAAAATTTTTTGATTCGGTCGGAAGGGTGACCTCCCGTTGGTTATGTTTCGGGGTTAACGGGTCTACAACACTTGTTTAAGCCCCTACTTCATTCTCTCATCCTCTTTCATCCCCCTCATACCCAATCGGGACATTATCGCTATGCCCGCCTTCCCCCTCGAACCATCTCCGTGATACTTTACGCCGCGGCGCGCCGTCTCAGCGATGAATTTCGCTCCTCAAGTTTTTTTTTTATTCCCGGCGCCAATACTCTCCCCTCTAACATTTCGGAAAAGTTTCCGCTTCCTCCCGTCAAGAGTCGCAACAATGATCTCCAAACCAATTTTTTGAGGCGGGTTTACTTTGGCGTCACTCTTCTACGGGGGTGCGATACTAAATTTTTTTTTTCGAATATCGACTCCCGAAATGAAATAGATGTATCGAGGCGACGGCAATTCACAGAAATTGCGAAACTTTTCAGAAAAATACAGTTGTAACGACCAATACGGGCATGTTGTCCTGAATCGAACAAATAGGCACGAGTTTAATCGACTTTAACGTATTGTAAAAAAATACATGTATCGTCATGTAAATTATTTTGCTTATTACTTATCGGTAATCTATGGGTCAATGTAGGTTTCCGATGGAAGCGCGTAGCCAAACAGAGACAATTCCCAAGTACCTTTCAACCAAAACAAAACCCGACATGCAACCTTACGACAGGCCTCTCTTCATTTATGAATACATCCTTCCTCCCTTCATCTTGTCCGACATCCCTATCCAACGCGTACCCCTTTGCTCTCTTGCATAACGTTCTTTCCTATATCACAGCTTTAACATCCCATTACCAGTCACCAAAATCATTTAATTCATTTTTCATGCCTCCTAATAATATCTCCTAACAATCACCTCTCCTCACCCATCATCTCCAGTATTTCCTCATTTGTTTTCCTTTCGGTCCATTTCACCTTCTCCATCTTTCTCCACACCCACATTTCAAAATTATCCAATATATGCCTATCATCCTACTACAATGGCCATGTTCCCGCCCCGTACATAGCTACGCTCCATATCAGGGTTTGAAGGAGCATTTTCTTAATCTCCTTAATCAAAGTACCAGTCATCAACTCCCTCCTTCTTGAGCAATTCTCTTTGCTTAGCGCAATTCTTCACCTTACGTCCCTACTATTTTGACCGTGTAGGTCCAAAAAACTTCTGAAGATACATGAACTGTTCTACCTGCTCTATTTTTTCCCCTCCAATTTAATGTTTACCTCAGCCTTTTTCTTCCTGAAAAATCGCATAAACCTTGTTTTATTAATATTGATTCTCGTCCTATATCTATCGCACTGAATTTCTATTTAACTCAGCAGAGTTTGCAACCATTTGGCTGGCTGACAAACTAAAGCTAGGTCATACGCAAACCTGACTGATTTAATGAATGGCCCACCGACTTACCTTCCTACCTCCAGTTCTTCCAATTTCTCCTAACCTCTTCCTCCTTAAATACTGGAGTGTTATTTATATCGTATAGGAAGAGAACCAGCGAGGGGTGGCAATAATGATGAATTAAAGGTAGGAAGAAGCAGAGAGAACATAGAACAAGTAAAGGATTGCTTATTACTTCTAGAGATGAAAGCAGAACCAATGAACTTGGTGACTGTTCAGATATACATGGCACCAAGCAATCATTGGAAGAAAGAGGTTGACAGGGGATACGATCAGTTTGAGGGCATCGTCGCGGATGTTCCTGGAGAGAGACTTTTGATAGCTATAGGTTGTTTGGCGACCATAGGCGATGAGAGAGATAGCGTGGGGTCAAGGACAACGTTTTGGGAAAATGGAATGACCACGTGGGAAAAAAATTGAGTCCTGCAGTAGCCAATGGGGGTTAATCATTACCAGCGCTTGGTTCAGACTCTGTAAAAGGGTTAAGTGAACATTAAAAATACCTGGGGAATCAGGAAGGTACTAGTGGACTATATTATGGTTAGTCACAGTGTTAGGAACAGCGTAATCAATTCGCATAATTTCCCGACGACCGGTGCGGACTGGGGTTAAAATATAGTAATTGTTGAGTTTATCGTTCGATTCAAAAAGATAAAATTAGGAAGAAGTTTAGGAAATGAACATTGGAAGCATTAACAGGATATACAGGAAAATAGAAATAGAAGGCTTTGAAAAAAATTATGCTTGAATGCAGGTTGCTGGGTTCTAAAGAGGAAAAAGGGATGCATGACATAAAAAGGACATCAAAAGTCGCGAACAAAACTATAGCAAATAGTAAATAGGTAAAGGGCACGAAAACCATAGACTACGGACAAAATGATTTACCATCCATTATCCTCTGAATTAATTTTTCCTGACTCCTTTTGACTTGATATTCTAAACAAATGACAAGCGGCGCGACCTTCCGACCACTGCAGTTCGAGGCGTACTGACCTGCTGTGTGCGTCAATGCAGCGAACATTCGACTCTCTCCACTAGTTCTCTCGCTACACGAAAACGGAGGTTGCTATCTGGATTACGCTTGCATGAAATAGGTAATGACTTATGATCATTACAGACCACAAGCTCTGTACTCAATTCAAAGAAAAAAAAGGTAAAATTTCTGTCATCGTCGACAAATCGGACGGGATAAAAAATTAAATGCCGACATGTGCAAACGTAAATAAAAGGGAAATTCTATACAAGTAAGCCATACGAGTAATCACGTAGTTGTATTGTTCGAAGCCTAACTCACAAATAAAAAAAATAACGTGTTAAATCGCTGGAAGTTATGACGCGGTGGAATCAACGTGTGAGTAACTATGTACTGAGGGAATTGGGTATCTTTTGTTTTCTTGTCATCAATCCAAATTTTGGTTTCGGCGTTGGAAAATTAATCGCGGTGGACGTTCGGCGATGTGTGATTTGTTTGTGCATATATATATAAGTGTAGTCGATTTTTCTCGAATTTCACTTTCATTTCCTGGAAAAAGTCTGAAACAGTATTCAGTCGAGGGAGATTTGCTAGCGTTTATGGAAACAAAAGCTAATCACTTTGTCTGATGCTTGCATTGATTAATCGCGTTTCGTGTGGAACATCACAATAGCCTCTTTAATATTTTAGGTGTGGTACAGCAGGCCTGTGGAAACACAAAAACTGTTTTTCTTTTACAAGCATAACTTCCATTACTAATTCATTCATTTAAGGTTTTCTGGTGATGATTGTAGGTTATAAGATGGTTCCAAACACCTATTATCCCTCATGCATCGCAATAGATTCCTACAGTTTGTCCTGAATTATTTTATACCCTCTCATTGACTATAACATAAGCAGAAAGGGAACACCTGCGCGCTTCTTAAACTCCTAAGAATTTAACAAACGTGGGCAAAGGTGACTTCTTTTAGTTGAGTCAACCAAATATGTCGAAGAGTAAGAGCCAGATGGAAGGTAGTCGATGCGGTGTCTCTTCCTAAGGCGGCTGCAAAAAGTGTCTGGCCACAGTGGACCTCCATTTGGTGATGGTGTCACGTTAAAAACGTTATTGAGGAAGGCAACGGGAAGCCACAACAAATTTATTATCCGATTGTAAAAGGGACGGAGAAATTACTGTTTAAAACGTTTTACAGAATGATTTTAGATATTAACTTAGCAATAAAAAACCTAAGTTATCGTCCTATATACTATTATATATATTTATATATGCATGCACACATATACATGTATGTATACTTAAATAAATATATATATATATATATATATATATATATATATATATATATACAGAAAAACACATTCAAACACGAAATCCAGTCATTCGGCGAACAAATATTCATTCACATTGAAAGAGAGATAAGAAATTGGGAAAGGAACATACATAAAGGACGAACACAAAAGAGGTGGGGAAGGCGGATTTGAGCAGATCACAAATAAAAAATATTTTCCTGCCCGAGACTTGAATTGGTAGGGAAAAACATTCTTCGAATGACTTGTTGTGTGAAGTTGCGTGTGAAAGAATAGGAAGAGAAGAGAGTGAGACAGAATTACAGAAGTAGCGGTGATTATTCATTCGAATGGATAGAGGGGTACACTTTTTCTATATATATATATATATATATATATGGAAGAATGTAAACACAGAGTTAGGCAAAATGAAGTACAAAGAGTTAAACAATAAATTGAGAAGGGCCACAAATAAAGCAAAAAAATAATGGTGGAAAACGCAATGCGAGGATATGGAAAGTTTACAGAAGAAGGGTGAAATTGGTGCTCTATACAGCAAGGCTAAGTTATTGTCGGCAAGTTAGAAGGCAAGATCTGTGCTAACAGTTAATGGATGGTGGTCCGAGGTCCTTGAATGAGGTCCGAGGGCTGCAGGGTAACTCTCAAGTATAAGTGAATATACGAGGTGTGTTAAAAAATTAACGGGAATTTTAAGTTTTGTAGAATAATATTTATTTAATCTTATACATTGATGTTGTCACCTTCAAAGTAGTCCCCATTGGAGATTATGCACTTGTGTCAGCGCTTCTTCCAATCCCCGAAACACTTGTCAAACTAGATCTTTGAGATAGCCTTTATTTCTTTCAGCGATGCGCTTTCAATGTCATCTACGACTGTAAAACGGCGGCCCTTAAAGGTTCTCACACGGAATCTGGCAAATATAGAGACTGGAGCTTTGTTACAGTATTGTTTTTGGCCAAAAATTCACGAACAAGCAAATGATGTGTGAGGAGCTGGTGCATTATCGTGGTGCAAAAGACATTTTGGAACGAATTTCCTGTCACGCAAAAGAAGAATGATGGAAAACGCAATGCGAGGATATGGAAAGTTTACAGAAGAAGGGTGAAATTGGTGCTCTATACAGCAATGTTAAGTTATTATCGGGAAGTAGGAAGGCAAGATCTGTGCTAACAGTTAAAGATAAATGGGGTAAGATAATAGTTGAATCAGAAAATCCAAGAGAGATGGAAGGAATATATAGAAACACTGTATGGTAAAGAACTTAGGCCGACAAGGTTAGACATAGATAAGGAACATGACGTAGAAGAAGATAGCTTAGGTCCAGGCATACTCGACGATGAAATAGAAAGGGCATTAAAGGAGATGAAAGCAAATAAGGCCGTGGGGGTGGACAACATACCTGTAGAACTGTTGAAATGTTTAGGAAAATGCGGGAAGAAGGCCCTATATGGACTGATTCGTAGTATCTATGAAGAAGGAATCTGGCCGGAAGATTTTTTGAGATCGGTGTTAGTTCCTATTCCAAAAAAGGCAAAGTCTATATCACGTGAGGATTACAGAACAATAATTTTGATATCCCACGCAGCTAAAGTTATTCTCAGGATCGTCAACAAAAGGATAGAGAGTAAGGCAAATGATTACTTAGGGTATTATGAGTTTGGGTTTAGGAAGGGAAGAGGTACGCGTGATGCCATTGCAGTAATGATATCACTAATTGAGAGGAATATAGAATAAAACCAGGACGTTTTCTCCTGTTTTGTAGATTTCGAAAAAGTGTTTGATAGAGTGAATTGAGAAAAATTAAAGCGTGTATTGCAGAAAATAGGAATGGATTGGAGGGACAGGAGACTGATCCGCAACCTGTACATGTCTCAGACTGCTCACGTGCGAGTGGGGAACAGAGAGTCCGGATGGGCAGTGTTAGGAAGAGGTGTAAGGCAGGGTTGCCCATTGTCACCGGTACTGTTCAACGTATATGTAGAGGAAATGATTAAAGAGGCATGGGAAGAACTGGAGGTAGGAATGAAAGTCGGAGGGGAATTCGTAAAATCGGTTGGGTTTGCTGATGACCAAGCATTAGTTGCTCAGTCAGCCAAGGGGTTGCAAGCATTGCTGAGTGAATTGGAGGTTCATTGCGATAAATATGGGATGAGAATCAATATTAATAAAACAAAGGTTATGCGATTTTCCAGAAAGAAAAATGCTAAGCTAAATATTAAAATAGCCGGGGAAAGAATAGAGCAGGTAGAGCAGTTTACATATCTCGGAAGTGTTTTGGACCAATACGGTCAAAGTAGTAGGGACGTAAGGAGAAGAATTGCGCTAGGCAAGGAGGCTTTCTCAAGGAGGAGGGAGTTGATGACGGGAAGGTTGAGTATGGATGTTAAGACAAGACTCGTAAAAACTCTGATATGGAGCGTAGCTATGTACGGCGCGGAAACGTGGTCACTGAAGCAGGAGGATAGACGTAGATTGGAGGCTTTTGAAATGTGGGTGTGGAGAAGAACGGGGAAGGTGAAATGGACCGAAAGGAAAACAAATGAGGAAGTACTAGAGATGGTGGGTGAGGAGAGAGGTTTGTTGTGAAGGAGGAGGTTATGGAGGGGGAAAGGGAGGCCAGAGGGAAGCGGAGATGGAAAAAGGAGCATGCGGAAATAGTAACAAGCGACACAGAAAACTAACAAATCATCCACAGATCCCACAACACCCATGACCAAGGCATCACCCCTCTCCCACCACCTGTTCTCCGCTCCGCTTTCTCCCCCTCCATATACCCCTCCTTCACCCCTCCCCCACTACCTGTTTTTCCCCTCTCCCTCGTCTCCTACTTTCTCTGCACCACGTACCCTTTTCCTCAGTCATATCTTATCTTCCGAAGAAGACGGAGCTCGAGTCCGTCGAAATTATCGTATTATTGTGAGTGTTCTTTTTATGTGTTCTCGTGCTGTGTGTTACTGTCTAAGTTTTTTATTCAACACTTCCGTGTTACTTCGAAGAAATCATCTGTATATATATATATGTATGTATGTATATATATATATACATACATGTATATATATTCATTCAAACATAGAAATAGGTATAAGGAAAGGGGATAGGAAAACACATAAAAGGCGAACACAGTATATGTGGGAAAGGCGGTTTTTGAGCAGATCACGAAAGTAAAAATATGTCCTAATCCGGGATTTAACCACGGATATATATATATATATATATATATATATATATATATATATATATATATATATATATATATATATAATTGGAGAAGATATCTCCCTTTTGAACCCAGGAGTGTTCACATTTTTTTCAATTGAAATGCCCTCAAGAGACAATTTCTCTCGAAATTGAATGTTCATATAAATGATTTTAAGTTTTATTTCAATTGCGCATTTTAAAAATCTAATTCTTCCTCATCCCATCTGACATATAACCCCCTTGTTTTAGAATATGACCTTTGTGTCGTGTGCCTCCTTAAATCCTTGTTCCGGCCTCAACAAATTCTCTACACACATTTGAGAACACTGATCTCCTTACCCTGACTAAAGGTAGATGTACCCCAATTTGTATTTGTACTGTGACACGTTAAGCCAAATTTTGTATACTCCCGTTACTATTGAAAACTCAGGAATGAAATTTTCTTAGCATCTTATTTTTCACATCGAAAAATCTCATTTTTGTCTCTTGTATCCGATAGGTGACCCTGTGGGAATACATTTACATTACTTCCGCAGTAGGAATTTTATCTCTTGTATCCGATAGGTGACCCTGTGGGAATACATTTACATTACTTCCGCAGTAGGAATTTTGGACTGACAGCCAATTTCTTTTCCTCTGGCCAAGTTAGAACCTCCCCATCCCCCGCGAATGACAACTGGTGTGTATTCGCGCATCGAAGCGGAGAGAACGTGGTTCAAATGTGCGAGACGCTGTGAGGATATGAGAATAGGTGTTCCCTATTCCATACTTATGGGGATAGGCAGGGGAGTATTCAACGCCACAGCACATCAAACACGCGCGAACCGTTCCGAACGTGTTTTCACGTGGTGAAACGCATTAAATTTGGCGCAAATCGCAATGAAATTATTTTTTTTGGTCAAACACGTGTGAATAAAGTGTCTTTCTTCATTTTTTAAGGCGTTATTAATAGTGAGTTTCAATGTTCAACCCATTTTCTGGCAAATAAAAAATATCATAAGTAATTTTTATGGTTCTGACGTGGAACCGGTCTCATATTTGTCAAGAAAACTTGTAAAAATTGTAAATTTCAAGGGTAGGGTTCCGCAGACTATTTCCCTGTCTTCCCACATCAAAAGTGGCCGGAGTTTTTTAACCGTATTTTGCTCTCTAACAGTCGTGCCATGTGGAGAGCTCTTCAATTTGAGTTCGTCATTCTTCAGATTGGACGTGAAATTGTGTGCATTTGCATGCGTTTCTTTTAATTTAATCTCAATCCAGCATATTCTACGTATTAAATTTAGGATTTGGACGGTACCTAACATCTATTAAGGCCCACGAATTGCAACAATTTCCGCTCTTTTGACTTACATTTTGTCGCAACCTCTACCTGTCTTAGTAGTGTTGCCCAAATCCCTTTTCTCTTCATAACCTGCTCATTTAACATTCTCCTTCTACCACCACCATTTGCATCTCAATACCGTTGGATACATCAACCCAGTTCTTTATCTATTTTTAGGTTTCCTCTTGCAACGGCCTTCCTTTGCCCAACATATTTAAAACTACATCCTTCAGGTTCCATTCTGTCCAACTTATCTTTTCGATTCTTTACTGGTGATAGGTCTTCAATTGTTTGAGTAATGCCTACTATGAGTTTTTTCTACGTTTTCTTCCCCTAATTTCTGAAAATCATACCTATACCTAATTAATAATCTATCTTCAATGGCTTAAACCACCAAAAAAGAGGGCACAGCAGCTTTATCAGATGACCTTAACGCTATACAACGCTAGTGCAACGTTTAGAAATTACAATTACATTTAACAAAGTGCGTAGTGATGAATTTTTTAAAAAAGAGCAATTCCCTATCGAAAGCCTACTGTATCGGGAACATCGAAAGGGAATGTGTAGACTCAAATACCTAGGCGTTACCCTCACTCACGACCTCTCCTGGTTGAAACATATACAGGGAATATATGGACAAGCTAACAAAAGAAAATGATTTGTTAAAAGAGTACTGGGAAACTGTGATGAAAAGGCCAAAAAGGAATGTTACCATTCGCTGGAGAGACCTAATTTAGAATATGCTGCAAGTACATGGGATCCTCACGAAGTTGGATTTATTGCCGGATTGGATCGCCTGCAGCACAGAGCTACATTTGTGAAACGTTGTTATGATAAACTTAGTAGCGTATCCAAAATATTAGAGAAGCTACGCTGGGAATTACTAACGGAACAAAGGTTAAATTGCAGATTAAGTAGTAATATTTAGGAGAGGCAACCGACAGGTAAGGTCATCAGCGCCATTAGTGATGGACAGGAAAAGATAAAGGGTGAAGAAAAACCTAGCGTCAGCATTAGCCTACTGTCAACTAACGGCGCCTAGGGGTCCGCAGCTTAGTGTCCCACCTGACGGACGGCGTACTCACTCAAAGTGCCCTCCACAAAGCATATCAAGCAGGGATCGGGATATCACTGAAAATTATTCGCCGCCGCCGCAGGTATGTCGAAAATGTCTGATTACTCCAATTGTGCTACGGTAGAAGAGATCTTGTTAATTAAATTAGAGAGATTAAGTGTAGAACAGATAGATTTGCGATGTCATTTTTTCCACGAACAATAAGGGATCAGAAGCACACTGTCCAACGGCGGTAGGGTCATGCTCGGATTGAATTAGTCTGGTGTGTATTCACCCCCTGCCGCACACCCCGTTGGCTTGGAGGGTACATTAATAAATACAATTAATTACATCTGCACGTTACCCCGCAAGTGAGTGTAGGGGGGGGAGCTGGGAAATTTATCTAATATTTGTGGCGTGACTTTGTAAACTCATGTGTTCTGAACCTTGCTGAAATTCTACAGTCTCGTTTGTTTTCTTTGCGTCTCAACCTTTCGCCTTATGCCGTCTCCCAGCTATAACTACAACGTAGAATAAATCAAACTGAAGGTCAGGCCAACTTCCTTCCAGCCTGGGTATTCCTCACGTGACAAAAAAGATGTCAACTCATCACAGAATATCATTTTTCCAGGATTTCCTTTGCCATCTGCTCCCGAATGATGGGAATACGTTTACCAGTTGAGGCGTAAACGCTATGGCAACACGCCATTCCATTTCTCTCGATGTTCTTCGATCGTTTAAAGTCACGTGATGGAATTCCTGCACCCCGAACTCCCTCAATTTTTCTCTCTCTCTCCCTCGCACAGACGACGTAGGAAGGACACACGTCTTTCTGTGACCCCGCGAAAAAAAGACAGTGACGTGCACCTTGTTAATAGAAGAAAAAAATGAAATAACACATTTTTTTCCAAAAAAACGTTCGTTTTCCGTCCGTGCCTCTTCTCCTGGCAGACCTTGTCGGCGAATCGGATGTACTTGGGAGAATGGGGTGGGTAGGTAAGGAGGGTAGGGGGAAGTGGGAACGTCGCCGTCGGAGGGGAGGGTGAGTCGGCAGAGAGTTTAATAGAACTCGTGTCGAGGCCGAAATTGCTCGTCTTCTCTCAAGAGGACCCTTTTCCCTCCTTTTTTTTTAATACTACCTTCTTCGCGCTCCCCCCGGAGAAACGAAAAACGAATAAATAGGGAGAATATTGGTTGTTTGTTAGGGGGAGGAAGCGTGGGGAAATTGGGACGTTGGAACTTAAAGAGAGTGTCGTAGGGTGAGAACCCATGCCATTGTATCTCGGAAGAAAAAACGGAAACTGTCGTTCCTGAATGTTTGGTTATCTCCGACATGTTGCTGGAATTAGTCGTTGCAGATAAGTCGTTCACTAAAAATCAAAGTTATTCTGATACTACGGGTGTAGAGTTTGTATCCCACAGGTGAACTGTAGCTGCATACCATTAAATCCTAATTGGAAAGTGGAAACTTCATTACATTAGCATTATTACTAAATTCGCGAGTGTAAATGTTAAGGTTTTGAATACTGAGGTTATAATTACACATCGTTGTAAATGAGAAACGTTTATGTATTAGATATTTTAGTACCCTGCAAGCCACCGTTAGGGTGTGTGGCAGAAGGTGATTACACAGAAAACCAATTATGACCCGAATGTGACCCTGAGACGGTCGGATAATTTTATTCTGATCCTTTATCGTTCACGGATAAAATGGTATCTACGATTTTTCTACACTTAATCTCTTACATTTTACGGACATGATCTCTCCTACAGCATTATAATTGGGGTAATAATTCATTTTCGGCATCACTGCTTAAGAAACGTCCTTCCAATGTGTGCAAGAGATTTAAGCTGCAATTCAATCTTAGCTTCGTGAGTGATTCTCAGCCTAGCCACTCTTAATATTTTGGATACGCTACTAGTTTATCATTACAGCGTTTTAGAAATATAGCTCCTTGGTGTTGCACGCGATTCAATGCAGCAATCAATCCAACTTCGTGAAAATCTCATACACCACCTGCAAATTCTAAATGAGGACTATCCAGCGAATGATAACATTTCTCCTTAACTTTATCATCACATTTACCCAGTATTCTTCTAATAAATACTAATTTTTTGTTAGCTTGTCCACTTGTTCCACGTATGTGTTTCACCCAGGAGAGGTCGTGAGTGAGGGTTAAGCCTTAGTGGTTAATAGAATCTACACATTCCATTTCGGTGTTCCCAAAGCATCTGGTGTTCGGGAGGGAATTCCTCCTTTTCCAAACATTAATCACTAAGCAATTTTTAAGATTTATTTCCAATTGCCTAGTATCGCACCAGCGTTTGTATAGCATTAGGGTCATCTGAGAAAGCTACTGTGTCTTCAGGATTAAGCATATCACAGTAAACCACTACTACAATGCTGTTTTACTGTGATAGCCGTAATGTTTACCACAATATTTTGGGTTTTTAAATTATTTTTCTTGGCTTAGCCAAGAACTTTGGGGACTATTTCACAAAAATGGAATCTTTCACTACGCCATCTTCACTTAAATATGACCGTAACAAGCTATACCGTTGCTTTTACAATATATATATATATATATATATATATATATAACTTTTGGACGGCACAATAGAACACAGAATAAAACAGATAACACGTAAAAGGACACTCACACTGTAGATGATTTAAGCTTTCGGCCTACTCCGAGGCCTTCTTCAGGTCAGACTCACACCTTGAGTCCAAGAGTCTGAGTCTGACCTGAAGAAGGCGTATATATATATATATATATATATATATATATATATATATATATATATATATATATATATATATTTAAACTCACGAGAGCAATATAACTTTTGGACGGCACAATGGAACACAGAATAAAACAGATAACACGTAAATGAACACTCACATTATAGATTGTTTAAGCTTTCGACTTACTCCGGGGCCTTCTTCAGGTCAGACTTCTGAGCTTCTCTCAGTTCAGACCAAAAGCTCAAATAATCTACAATGTGAGTGTTCTTTTATATTTTATATAAATAAATATATATAGTCACTTTCTTGGAAAACCCACGAACGTGCACAATAATGTAAATTCACTAAATAGTCATAGCAAACACAGAAACTAAAACATATAAAAAAGGGGACTCACTAGTTCTCGAATTTTCGGTGGTGCAACCACCTTTCTCAAGAGGAATTAGGAACAGAACTCAGTTCTGTTCCTAAAAAATACCGGGACCGTAAACTTGAGTGGCACTAAGTGATAAGAAAAAAAGGGGAAAAAAATAAAACACAAACACAAAAGCCAACATAATGAATAAAAAAAATAAATAATAAAACAAACTTACAACCACTCTATCATTAGGGTGTGTTACGAAATAACTTTCACTCTCGTGAATCACATTCACCCACACACACACTCAAGGTTTGCAAGAATCCCTCATATGTCAGTGACCCGTAAATCACAGAAGTAAATTAAAATTGTGAATCACAAATACACGTTCAGGGTTTACCAGGATTCCTCTTATGCCAGCGACCTGTCTTCTATCTCAGAAAGAGACTTCGGCAAAAACGCAATCACTTAATCACTCCCTTGTTTTCCATTTTGTTATTTCTGTGAGATTGGCGGGTCCCTGACCTAGGAGGAATCCTGGTAAACCCTTACCGTGTGAGTATTTGTGAATCACAAAGGTCCTTGTTTTCGAGCACACCTGAGTGATTGAGTGACTGTGTACTCACGTAAGTTGTTTCTGTTTCATTACATCCTTTATAATTTTCATTTATTTGGATGACTGACGGGTCACTGACATAGGAGGGATCCATGTAAACCCTGAGTGTGGGTGTGAATGTGATTCACAAGAGTGAAAATTATTTTGTAAAATACCCTAGTGATCGACTGGTTGTAAGTTTGTTTTATTATGTATTTTGGCTTTTGTGTTTTCCCCCTTTTTCCCCCCTTTTCTTTCTTATCACTTTGTGCCAATCAAGTTTACGGTCCCGGCATTTTTTTGTTTACATTGACTCACGACCGTAGCTACGTTCCTTTTTATTTAAAATATTAATAAATGCTCAAATCATACGAGTTGATTTATCGTTAGCCCTCACAGAGTCTTGGTGGAGGTACTCAATTTTTAAATTTCATTCAATAACGTTAGCAATCCTAAAAAAATTGTCACGCGAATACCAGGCGCGGAAAGAAATGGGCTCTTTCAAAGGAGATGTGGAGTTGCAATGATAGTCGTTGCATTTCAGCTTTCGCGATGGAAACAATTTTGAGTATTGCTCAACTTTCCCCATCACGTTCCCACCTTTCTGTTTCAGCGTTTCTAAATCGTGTGCGTGCGTCATTTTAGAGGAGTTTTTCCTCCCTCCCCCCTCCACCTCTACCAACTCACCTAGGTATTCCCCCATCGCTTCCTCACGGTCCTTAGGGGTGCAGGAATTCCCTCGAAGGCAATTCACACCACCGCATTGGATGCGGTGGGAAATGGCGCCATATGAGCAGTTTTGAGTCTCCCACGGATGCTAAAACGGCGCCTGCTGCGCCAACTTACCGTCTGAGACCATTAAGATTTTTCCGGCCAGCCCTCCTCTTAATGTTCACGGCAGCAATGTCCCTACCCAGGGGGAGAAAAAACTGTGAGGACCTGGAGAAATTGAAAACTGTTAAAGGAATGAAGGAGTTAAAGTTCATGGTACAGGGTGACGATATCATTATCCCGGCCTAGTTCTCCCTGTATCAAGCGAGGGAGAAAATTGACTCATTCATTCCCTTTAAAATTGCAATTTTACTGAATAAATTAAGGAACTAAATGAAAATAAACACCGCATTCAATAAATAACTCTCTTGTACTGATTTTTTAAACTTTAAAAACGTATGCAACAATTCTTTACGGTTTTTTTCCGGTTATAATAAATTCCAGAATACATTATTAGAGAGTTTTCTACTAACATATCGTTTTATCGATTTAATGAATCGATTTTGTCGAATCGATTGAGTTATCGATCTACTAAACTGCGCAGGCGAATCGTGTTGAATCCCTCATATTTTTTGCCAGGTTTATATGAATGTATAAGGAAGCAACGCCGACATGAACATTGCCTTCAAACATGAACATTGTTTCAAATAATTCTTTACCTGTCAAGCAAAATAGTGACCTTTAAAATGAGCTTAAGCTATTTATATTTTGTACTATTTGTGTTTAATTCCAGCTCTGATATCTCGCACCACTTTTTGATCGCAATTAGGGCAATAGATATAGTCTCTATCTTCACGACACAATATGTCCCCCTACATGTCCCAGTATCGTACATATGAGGTATGAGACATATTAAAGAGATAGAAAAAGTTCAACGAAAGGCAGCAAGATATGTGATAGGAAGGTACAAAAGAACAGATAGTGTCTCGGAAATCTAGATTTACTGAAATACTCGAGGTTGAAAAATAGTAGAAAAAGGAGTAGGATTGGCGCGATGTGTAGAATTGTTAAAAATGACGAAGCGTGGGAAGATTTATGGAAAGAGATAGAAAAACCAAATTTCAAGGGAAAAAAACGACCACAGTTTTAAAATAAAAATAAGAACGCAAAAGACGAATAAAAAAACACTCCTTTTTAAACAGAACTAATGTTGACTGGAATCAGTTGCCTGGAGGTTTGTTTGAGACATTTCCATCCAATTTTAGGTGTTTTAAGAATAACTGTAAAGCAGTCACTGGGTGATAAACTTCATTGATCAGTGATTATTATACTATTATACAAATAAAATATTGTTTGTATGTGATGTAGATGAAGTGAGGAATTGTACATCTACAGGAATATCCTGCAAGCCACCAAAAAGGTGTTTGGCAGGGGGTGTAGCACCAGCAGGAAAGGTTAAGGAATGAGGGGGTTGGGGTTTTTCAAATATATGGGGAAAGTGGGGGGGAACCTGTAACTATATCCACGCGCAGTCCCTAACCTGTACGTTAATACTTATTGTGTCGAAATGATTCCTGGGGGATTTCGACTACAAGCATTCTGGTTTCTTATCGTTTTTGGAAAAGATGACATTTTAAACCTGTCAGTCTTGCAGTCTATCTCTCTAATCTTATATTCGTGATCCCTCCGACCGTAATACGTTGGGGTTCGTATTATATTCTTGATGCCATCGGAAAAGGGCCTATGCTTAAATGTTTTTAATAAGTGTAATCTATATTGTAAACGCCGCTGTGTAAGAGAATCCCAACCTAAATTGTCTAGTAGTTTCACTGCTGCGTTGGTTATAACATTGTTTGAAAAATCTGGTCCAGTGTAATCAGTACATTACAGAAGTGAATGATGTGTTAACGGTGCGTGATTTTGAACGGTATATGTAATTGAAGAGTGCGTGATTATGAACGGAGTGTGGCGATGGATGGTGTGTAGTATTTACTCGTATGGTGTAAACCTAATCCTTGTGTGATGGTAAAGAAGCGGTTGGTAATCAAAAAGGGTCATAGTATATAAGAGCATTTTGTCTCATATCAGTTCCTCTTGTGTATGCATGAATGTGCATTGTAAGAGTGACCGTTGACCAGTCTTGACCTTTGCCACCAGAACAACTGCCTAATTGCAACGTGGTTTATGTAATAATAATAATTGACAAATATAAACATCCTCGACGAAGTTTACCGGAAATTTGAGACCCGATTTCATTAGTGTATAAAAGAAAAAATAGCGGGCCTATAGGTATTAGAGAAAATAGATACAAAATATCATTTTTTTCTCTTACCATAAAAGATCAATAGTGATATGTCACCAGGGGCGAAGGGGATAAAACTTTGTTGATATCCTGTGTATTTTTTTAGAGACCAATCAACACTACTCCGACATGATTTGAGTATACCATTGTTGCCTGTAAGTACCATCTTTCATGTGATTGGCAAAGTTCCAGTGCATGCTCAAACTGATATTTGTAAAGAGGTGTAATCATTTTGATTGTGTATTCATGACGTATCACCTCCATCCAATCGCCCTCGCGGAGGCTTGCGGAGTGTTATGTAATTGTAGGGAAAAAGAGTTCACATGAAGAAGACAAATACAGCAAAATAAAATCCTTAATTTCTCATATATAACTACAAAAGTGCGTCTTTTTGGCGTAAATAGACTACGTTAAATTAAGCTTCTTTCAATCATATTGTAAATTATAATACTCGCATCTTATGTAATATTCTCTCGTATTTATGAAAACCAATATGTATTTTTTGCCATCGTGAGATTGACCTTAGCATCTATTTTGGCATTTTATGTTGATATTTCAACGGGTATTTACATGAATAAATGTCTACTCTCTTGAATTTCCGTTAACGCCTTTAATTGTTTCTCTAATTGAATTAATATTATTTCCATGCTCCATTTAACCGAATGATTACCTGATAATCTGTTATATTTTCTCAGTTAAATAAAACTTTTGAATACATTGTGTAAATACCTGCAGTTAATCGTAATCCATGTATTATGGTGTAATATTTCATGTTTCGTCTACCAAACCTTAACGATTTTTTTTTAACAAATCCGTTTTCTTTCATTTCAGGTGAGTGGAGAAAATCCTCCTCCTTCTCCTGCCCTTCTGTGAGTATTTTTTTGTTATAAATTATCAAAGTTTCAAGTGCAGAATTGTGAAAGTGATGCGAATTGGTATACAACTAACTTTTATACATAATTATTTGAAAATGTACGATTGGTTTCAACTTGATAGGTCAACACGTAGCAACGTTCTGAAATATTCATCTCGATATGTAGGAAGCAAGAGCGGGAGAAGGAGGAGTACGTACATTGAGGAATGCAGAGAGTATGAAATTGGAATATATTAGAAGAGTACTGGGTAAATGTGATGATAAGATCAAGAAGAGATGTTATTGTTTGCTGGTTAGGCCTCATTTAGAATATGCTGCTAGTATTGAATGGGATCCTGACGAAGTTGGATTGATTGCCAAATTGGATCGCGTGCAGCGTAGAGGAGCTAAATCTGTAAAACGTTGCTATGATAAACTTAGCAGCGTATTCAAAATATTAGAGAAATTAGGCTGGCAATCACTCACATATTTTTTTAGGTAATCTACCGGTTAAGGTAGGTTTACGGATGGACACAAATGTCAAATAAATATTTTGTAACTCCAAACAAAACCCAATCCAGCAAACTACTGTACATCAGGTCCCTCTTCATCTCTGTGTACTTCTTTCCTCCCTTCATCCCGTCCAACATCCCTATCCTGTTCCTACCCTTTCCTCGCTTGCCCAACATTCTCCCCTCTATTACCTTCTTCAACATTCCACTACCGCTCAATACGCCTTTCATCCATTTTTCCTGCCTCCATAGGATTTCTCTCAACAAACCCCTCTCCTCCCCCACCATTTCTAGTACTTCCTCATTTGTTTTCCTTTCGGTCCATTTCACCTTCTCCATTCCTCTCCACACCTACATTTAAAAAGCCTCCAATCTACGTCTATCCCCCTGCTTCAGTGATCTTGTTTCCGCACCGTACATAGCTACGCTCCATATCGGAGTCATGTCTTAACCTCCCTACTCAACGTTCCCTCACTCACATAGTGAAAGTTAAATTATGAATTAAATCTCAAGCATAAATTAGAAGGATATTTCTTTAGCAGTGATGTTGAAAATGTATTATTACCCCCATCGTACAATGGTAGGAGAGATCATGTGAATAAAACTAGAGAGAATAAGTGTAGAACAGATAGATGCCATTTTTTGTCGTGAACGATGAAGTCTCAGAATAACATTGTCCGACCGCGTTAAGGTCATATTCGGGTCATAATTAGTCATCTATGTATTTACCATCTGCCACACACCCTAGCGGTTGCTTGCAAGGTACCACAATATCTAAAGTGGAACACAGAGCATTAGATCTAAGTAAGGCGGTATTTTTAAGTAATGGCTAACAAATGAAGGTTACTGGTGAAGAGATGGCGACCATCGGTAGGGTGCCATGGTGGATGGCGACCATCGGGATTGTCGACTCGCTGCCCTTTAAAAACTACGTGGGGGCCGGGAGAAAGCTGCATGACTGGGGGACTAGCAGGTTTTTTAGACAGTGTTAGGGACCCAGATACACTAGGTCAAGGTTCCCGGTCGGTCGGGGGTCTGAGAACAAAATTAGAGGGTAGAGAGCGCGCGTGGGGTTGGGGGAAGAGGTTGTTCAGTGGGGTGATTTATTTCCTGGAAAGAAAGGTGTTGAAAAGTAAAGAAGAGGAAGTCGGGCTCAATTTTTGGTCCAAAAAAGAACCGGTTCGGTTCGTATACTTTTTTCATTGGGTTTCCTTAATGGCGTAATTGGTAGCGCATCCGCCCGGCAAGTGGAAGGTCCGGTGTTCAAGTCCTGGTTAAGGAAAAATTTTTACATTTGTGAGCTGCTCAAATCCGCCTTCCCCACATATCCTGTGTTCGTCTTTAATGTGTTTTCCTATCCCCATTCCTTGTATCTATTTCTATGAATGAATGATTCGCCGTATGGCGGGATTTCGAATTTGAATAAATAAATAAATAAATATATATATATATATATATATATATATATATATATATATATATATATATATATATATATATATATATATATATATATATATATATATATATATATATATATATATATAGTCACTTTCTTGGAAAAGCCACGAACGTGTACAATAAAATTCACTAAATAGTCATAGCAAACACAGAAACTAAAACATATAAAAGAGGGACTCACTAGTTCTCGAATTTTCGGTGGTGCAACCACCTTTCTCAAGAGAAATTAGGAACAGAACTTCTGTGTTTGCTATGACTATTTAGTGAATTATATATATATATATATATAATATGTATATAATATATATTGTATATATGTTATATATATGTAACATATATACATATTCCTTTTATTACTGTGATTCATTTGTGATTTAGTTACGGAGTACAAAATTTTATGCAACCGCTGTTCTCTGTTATTAGTTTTCTTGAATGTCTTCTCCATTTAGTAAATTCATTCCCTTTGCTCGATTGGTTATTGTACGAGTGTAAATATTCTATTTTTTATGTAGCATTTGTGATGGCTGCTTACCATTTGCTGGTTAATACCTTCGTAAAGTGAGAGTGAAAGTCTTAAATTTTGTCATGCCGTCTTTTCAGTGTTAAGACCGTTGTATTTTTCTCTCACGAATAATTGAATGGTACGTGACTTTGTTTGTGTCCTGTACATGTCTAATATGCATAAACTCCCTGCCACGCACCTTCCCGGTGGCTTTCAGGGTACTATGTAGATGTAGACCTGCAATATATGCACAGTCATGCATTTTTTGCGCTGACTAAACGAGAAGTTGGATAACATCTACATCTATCTACATCAACATCTACATAATACCCCGCAGACCGCCGCAAAAGGGTGTGGCGGGGGGAGAAAAATGAACAAAACCACATGCAAAATCAACAAATACGTACATGAAAAACTATTCCCACAGTAGCATATATACTCATTCAAAAATCTCTTCACCCCACTCGCTTGCAGACATATAAACTATCATCCAACAGACAGTTACACCACAGGATGCAGTATAAAATACATCCAACAACGCACAAGCCAGAATATGAAAAAGAGGGCGAAATTCCACTATCACAAGAACATGCAACATAAAACGCTCTCCTCCCCAAGGACACGGGTAGGGAATGTAAACATCGTCAATGTATCTACGGAGTTTAAAATACTAAAATATTTCTTTAGCCGTGTTTTTAAGAGAACATTTCCTAAGGACGCAAGAGAGTTTGATGGAATCTTTTGCATCATTGATATTTTTTCCTTAAGGAATCAAAGGTAAGATATATAAGAGAATGTGGATAGCGGTTGTTCTAGGGGAGAGCGTTGGATTTCTGACCGAAGGACCCGGGTTCGGTTCCCATTTCCAAGTGTGGTATTTTGTATAGTTCGGGAACTTGGTCGTTGAAGCAAGATGATACATCTTCATCTACATAATGCTCCGCAAGGGCGTGTGGCGGGGGGTGTTAGGTCACCACCCAAAAAAGGGAAAAAAGAAAAACCGCATTCAAAACCAACACATACATGCAAACCCAAATCCACAGTGGTGCACACGTTACTAGAAACATTCCGTCATCTTACACGCTTGCAAATACATATCTACCTCCCTTCATTCTACACGCATGCAATTACACATGGCACTATCCAACTAACACTGGCCCCTTAGGATGCAGTAAGAAATTTATCCAATGACGTGCAAGCTAGATTTTGGTAAGTAGCAAGCCGAATTTCCACCACCCCAAGAACGTGCAACACAAAACGTTCCTCTTACCTAAGTTAAGGAAATTTGACCCTACGCCGCAGGTAGGAGAAGGGCTTCCCCACGGAGAGGGACAAGGGAAGATGATAGACGTAGATTAAAGTATTTAGCGATGCGGGTGTCGAGATTGATTAAAAAGACAAATTGAACGGTAAAGAAAACAGACAAGGCAGTATTCGACGTAGTGGCGGAGGAGAAAGTATTTTTGGGATAAATCCAAAGGAGGAAGGACGGATGGATTCAGGGAATATTGATTGGCAGTTTGATGTTGAAGACTGTTACAGAGAGGTTAATGTTAGGAAAACGAGGAAGGGTAGGAATAGAATAGGAGGGATGTTGAACGAAATTAAGGGAGTGAGGTAGTATACGGAATTGAGGAAGGAGTAATTGCGATGTGGGGCTCAGGTCCAGCCGAAACACATCTCTGTTGGCATACTATTATGGTAAACTTTGCGAGCTTATGTTCTTGTGGGAAGAGAAAATGTAACATGCATAGGCCATGCGGTGCAGAAACGTACACTAATTCAGTGAATTACGTGCTGGAAATATCCGGGTATTTCATAAACCAATTGAGGTAGGAAGGGCATGGTAGAGGCGAAGTAATTCCGTATTGTTCCCTCCCTCGGAAAGATATATCAAAGGTATTCATTACGCCCTCCACACATACGAGTTGAACGTTCGGTGTTATTCTGAGCGGCAATAATAACACCCGTGCTATTTTCAGCGCCGCTTGCTTCGCGATGGGCCGCCACATCCTCCGGAATTATAGGTTTGCAGCAGACGTAGATAAAATTGCCACCGCGTTGAAACGCCCTGGCTTAACTTTTTTAGTGTCGTCGACCTTTAATAATGGCTATAACTCGCATTATTTCCGGCTGACTGTGGGAGGATATGTCATTCAGCTAGCCGTTAATAATCAACGTAGTTTCGCACAGGTTCTCGGAAATGGTACGGACAAGATCAAAAGGTTTCTGAAAAAACTGCGTGGCGAACCCTACCCTCACATCTTCTTGTCCTCTCCAATGGACCAAAAATTCCTCCATCCACTTTTAGCACCCTTTCCTCTCTCCCCCCTTCGGATAAATTTAAGTCACAAGTCCTGTTAGCGCTTTCATATTTAGGAGGAGAAGAGACAGGTTGACAGGATACATTAAAACTAATTTCGGCACTTTATTAACGTGGTTGCGCGTTACGAAGTTTAAGTTTTTAATTTTTTGGCAAAAAATTTTTCTTTAGCAAAATAATTTCAAGAAAAAAAAAGGAAGGAATCTTTTGAAATGGACACCAAAGATCTCCAGCACTTATGGATAATTGCAAAGAGATGTAAATTTCGAGGTGCTGTTAGAAGGGCATCGCATTTGTAAAATGATAAACCAACTTTTTTCAAATTTACTTAGTTCGAGATTTCTATTGTGAAAGAAGAGGCTACATAAAAACTCATAGAGTCGATTAATTTGCCAGGCCAAAACATATACGAGTTTTGAAACACTTTATTCTTAAAAACTCAAGTTATTCACAAATATACTATTAATGGGGGAATAAAAATATTACCAAAAATTCTGTGAATGCTCAAATAAAGAAATCCATAGAAACCAGATGGCCCTAGTCCGAAATTTGAAAGTAATTTACCCATTATATGTATATATATATATATATATATATATATATATATATATATATATATATATATATAACTTTTGGACGGCACAACAGAACACAGAATAAAACAGATAACACGTAAAAGGACACTCACACTGTAGATGATTTAAGCTATCGGCCTACTCCGAGGCCTTCTTCAGGTCAGACCACTTAAATCATCTACAGTGTGAGTGTCCTTTTACGTGTTATCTACTTTATTCTGTGTTCTATTGTGCCGTCCAAAAGTTATATTGCTCTCGTGAGTACTTCCGCATCGTCTTTATATATATATATATATATATATATATATATATATATATATATATATATATATATATATATATATATATACATATATTATAAATATAATGTTTATAATATATTGTGAAATATATTCACATTATCCTGTATATACGTTTTTATTCTGGGGGTGAAAGTTTTTAAAATCCTTACAAATAGATGGGAATACTTCAAAATGGCTTCGGACATTTTTAATAACGTCTTTAAACTATTTCCTAATAGGAAAAACGCTTTGAAAACTGATTTATTTGCTCAAGTCCAAGGGATAAGTTTCATGCTGCACCGGATCCAAGAACCTACCCTCGATTTAAAGTTTTGGACCATAACAATAGGGGAACAGATGACCAAGGGGCACGCATACCCCATCGGATGGGCCATCCCCACCAAAAAGTGTCCCTTGACATACACAAACCTCAAACGATCTTAATTTACCATATCCGGTTCTCAATGTAAAATAAATATCGGACGATGCTCGCACATTAATATAATTGCGAAATTTTCGGAAATGTGTTATTTGCGCCGAATCCCGTAAACCGAGTAATATTGATGATAGGTATATTTCGATACGTATTAGGAGAAAAAAGCTATTGATGATACATTTAGTTATATTCGTATTTATGCCAATGTAGGACTTTCAGTTACATATGTCATTCAAAGAACACATCATTAAATTGAACATATGATTTACATATTCCATGTCGCCATATGGAAAAATATCACCGAGTCAAATCCAACGTCCCCATCAAACATATCATTCATATGTCTATTATACAAGATGTCATGTAAACGATGATTGTCAACCTTCGATGCATCGATTCTTAAAAGGTATAAATATCGAATCGATACGTTTGATAATATTGCAAATAGTTTCATTAATTTTCTAACTGCATCCTAAGGTGAATTTTTTGTTTTTGATAGCATATGTAATTGCATGCGTGTAGAATGAAAGGAGGTATATATATATATATATATATATATATATATATATATATATATATATATATATATATATTGCATGCTTGTAAAATGATAGGATTTTTGCATGAATGTATGCACCACTGTGGATATGGGTTTGCATGTATGTGTTGTTTTTAATGCGGTCTTTTTCCCTTTTACGGGTGGTGACCTAACACCCCCCGCCACACGCCCTTGCGGCGGCTTGCGGGGTATTATGTAGATGTAGATGTATATCGTCATATCGTACCTAGGTTTTATCGTACAATATTTTCAGTCTCTATAATAACTGATTGCATTCGTCCTTATCATAGTTGATGTAAAGATCGTGTTAGCCATGAAAAAAGTTTCATAGGGAGGATTTATCCTCTGGGTAAATTCGCCGTGGAGCTCCGGGAGTGGGTTTCATGACACACGCGGCTATTTATAAGCGAAATTTCGGTTTCAGAAAACCTTGGGATGGGGCTTTCTTAAGCTCTTGGCGTTCTTGTCCTCATCCCTCCCCCTCATCCAACCCTCTCTTTTTTTTTCATCTGCACGAAACGCTTAACGCGAACACGAACGTGACCGTTCAAAATTGACGTCGTCAGTGCGCTGTGACTGGGAACAACGGTAACTAAACTATCACTCTTGGAAGTCCATGGGCGAAAGGAGCGATCAATTTCCGATAAGTTCACAGAGGATATTTAGTTCATTTAAAACGACCGCTTTTTTGGCAGCATTCAAGTACATCAAACCCTCGAGTTGAGCCATGAGATATTCATTTACCAATATCTACCTTCGATTCATTTAATATATTCTTTCAATTAGTGTGACCTTCCATAAACTGGCGTAAACTTCCCGTTTCCTGTTCTACGCAATTTCTATTCTTCGCTTCTTCTTACTATCAACCTTGCATAAAAACATTTTATGATTTTATCAGTTATTTAGGGGACGAAATTCTTTGCTTTGGACTCACATTAGTCACGTTAGAAATGCAAGAGGAATATTATCATTTGTTAGCTTCATATCAAATATTGTAAATTATTAAATACATGAAAATGAATAAACAATTTTGAATCTAACAACCAAATAATTGTAGGTTTCTCTAGTTAGACCATATTTGGAATATGCCTCAGGTATTTAGGATCCTTGGGAGAAAATGTGCCAAAAAGAATTAGATAAAATCGATTAGTTAAAAATTGTTACAACAGAAGCACAAGTGTTATAGGTATTTTTGAGGATTTAAACTGGGATCCAATTGAAATACGAAGAGAACAAGCGAGACTTAGACTTTTAGAAATGTTCAGGACCAACGAGTTTAACGATCACACAAAAGAAAATAATAATGGCCCTACACTACTTTGGTAGATCAGACCACAACGATAAAATAAGGGAGATAGATTCCAACACAGGTGGATTCAAGTACTCATTCTTTCCCAGAACAATCAGCAATCATAACAGTAAGAAACCGAAGTCCCTCTAGAAATATTAAAAACGTTTAAGTTACAAGTCGGAACACATTAAAAAATTCAAAGACATTGGTTTAGATATAGGTGCATATGTATGTTAGTTGGTAGCTTGTTTTTTGGATGTGTGTGGGTTATAAGGGTTTTAGCATGGATGAATACAATGTTTTGTTTGTGGATTGTATAAATTTGTGGCTTTTTTCTTTTTTAATTATGGTAGTGCCTTAATTCCCCCCCGCCACACGACCTTGCGGGGCATTGAGTAGATGTAGGTGTATTACAAGGAAATAAAATAATTCCGTTTCTGTTATAATTAAACTCATGTGCTCTGAACCTTGCTAAAATTCTATAGTCCCGTTTGTTTTCTTTGCGTCTCACACCTTCGCCTTATGCCGTCTCCCCGTTATAGATACGACGTAGCATAAATAGAAATGAATGTTAAACTAACTTCCTTCCAGTCTGGGTATTCTTCACGTGACAAAACAGTATCAACTCATCACTGAATATCATTAGTCCAGGATTTCCTTTGCCAAATTTTGCGAATTTCGAAATTTCTTCTATCCACCTATCAGCCTTTTTCGGAATTCCCCCAGCAACTTCCTCTCTTTTCTCTCACCCTATTTTAAACTTAGTAAAAGCCTCTTAATCCACGACCATGCTCATATCTCAAGCATCAGATGTTAAGGTTAGTATATATCGTCTCTCCATAAGACTGGTTGAATAAATCGGAGAAAAAATTCATTGTGGTCAAAGTACAAATTGCGAACATTCCTCAAAATACATTTACATAACACCCCGCAAGGCACCGCGAGGGCGTGTGGCGGGGGGTGTTAGGTCACCTCCCAAAAAAAGGGAAAAAAACTGCATTCAAAACCAACACACACATGCAAACCCAAATCCTCATTAGTGCATACATTCATAGAACCATCCTATCTTTTTACCCGCATGCAAATATATATATATATATATACCTCCTTTCATTTTACATGAATGCAATTACACATGCTACAATCAAACAAATAATTGTACCTTAGGATGCAGCAAGAAATTTATCCAAGAACGTGCAAGCTAGATTTTCGTAAGTAGCAAGGCGAAATTCCACCACTACAAGAACGTGCAACATAAAACTCTCTCCCACCCAAGGTAAAAAATTTGACTCAACTTTGCAGGTAGGAGGAGGACTCCCACACGGAGAGGAACAAGGGATGGAAGGGGAAATTTAGGGTACCCAAAACAGAGCAAACAGTACTGGAAATAGTACTATTTTATTTAATGGCATTCTAATGTGGTCATGTGGGAAGGGTTTTGACAACAACACACAGGAGGTTAGTGAAAGTGCATGCAATTCTGTGGAATTAATTATTCCCAAGACGCTGAGGGTGGCAAGTGGCATTTTTGCTATCTACGAGTATCCGAAACCCTAAAATAGCTAAGTATCGATGTTCTTCGTCACATCGATACCAGCGCCTCTGCCAGTCGTAACAATTCCATTTTTAATAACCACAATTGAGAAGTGTTGTCGTAAATATATTGTAACTTCGAGTGGAGTATCGACAAAAGACTCGATTTTCGATATAAAAAAAAACAATGTACCCCGACCATGGGTTCTGTTACTGCTCTGAAATTATGCACTTCTCTGTGCATAAGGGAGCCTCTTTTGAAAAACGTCGTCTCTATTTTCCTATGTGGAGAAGATATATTTCCGAAAACATATCGACAGATATATCGATATTCTCCCCGAACATCGAACATTCCCATTTAATTCTCCGTCTCACGTGGTCTTGGAGGCTATTGTGACGCATAGTGACGTGACGTGGGCCGGCAATGGGCTATGGGCGTGCCAAAAATAGGGATGTCGGCGAGGGGGAAGGAGGGAGTAGATGGGGCATAGCGTTGATATACCCTCGCTCTCCCCTCCCGTTCCACCCCGCCGCACTTTTTCGTTCCAACCTCATTCTCCCTCCAGAATTCTCCCACGCCGCCGTCCCCCGCCTATCCCTCCCCCACGCCCCTCCTTCGCCCCTCACCCCAAACGAACTCTATTCTCTGGAACGCGAAAAAGAGAGAAAGTGCCGTCCCCACTTAAAAGAATGCGAGTGAATAGGCCCTCGCATTTTGCCGGCGTTTTGTTACGAACTTTTACGAAAACCATTACTGAATAATATATTGTGACACCTCAAGACTTAATTAAATGCTCATGATCTTGCGGTCCAGTTTCTTTTCCTTCTACGTGGGCAAATGAAATTGGATGTCTTGATAGTAGAGTCATTCATCTAGTTAGTTCACCTTTTATAAAAAAATAACATCGTTCCCCTCTTTGAAAACTAATTCCTGCAGAATGTTATGGTTAAATTGACAATTGCTGATGATATATATATATATATATATATATATATATATCAAACTTGAAAATCCCGCCATACGGCGAACAAATATAATTTTCACACATAGAAATAGACATATAAGGAAAGGGGATAGGAAAACACATAAAATACCAACACAGGAAAGATGGGGAAGGCGGTTTTGAGCAGATCACAAATGTAAAAATATTTCATATATGTATATTATTTCACACATAGAAATAGATATAAGGAAAGGGGATAGGAAAACACATAAAATACCAACACAGGAAAGATGGGGAAGGCGGTTTTGAGCAGATCACAAATTTAAAAATATTTCATATATGTATATTATTTCACACATAGAAATAGATATAAGGAAAGGGGATAGGAAAACACATAAAAGACGAACACAGGAAAGGTGGGGAAGTTGGATTTGAGCAGATCACAAATGTAAAAATCACTTATTGTGAGAATCAATTATTTACCGTTCAATTCATCTAACGGAACTGAGAATAGGAATCTCATTGCTCGTATTTCTGTTGATAATACATCACTCATATAAGTGATTTAAATCATGCAGTGTAAAAAGTAGCAAATAAATTGGAGAGCATGTGGGTCGTCTTCTGTCTTCCAATAAAAAAAATATGTTTTCAATCTTTCGATGATGTTTGGACCAGGGGCTTTCTGTGTTTGTTGACTTGCTGATGAAGTTGGCCCGAATAGTTAGTACTTAGAGTTGAGGAAAAGAATATTGTAATATTTAAAGAACAATATCGCTGAGGTTTAGTAAATCCACTTAATTGATCCTGTTTCCTAAATCCACATTAACCAGATTTTTCTGGCATCTTCTGTGCTGAAGGATCCTCACGTTAACACGTCAGGAACTGGAACTGAATGACTTCCCAAAGGATAGTTTATGAGATTAATAAAAATGATGAAGGTCAGTTCTACTCTAAACCTCACTTTAAATATTTTGTCTTTCCCTTAGAGGAGTATCCACGTTGGCCAGGAGAGACCCAAAATAACACGAATCGCACATTCTGGCGATGGTGAGGCCAAATTGAAACGTCCGGATTCGCAATTATTAATTCGGGTTCTCAGTCCACATTGCACACACTTTTTACACGCTGCCATTTCTTACTTAGCAATCTAAACGTGGTACGCTAACATGTAAACGAGCGGTAACTTGGTTAATTGTTCTTCTCAGATCCTAGAGCTCCCCGACCACTTCTATATGGGGTCGATACAGCAGTGTTATTAACCCAGAGAAAATAACTAGTTCCTAATGTATTGTGCTTTTAACAACATTAAGATGACGGGTGAAAAAATGAATTAAAATGGCGTCAATGTACAGAATAATGCTTCCTACTCGATACAGCTCTCGTTCCATATTCAAGGCTAATGCGTCCGTTCATTGCTAACAGACCTACGTACCTTCAACAAAAATGAAGTGTAGTAATTGAAGTTCCGAAATTCTCCGATGAAGGCAGGAAAACAACACAATTTGAAAATATTTTATATTATATTCGAAGAGTCTCAGTGAATGAAATACGAGGAAATATAAATTAATGTAGCGTAAAACAGAAATAACAGGACGTTGTTAGGTAGCAACAATGCAACAATACTGAAACCGGATATAAATCAACAAATTTGTTTATTTCGGTTACCGAATCATTATCATTGAAACCTCTGCTCCGAACAGACGGTATTCTCGACGATTGCTCATAACATTCGCATTCAGTACTGAAGTATTGACTTCTACATACCTTCGAAGACAAAGAGTGCTTCCAGGAATGGATAACAACTCTGGGAACAAGTGAGTACCAAATTTTTTGACATACTAAATCACGATACGAGAATTACATGATTAAACGGTATATTTTAAGAAAGAGTCGTAATACACTCATTTTCACTTTAAAATACCAATATAATGCTCATGTTTCACATATTTTCGTCCGATCTACTGAAGTGATGTAAACCGAAATGCAATTAACATTTAATTCCCTTTTTTTACGCTCAACGAAGAAAATATTTTTCCGGTGTTCAAAAGACCCGTAATGATGCATTGGACGTAAACAAGGCCCAATGTCGCTCCAGACCAAAAGTAAGTACTTCCGCATGATTTACTGGAAATCTTAAAGAATTGAAACTACATGCATGTGTGTACTCCATGATGCCACTCAGTAAAAATATAATTCGCATTGGCAAATTCAGTCAATCGTAGGGGATAAAAAGTTATAATGCATACATATTAATAGTGTTCTTCTATATCCCTCCGACGTCTATGGCTAAAATAGATAGTCTCAAATCAAAGTTAACCAAAAATGTGAAAAAAGGATTGTTTTTCTTTGCTGTGGGGAAATATATGTGTTTTGAGAATACATATTAGGAACTAATCTTGACAATTCTTCAGCAAAGTGAAGAAACAACGTCGTGCTTTATATAGATTGCTAAAGCGAATCGTAAAATATTATTTTAGCGAAACGTTGTTAAATCTAGTTGATTATATCTCGAATAAACACGACGCGGGTATCACCGATGAGGCGGCGGGTCTCAGCTATCACTTAAATGATAGTCACCACACCGTCCATTAAAATTATAGTTAGCCAATTGGACTGCAAGGATTACACAAAACACTTTGGTAATTTTAATTGTATTAAAGTCGATATCATTAGAGAGGAGTATGATGAATTCATATCGTGCTGCTAAAATTTAAGAAAGGGATATATATCATTGAAAATCTATCCTGGCTAGGTCATACCTACATCATGGGGAAAATGTCCAATGGTCAATGAGCAGTATTTGTTCGATTATATATCTTCAGTTATTTATATCCTTTAGCAAATATGTACATAACATTCCTGAAATTCACAATCGTTTGTAACATGCACCTTTTTATTAGAAAACAACAAATTACAAGTAATAATATGCTTTTATTTTCCATACAGTGCTTAAAACTGAAATTATTTGAAGAAAATTCGAATGGGTCCGTAAACCAATTGAAGGAAATCGACAGTGAGTACGGAGTTTTAAAATTCAACCGACATTATTTCATCTTATTTTTGCCATGTAGATAATTTTATGGTGCTAATCTCCTAACTTAAAATTTAGTTGGAATGCAAGTTGAAAGTGATTTAAAAGAAAACGTACGAAACACTCACCCGGAAACTCCAGTCAGAGTAGAATTATTCTGCTTCGACCTGGAGAATTCGGCGTGAGTATATTGGAAAGAACACACACGGACCTTTTCACTATAGTCCCACTGAAAATATGTAAACGGGAGGTTAATACTCACATGCAAAAATTTATATATAATCATATCTTTCCCATAGGCATTACCAAACAGCGGACAGGTCTCCTAAAATATCTGCGGAATCATTAAAAAGTACATCGGACGACTTTACCAGGATGTTCTGGTCTACAGTGTTTTCATGTGCCCGCTTTATTGCTTACTTCTTGGTTATTATGCTTTTGCATTTATTAAGGTAAGGGGAATAATTATTTCAATTTGTATTTTCGATTGTAATTCCAATAATGTTGTTTAAATGATAGCATGTTACATCCGAACTATTCTTCTTTCAGGTTCTTACTTCACAGCATCATAAGACCGCTGATTGTGGGAATCATGAAGCTTATCCGGGACGAATTTGTAAAACCTTTTATGGCGACTTTGTTTGATTACACCATTTTACCTATTTTGATATTTTTTAATAATTTTGCCATCTCAGTGAAATGCTTTTCCGAGGCATTGGTCAAGGCCATTCGTAACCGGAAGGCCAGTGTGGCGGTTTTATTTAATTCATGGAATTTATGTCACATAAAAATAAATACCTCGGAGTGCCATCAAAATAACCATCTATTGAACTTGTTAAAGGTGTAATAAAATCATGTAAATATAGTTTTAAAATATATGCTATCAAAACAGGTAATGCCTTTTTATTTACCTTGGTCTCCTTCATGGTCATTGATATTACCATAATATTCCAACATTGGGCAGCCAATTTACAATACTCCGAATTTAGATACTAATCATCCTTCTAATTCATTATCCAAAGCGAATAGAAAGCAATCACTTTCCGAAATATTGCAAACATGTAAACTATCGGATTGTTTTAATCAATTTCTAGCCATTGATAGAAGAGGGAAAAATACCTGATCCTAACACAACTTCGAAGGATGGGTGGTGGTTCGATATGGGTGGGAAGGTCATGAAACTCATCTCATATGTCTGCCTACGTCACTCTATTTCAGCGGAAAATATCACGAATTTACGAGTTCTTTAATTATATCTACATAGTCTTTCCAGTTGTGTGGTTTTCCCGGTCCCCTATCACTTTTTCTTTCAAAAATAGATACAAGTAGTGGCCAATAGTAATTGATCTACAATTCCGTTTCATTGGAAATCAGGAAATATTTTCCAAAGTTTCAAAGGAAAAATAGGAATTCTTGAAAATCGTAAAATATCAATTTATATGTTAAGATTTATGTCTTAATTTACAGTAAAAAAATCATTTACCGTTAATGGGAAGGATAGAGAATATGGAATTAATTTATGGGTCACCAGGGCCCAGGTAATTCTACGTAATGGATCTAAACGTGTTTGGTTCTCCATCGAATGTCTTGAATCCAAAACAATTTACGTTTGGGAATATTTCAGGTTACCTGACGCTAAAGATAATTCATCAGATTATTACCGGTAAGTCATAGGCTTCTTATACAAATGCAATTAATCGTGACGTTACAATCGGTGGAGATTTCAATGTCCATTCTATTGAGTGGAGGATTGTCAGTTTTCAAACGGAGTTTAAGACGCAAACATAATCGCGAATCCCTATTGATTCCTTTTTCTTTGAACTCCTTGCATCAACTTGTCACTTCATCAACCAGGGGCGATAATAATGTTGATTAGTCAGCGAATGAAAATACACGAAACGGCCTTAATCATAGAAATTATAAAAAGAATTAGTCACCTCAGGACAGTAAATGCTTAAGAAATTCACTACGTGTGGCGCGGAATATGAAGCAAAAGAGAAAAATTTTCATGTTTGAAGGTGGGGACTATAGTGTCATAAAATGCAAGCTACACTGTTAATGTACCAATTTTAAGAAAGATAGTAGGTAATCACCAAATGATTAGAATACGTGGAATCACTTCCTTAAGATCACGATCTCAGCTGTCAGTAAGAAATTATTCCCAATAAATTAATGAAAGATTGCAGGGAACCCGGATAATACAACCCAGATGTTGGAAAAGCATTGCTACGTCAAAGGCTATGTATTTGGCACCAACGATGCCGCCAGGTACGGGTCCGAAAAGATTTTGAGTGCATTTGGGGACCTAAAATCCGAAGTGGATCGTGTGCGGGAGGTATCTGGTGTGGACTTACGGTTGTCCATATGTAGTATTGTCCCACGGACTGACTGCGGTGCTTACGTTTGGAGTCGTATTGAGTCTCTGAACGGAAGGCTATGGAAATTCTGTCGGAACATAGGGGCCGAGTTTGTTGACTTGAGACAGGTGCTCGGCTCATGTCCCGCTCCCTTGAACCGCTCCAGGGTCCTCTACACCCCTGAGGCATCGGTTCGGGTGGCTCATAGGATCTTCGAGCACTGGAGATATTTTTTAGGCAAATGCGTAGGTTAGGTAGTGGAGGAGATTGCCCAAATAACGATATTATAAGGTGTAGGTCAATTAGTGGGTCTAACAATACTGGGTTGCCGGAAGAAATTTTTCCAAGTACTTACACTGCTAATGAGACAAAAGAAAGAATTACTTGTCAGAATATAGACCGATCGAGTATTAAGATACCCAAAAGACTAAATCACATCCCCAGAAACCAGACCGCAACGCACGCAAAGAAGGTTTTAGACGAGGAAATAATTTCTGTAGTAGAAGTTAACTGCCGAAGTTTAAAAAAATGAAATACCGGAATTTCACCACCTCATTCATTACACAGAGTCGGATATCATTATAGGAACTGAAAGTTGGTTAACAGATGACATCGCAGACAGCAATATATTTCCCAAGTCCTTCAAAGTTTATAGAAACGAAAGACTGAATAGAGTCGGAGGAAGACTGTTTATTGCGGTTAAAAACTCTAGCGTCAGTAGAGCCGAGTTATTTCCTGATAGCTGTATAGAAAGTGTTTGGTGCTCAGTGAAAACATCAAGAGCGAAAAGAATATATATCTGTGCGTATTATAGACCACCCCACGCTAGCATTAACTCAATACCTGATCTAGAAAGACAGATACAACGCTTTACATCCCACTACAATGATCATAGCCTAATTATCGGAGACAATTTTAATGTTCCCACAATAGATTGGGATTCGTACAGTTTCATAAGTGGAGGTAAATACAAGAATTTATGCGGGTCTCTCTTATTTATGTTCACCTCGAATTCCCTACATCAAGTAGTCACTTCACCAACAAGGGAAAATATCATTCTTGATCTGTTAGCCACAAATATACCCGAAATAGTCTTAAATATAGAAGTTGTTGGCGGAATCAGTGATCACAGGGCTTTAAGAATGTAAGATTAGAGGGATAGACTGCAAGACTGACAGGTTTAAAACGTCATTTTTTCCTAGAACGATAAGCGACCAGAATGCTTGTAGTCGAAATCCCCCAGGAGTCAGTTCATTACAATAAGTACTGACGTACAGGTTAGGGACTTCGGGTGGATATTTTTATAGATATATATTTTTTTTTCTTACAGGTTCCCCCCCTTCCCCTACCTATTTGAATAAACCCCAACCCTCTCATCCCTTACCCTTTACTCCTGGTGCTACACCCCCTGCCACACACCTTTTTTGGTGGCTCGCAGGGTATTTATGTAGGCGTAGATATAATACCAAGATGAAATATTTTGTGGATGCAATCACTTGAAATCAAAGAATGAGATCACCTATGATTACTAGAGATCTAGAGAGAATGCCGGAAAAGAATTTCGGAAAGCGATAAACGAATTCAAAAGGCGTAGATTAGATGAATATTTGAAAGAAAATTCGAGAGCATTTTGATCTTACGCCAGATAGGATAAGGGATATAAGTGGAGAGTTAGTTATGTCAATCAAAAATGAAAAATGCGAGAGTATCATCCAATTAATTTCAAACGGTATCACCAATCTATCACAGAATGACTCCGATATGCACACCAAATCGTTCCGGCACACCGATACCCAAAAATATAATCTCATATATGAACTAATAATAACACAAATTTGGCCCGTTTGATTTGAAATGGGGAAAAATATTGTTCCATTTTTTTGGTCACCTTATGTTAAAACCTGCATGATAATTACGTGTTTTTTACCAAACACAAAATACTATATAAGTTACATGACATTCCTTTCTGTCGTTCTCTCCGCTCCCACTTTAATCTTTTGTCGTTCAATCTATGTAATATTTTCCTTATCTGTTCTTTGTTTTGATATTTCCCAATTTGTTAGATGTTATGCAAATATCTAAGGATAGCTTCCAGTTAGCGTCTTTCCACGGCATAAATTGGGCAATAAAGACCTCTGTTTATTGCAGTGTCCTCCTTCATCACGCATTCACACGTCCCCTCTTTTTTTCACATTTTCTTTGAGTCAAGAACTAAACTCGCCCTCTCCATTTAAAATGTGCATAATTTCTTTGGAAATGTAATCTCATATAATGGAATAGAAGGTTTCCTAAACAATATTAAGCCTAATAAATCCTTCGGGTCCGATCAAATACCCACTCGTATACTCGTATTTAGGGATCCCCTTTCGGAAAATACACAATATAAATATAAAAATCATATTTAAGAAATCGTCAGTAGATCACAAGGTTCCCAGATATATCAAAACGGCTAAACACTAGACCAATTTTCATAAACGCAGACAGAGAGAAACCGAGAGTTTACAGATCTATTTTCCTTACATCCATTTCCTGAAAGGTTATAGAACATGATGAGGTTTGCTGTTTTAGTTTCATCTGTGTAGCCCGGTGCAAAAAAAAATCATTTCTGTGGGACGCCTTTGCCCCGGATAGATTTCAAGGGTACGTGTCTGTGTCGGGAATCGCACTGCTCCTCCTCCTCATCAGGATTCAAAGTTTAATTTTAGTTCAAAAGTTGACTTTACCCCTTTACATCTTCAGCATCCTCAGAGGCTCAGAAACTAGGATATCTCTTGTGCGTGGCGTGTATGGTTACTGAGTGTAGCTACAGAGCACGTCCAGAAAATAAGTGTACTGAGCTCAGGAAAAAGAATTTATTACACTTTTACATACCTTAAGCTAATATTCCTCAAAATAGGAGCCATGTGAGTCGATACACTTGTTCCAGCGGCGTTCCCATTCCTGGAACGCTCCCGCGAAGGCATCATCGGGAACCTCTCGAAGGCACGTCGTCACGGCCTCTTTGACGGCGTCCAAAGTCCCGTATCGCGTTCCTATCAAACTCCTCTTTATCTTCGGGAACAGAAAGAAGTCCGGTGTCGCCAAGTCCGGGCTGTAGGGCGGGTGCGGCAGCGTTGCCACCAAAAACGTGTTTGGCAGGGGGTGTGGCACCAGTAGGAAAGGATAAGGGATGAGGGGGTTGGGGTATTCCAATAGGTGAGGAAAAGCGGGGGGAACCTGTAACGAATAAAATATATGTCCACGCGCAGTCCCTAATCTGTACGTTAATACTCATTGTGTTGAACTGACTCCTGGAGGATTTCGAGTACAAGAATTCTGGTCTCTTATCGTTCTTGGAAAAAATGACATTTTAAACCTGTCAGTCTTGCAGTCCATCTCTCTAATTTTATATTCGCGATCCCTCCGACCGTAATACGTTGGGGTTCGTATTATACTCTTGATGTAATCGGAAAAGGCCCCATGATTAAATGTTTTTAATAAGTGTAATCTATATTGTAACCGCCGCTGTGTAAGAGAATCCCAACCAAAATTTTCTAGTAGTTTCGCTGCTGCGTTGGTCATAACAATGTTTGACAAATCTAGCCCCCCTCCGCTAAACTCGATCTGATTCCGAAATCAAAATTTATATTTTGTGGATCCCATATACTGGCATACTCTAGGTGGGGCTGACTTAGGCATGGAAGTATCGTTCCTTCACTTTTCCGTCTCATTTACCTAGCACTTACATAGTACCTACCTAGATACAGAAGACCTTTAATAAGCCCACTATCAAAGGAACGCGAACACCGAAATGGCCTTTGATAAGAGTTTTGGCTGATAAATACCTACTGAACGACTCTAAGCAAATATGAAATCAGTTCTTATTGCCATGCATGCATCTCAGAAAAGAAAATCTAGCTGAAAAAGAGACGTTTTTTCAACACACCCCTATCTCGGCTTTCCCGAATCATACTTTTGTTCAATCTTCACAGCGAGTTAATGTATGACTGGAAGCTTGGTTAAATCTCTAGGTAATGGGAACTAGAGTGAAATTTCATATGGATTTTTTTTTCACGTGAAACCTAGGTCACTGGATGATGAGTTTATGCCTAGATTCTGGTCCGAGTTATCAGTGTGGAGAAGAATGGAAAAAAATGAAATGGTCAAAAAAGAGAGCGGGTCAAGAAGTTATAGTTACAGGAAGAAGGTTGATGATAGGCAAAAATAGAATATGAGTGGAAATAGAATTTTGAAAATTGTGATGGATGTGAGATTGTTGGTTAAGCGTTGTAGAACAAGGTTAGAAATACGGTAGGATAGAGGAGTATCATGGGAATGGTAGCGATATATCATGTGATTACAAGCGCTAAACTGAGAAGCAAAAGTTTCTTCTTTAACTTTTAGGTTTTATTATACGTTAATTTATATCTTGGAAGTAATCTGAGATACAGGAAGAGGGAGTTTGTCGCTTGGAAGCGGAGAACTGCGCTCTTGTTTTTTTTTAACGCGAGAGGAAAATCCACCAACGATGTTTAGGCAATAGATAGTGCGGGGATTTCAGGAGTATGTTGAAAGTCCTTAAAGCTGGCCTCCTTGAAATCCAAAGATTCTCGCAGATGGGACTTGATTATTCCGCTTTTTATATAAACCCGCATTATGGCCTATGAACGGAAAATATTTACGACCACATGAGGGAATCAGTCTGGAAAAAAACTGTTCCTGGAGAACGTTATCTTGATTATCTGAAATACTTTAAAAGTTGGTGTTTCTCCATCATTCCAACAGCAAGAATTTTTAGCAAAATTTATCGAACAAAACAATTAATTTTTCCTTAAAAAAATTTGCTTAATTGACGATCCAGTTTTCGTCGTGCAATTGGGTGAGATGTACATAAGAATTTTGTCATTTTTTTTAATCATTACAAAGATAGGGTTGAAACTTTAAGTATTTAGAGGGGGATAGAGAATGCGCTATGGAGTGTACTTCAAGGGTCTTGGTAAGTACATGGGGTTCTTGGAAGGAGAATAGATGGTAATTTAGCCAAAAGAAAACCTCTTGGAGAAAAGTAAGCTAGCAAAGGCGATCAAGTACTGAACCAAAAGTGTTTTCTTTTATTATGGATATCTTCATGTACACTTAAGACTCCAGAATGTCCGTCCCTTTTTCCAAAAACTTACATACATTATCATATCAATATCAAACTTTTGCACTGTTTATTTTTCTAGGAAAATTTAGCCATATGTAGTTATGTTGCCAATTCATAGTGGCACGTATTACCAAACACTGAATATGAGACTATTGCATCATAACATCAGCAAGTGCAATGGAAACAAAACAGATGTTGAAATAGAAAGTCATAAATACTTGAGATATGGTCGCGAAAATGTTTAAAAAATAAAGATAAAGAAATAAATAAAATATATATATAAAGAAAACGGATCTGAATTGGCGGGAAGTGAGTAGAGTTGAGAGGCAGAAGAAATTCGAGTGTCTGGTGAGGGTTAATCTAGGAATGTTTACGCTTAGGTGCAGACAGTACTCTCAAGTTCATTAGGGAAAGTAGTTCGGGGGTGTCAATGACGGAGCTGTTGTTATTATAAATGAACTTTTAATTTGATGTAAGCTTGTGATTGAGGAGATAACAGGTTGGAAGTGAAGGAAGGATTCCATCAGTGGACCGATTGCAAAAACTTTGACATTGAAAAAAAATGCTTCAAAATTTTACCAGAAACATTAGTGGCACTGCTAAATTTTTTTGAGATAAGGTAAAAAGCAACACGACTAGAATTTGAAAAACAACCGTTAAAAAGTGCTTCATTTTAGTGTACTGGGATCTCTTAATTTCCGTTAGGCGGTATATGTGAGACATAGAAAGGACATGGCTTAATTTCGAACTGGCTGTATATAGCCAGAGAGATTTTTTTAGTATCTTTTGTATTGAAGTTTAAAAAAAAAAAAAACCACTTTGCTTTTCCACATCAACTTTTTATTCTCACGATCCCGGTTTCGTTATAACATAACATCATCAGGTAAAAATACAATCAATCCTTTCTTTCCTACCTCCTCTTCCCCTCCGCCCAGAGACATGTATATATACTGTGCTTGACTTGTATTTTTACCTGATGATGCTATGCTATAACGAAACCTGGGGCGTGAAAAATAAAAAGTTTATGTGGAAAAGCAAAGTGGTTTGTTTTTTTTTTTAAATTTAATATGAAGATTTTCCACCAGGTTACGCCAGAAACTGTTTTATTTATCTTTTTTTATGCCAATATTCTTAACTGAGGACACACAACTAAGGAACCTAGATCTTAGATACAAGGACATTGCATACAATGTTGGACGGCATTTCTTTCTGATGAGAATAAGAAAGGAAAATACTTTACTTCTGCACACTATTTAATGTTATTTGCGACCGGTTTTGATACAGAATATGTCAGGTGTTGACAATCTGAATCTATACTGGATACTGCAAATGAAATATTTCCGTCTGAAAAAGCAAAATATTTTCTCTCCAATTCATCAACGGGAATGTTAGTAATTTTTTTCATGCATGGCTTTGATTTCATAAATTTCATGCAACATATTAAGAGATGGTAATCGTTGAAGTTGTTTACTTTCGTGAAGATTTCCATGCGGGAAAAAATGGAAGTCTTTCAATGCAGTGTTTCGATCATAATTACTAAATTCATATTGCTAGCTGAATTTTGAAAATTCAACACACGATGACACCAGTTATAAACTTAATTCACATTATTCCAATATGTTTCTGTTTGAATAATGGACTTAAGGCTGTGGTCCTTTGAGTTTCACGTTTTTTCAAAGTTTTATTTCACGAAAACCTTATTATTTTCCTTACTGAGAGTTCGTTGTCTGTGAATGTTAGGGATAATTTGAGGAAGGATTGATATGTAGGCTGTACTATGACAGCAGTGTGTTTTACATCTAAAAGCAGAGCGCATGCGCGAGGAATATTTCATGTTATGAGATTGTCGTTCTTCGACAGAATAAATTTGGACTGCAACGATAGTGAATCGTGAATATTTTTTGTAGCATGCATAGTAATCGGAATGGCGACCTACATCCTTCTGAAGGATTCCATTTGTCACAGTCCTGCATAATTTTTCTGTTTTCGGAGTCAAAAGAATTTCATGAATTGTTTTTTTTGCCAAAAAATAAAATTATAACAGACAGGATGATTTTTATAATAATAATTGGCGTGAAATCTGGGTCAAAGCCATTTAGCCATGCAACGACAATAGTTTTCAGGCTGGATTTTCCGTCAAGATACCCATTTTATATTATTTTCCCCGCATATGTTCTTTTTTTATGAAAATAGTATTTAAAAGAAATGTTTTTTTTCTTCAATTTTATCCTGCAAAAATTTGGTACATTGAAATGTTGAAGAATTTATTTTTGCGTTGTTGAGTGCTGGAATAAAACAAGGCATTTGTCCAAAATTTTATTCACAGATGTACTAACTAGTTTGAAATGGAAGAATGGTAACTTTGTCAATCCACAGAAAACAATCTATTGCGATGTGACCCCGATTTCGACGCCCAACGCCATCAACAAAGTAACCATTCTTTCATTCGCAATATGAATCGATTTCTACGCCGAAAACCATCAATTACTAACTAGTTATCAAGATTTATAACATTAATTACGAGATTGTAAGATTTATGATACTGGTGACTAATACCTGTTAACGATCTATTCGTGATTTCACCATTTTCCTATATCTCCGATGTCTAATGATTTTTAATGAATTTTTTTCTATATTAGTTTACTGAAATAATTATCAATTTCCTATGCTGGGTTTCTTTCTACCGTAAACATCATTGAATCAAGCCAATGAAGTACTTAATTCATTTTCCTTTTCCTTCATTTTGATCGTTATTTTCAGTTGTGACGCGATCTCGAAGTTTATGACCGTCATAGAAATTGTTGAAATCTTTACGAAACTTCGTGTGTAGCTCCTATGATGTTGAGGAAATATTCAATTTTTTGCTCGAAAGTGAAAACCCATAAATTGAGGCAAATATTTATTTGCATAGAAATGAAACACTCATCTACATCTACTCAATACTCCGCAAACCGCCGCAAGGGCGTGTGGCGGGGGGTGTTAGGGCACCACCCGTAAATTAGGAAAAAAGCCGCATGCAGAAGCAACAAATTATAGCCCACAAACCAAATTTGGTAAAAATTCATGCAATAACCCTTTCGCAGGCCAACCCTTTCACACACATGCAAACCCACAAACTACCAACAAACGTACACATGCACAATCTTTGAATTTTTAATTTAGTTCCGACTTGTAAATTAAATGTTGTTAATATTTCTAGATGGACTTCCGATTCTTACTATTATGATTTCTGATTGTTTTGGCGAAGAATAAGTATTTGTATCTGTCTGTATTGGAATCTATCTCCCTAATTTTATCTTTGTGGTCTGATCTACCTAAGTAGTGTGGGACCATTATCATTCCATTGAGTCATCGTTAAACTCGCTGGTTCTGAATCTTTCTAAAAGTCTAAATCTCGCTTGTTCTCTTCGTATTTCAAGTGGCTCCCAGCCTATATCTCCTAAGAGAGTTATCACACTGCTGCTCTTATTATAACAATTTAATAACGAATCTGGATTTTCTGGAATAAAGATTTTCTCTGGACTTTATCTAGTTCTCTTTGCCAGATTTTCTCCCAAGGATCCCAAATACTTGCGGCATATTCCAAATGTGGCCTAACTAGAGCAAAATAGCACCTCTCTAAAACATTCACATTACGTCTACCCACCCCTCGTTTAATGAAGCCCAATTTCTCCAAACACTTTGGTCAAGGAATTGAAAATGAAAAATAGGACTCGATAAAATTCAAGGCAGTTTATGGTTATTCGGCCTTGGGGAAATGAAAAATATATTAAATTAGACCCGAAATACATTTTTCAGGTCACCTATTTTTTCCCGTTTTTTTAAGATTCTTCTTTTTATTACATTTGGGATGCAACGCTATGTAAAATCATGTATGTCGTGATAACAGTTCACTTCAAGGAAACATTTTGGTACCTTTCCCACTTTCTCTTGCGTTTGAAAAATGCCACAAATTGCCATATTTGCCGTAATTTAACTTCATTTATAATTTTTCGGTCAAAATCAGTCAGACACTGTGTTCTCAGAACCTCACTATCGATAGCGATAAGGAGTAGTACTTGTGGGAGAATAAGTGACTGAAATTTTGGCATAGATATGACATTAGTGAGAACCACACGCCCTTGCGGCGGCTTGCGACGAATAGTCTAGATGTAGAATGCGTAATCGTGCTATAAACTAGGAGGTGACCATAGTGTGTGTAACCGCTTGATCTAGGAGGTAACCAAGGTAGCCATGGTATGCGTACAATAATTTAAACCTAGCAGTTTAACCATAGTGTGAAATATCAAAACATCGCCGGCCATGGCCAAAGGGGGAATTATTCCATATTTACATTTTTGGGTCGCTTTTAGTTGAAGTAATTTTAAATTACACGGTAGTGAATTTATTAAAATTTTCTTGCAAATATATGCGAAGGATTCATGATTAGTTTTCGGAAAAAATTAATGGAAAGCAAATATTTCGATAAAAACACACTTGATCGAGAATTGAATAAGAGAAAATGGCGCGCGTGGCTTTGTATGCACAATTTAATGAATGTGTAATTATATTTGTAAACATGAATTCATTTTTCTTTGAATAACGACGTAATGTCTCCATGAATAAGGCACACAATGGAAATTAATTCATTAAATTTCTTGAAAGATTTGGTGCTCGAAGCAATCCCAGAATAAACTGAAGCGAGGAATAAGTAAAACTAAACTGCCTCTGGTAAAAACTGTAGATTGTTTACAGAGATCTCAAAACTCTCGCCATAATAGTCTAAGTAACTTTCCGCCTTAAGATGTTGTTGGCCTTAAGTCGAAGGCAGGTATTTATATAGTTATATCTGCTATTTCAACTATATTTTGTCATCTCTGTCGTGATCCTTTACTTCTGATTTCTCTCAGTGTTTACCATGCATGTTTATATTTTTCCTTTCCTTTTTTATCCCGTTTTTTAAGATTTACTCACCTTTTTCCATCGTTTTAATCGATTTTTATCACCATATAGATAAATATTAAGGTTTACTTGGTCTCCTTTTTTTAAAAACTCCCTATTCAACTTCAACTCATAATCCCAAGCGTGATGAGAGAAATTACATGGAGTGTTATCTTTTATATATATATATATATATATATTTATTTATTTATGTATATATATATATATATATATATATATATACATACATAAATGGCACGCTGCAAGCCACCGCTCGGGTATATGGTAGGGAATTATTACACAGCACACTACTCTTGAACCAAAATACTTTTCCTCCTAAGAGCGGTCGGTTCAATTATTTTCATTCCTTATCACTCGTGGGAAAAATGACATCTTAAATCCATATTGTCTGCACTTAATCTCTCTAATGTCACTGAAATAATCTCTCCAACCGTGGTACGACGAGGGTAATAATACATTTTCAACATCGTTGCTTAAGGAAAGCCCTTCAAATTTATGCAAGAGATTTAATCTGTAATCTTCGTGAGTGGTTCTCAGCCTAGCCGCTTTAACATTTTGGATACACTACTAGTTTCCCATGACAGCGTTTCACAAAGCTAGCTCCTTGACGCTGCTCTCGATCCAATTCATCAATAAATCCAACTTCCAGCGAAATATTAGTGACGGGAACGCCTAGGTATTTAATATATATATATATATATATATATATATATATATATATATATATAATAAATATGTTTGTTGAGAGAAATCCTATGGCGGCAGGAAAAATGGATGAAAGGCGTATTGAGCGGTAGTGGAATATTGTAGAAGGTAATAGAGGGGAGAATTTTGGGCAAGCGAGGAAAGGGTAGGAACAGGATAGGGATGTTGGATGGGATGAAGGGAGGAAAGAAATACACAGAGCTGAAGAGGGACCTGATGTAGTTTAGGTTGCTGTATTGGGTTTTGTTTGGAGTTACAAAATATGTATTTGATATTTGTGTCCATCCATAAACCTACCTTAAACGGTAGATTACCTAATAATAATAAAAATAATAATAATATATATATATATATATATATATATATATATATATAATTCACTGATAAGTCATAACAAACACAGAAACCAAAACACAAAAGAGGAAAAACTCACTGGTTCATCCTATATACGAGCTGGTAATTCTATAGGAGATCTTATAAGCGAAATGCGAAATTAGTCTTTGACCTCTTCTTTCCATTTTCCCATTAATCTTTTGATGAGTCATATTAATTTTTTTTGACTCGTCCACATATTTTTCGAATAAATATTTCTTCGTGGAGGGACCGTGAGTGAGGATAGGACGTGAGATGAAGATTAAGGGGTAATTAACAGAAAACAAAACAACTGATCAACCCTAATGAAAGTCAAACTCTGATAATGCGCTACAAGTGGACCACAAGAGTTAAATAAGCAGGCAGCAAAATTAATGCATAAAATAATCCTTAATTAAATATAAATTATGTAAATTTCAAGTGACTCTAATATACCTGATAATATGAAACTCATAGCTATGCATGAAACGTCATCTTCGGATATCGCGAAGAAAATACGTTAAATATTAACGGATTTTTCGCTGCGGTAAATATAAGCTTCGATTATGAGTCGTCGTTTACGTCCGCTGATAGTTCATCTATGTCAACCTAGGACGGCGGTGATGAATTTTGCACTGGCGCCTTAGCCCAGTCGTCTAAATAGCTCACAGCTCGTGCCGTCCGCGAGAGAGACGAATGTACTATATATCTTTTTTGACGACTCACTCCTTTGAACGCCTATTTCATTTATCACAGACATATGGGTCTTTCATTCTTCATCGCCCGACGATCTCTCTAGCATGGTTAAATGGGTTAAAGATGTCTTCTTCCCCAAAGAAAAACTTTCCCAGTCGACTCATTTGAGATTGGTAAAGGGAGAAATTAAGGAGAGCTTTAACCTCGTCCCTGTATATTTGTTTTCACCACCTTGACCCTTCCACTCCCTCATCAAATCACATTTCTGGACATCTCTCCCGCAAAACCTCCCCCCAAAAGCACGCTCTTCTTTTGTTTTCCCTCTTTCCCGGAAGAAAAACGAAAAGGAAAACCATAATCCACGACAAATTTGCATTGAGGATGTCGTAGATTTTGCACATCATCGCTCTACTCCAATTTCCGCCTCTTTCGTTCCGCTTTCTGTTTCCCGGTATTTTGTGCAGCATAGAGAAGCTAGATTTGTAATAAAAGTTGTTGCGTTAAACTTAGCAGCGCAACCAAAGTATTTGGTGGAGTTAAGCTGAGAATCACTCACGGAGAAAAGGCTATGTTACAGATTACATCTCTTTCATAAGTTAGAAGGACGTCCCTTTAGCAGTGGTGTTGAAAATGTATTATTACCTCATCGTACTACGGTGGGAGAGATCATGAAAATAACATTAGAGAGATTAAGTGTTCAAGAGATGGATTTAATAGGTCATTTTTTCTACGAACCATAAGGGATCAGAATAACATTGCCCGACCGTGGTAGGGTCATGTTCTTGTAAAAAACTATCCCAGTGTGTATTCACCCCCTGCCACACACTCTAACAGTGGCTTTCTGGGTAATAAAACATCTAAATGTCGTGTCAAGGGGTATGAATATCAAAATATTGCAAGTCATTTCATAAATTTCAGTTCATGTGTTTGTTTATTCAATGTTAACCTCAAATCCATCATTGATACGCTGACGTCATGAGTGATGATATGTAAGAGGTATATTTTCTAGTATATAGATCTACTATGTCTGAGAAAAATGTCTTGAAATCAGAGAGTTTGAACTTTTGGTGCTTCTCAACGTAATGTCATCGAAAAGGGACACATTTGTGATGTCAAAATCTTTCAATCCACAATGTTTTACAATTTAAGGTTTTGGGTAATGAGGGTATTTCGATTACCCTTTTGCGTGCTCAAAAATTATGAAATCAAAGGATTGGTTTCTTGCCGATAGAATCCCAATTGTGATTCACCAATAACGGGATGAAAAACCGTGAGATAATACGTAAATTGTTACGCATGAATTTTTACAATAAGAGCCGATATTAAATCTATCGATAAGAAGTTTTGGTAAGTTCGACAATATATCCAGCCAAAGCCAAGGCTGGCGCAAATGCAAGACAGTTATGACAAGGCTAATATTTATTTTTACCTATCCCTTCGAGATTTTAAATTCCCAAGTGAATTCAATATTTCCCTTGAAATGAGATTTTTTAACACCAAGCTTCGTTGAAAACGTACTTATGCGATACGTGTGGGTGCGAATATATTGAATGTTGAAATTTCGACTTAAATACGGAAAAGTTTTACCCTTTCCAACAAAACGAACTGAATTACGAGGACTATAACAAAGGAACTCAATTAAATTTAGCACGCATTGTATACATCCACTATTCTTTATTCTCGTACAACAACTAGTTTCCACGCTTAGGAGTCATCATCAGGTTATCAACGGTGGATATATACATTGTGTTCTTAATTCAATTAACATGAACTTCCACAAAGTTGAGCCTGAAACAATAGAAAGGAACTCAAACCTAGGGTTGACTTGATGGTAATGTTTGGCTCTCGTTGTATTAATCGATGTACACCGTGTAAAATTCACACAATTATAGGGTAATTCACATATAACTATTCTTATTATCTGTGGTGCATGTGATTTTCCTTAAGGATATGACACTTTAAAAGCCATTCAGCATGGGTGAATCTGAGGGTGACCAAAAGTGTCGTTTAGAATGAAACTCGGACCCTCTGGTTGATTACACAGCTCTCAGTCCACTTTCATGCTACGCAGCTAATTCATAATTTATTAAGTATTTTTTTTTAAATCTGAGGAATAATAGATGGGATAATTGACCTAAATTTGCACACTGAAATACCTTTCTGCCAAGTTATATCGACAGGAGCTCAACTCGGAAAAAGAAATGGATAACATTTTAATTTTTTAAGGAATTTTAACTATTCAAAGAAAGATTCTGATGGATTCTTCCCCAGCGAGTATTCACTTCTAAGTACCTTAGGACCTTCCTCTTTCTTTGCTCGAAGCTTTTTATACTTGTATTTCTAACTCCGAGCTCAGCAGGAGATCCGTGTATCGAAGCAAAGATCAATTTGCAAATCCTTGAAGCTCACTTTTTAAGACCTTTCTAATTAAAACAAATACAATATGGCTACACCATTTCGTACATTTGTCGTGTATTTGTTCGCTTTCTGCATCTCCTGTGCTGCTCCTGTCCCTTTGCAAGGATTTCTTGAGATGACGATCGCGGCAGCTTTGTCCCTCTCGCTGCCGGGTACGACACGCAGCCGATTGGGTCGAGTCCCGTAGTTGCCAGGACTTATTTTAATTATGGTGTCAACTCTTGTATTCTTGGGATAAAGAATTATGAAGTTGCATCGTTGTCGTCCTCATAAATGGTAATGCCGACGTTCTTATCAATTCTTTTAAGTGGACGATGTACTGATCAATAGAAACGTAAACGATAAAATCGGTTGTATGTATAAACTATATAATCAGTAGCAAAGGCACCATGTATTTTTTAACCTTGGGAAAAATTCATTACATGAAATGTAAAAATTAGGTACAAAAATATTGACGATTTCTTTATGTGTACGAATAAGAAAAAGTCATTGAGGACTTTGTTAAAATTTACTAAAGGAATATGTACAATTTGATTCTATTCAATAAAATACCATTACGTCTGTTGGTTTACTGAATTTTGTGTAATGACTTTATGAATCTTGTTGCAAATGCTCTTCATCTGTTATATCCCAAACCATTACTAATCGTTCATATACTTATATTTCAATTTTCGTTCTTAATTTACCTTTGAATCGTATTATTTTATAAAGATATATGAATTTACGGGAGTACAGGATCAGATTTACGTTGAGTCATTGATGATGCGGATTTATGGTGCTTCTCATTGATTTTTGACTGGGGCAGCGACTTCTAGGATTACCAACGCGAGGAATTCGGAATGTAATTCACGTGATGCATTTCTGCCCTCGGGCATGGCTATGGTAACATCTGCGGGATTCCGAGGACCAGAGCTCTTTTGAAAATCAAAGGGAATGCATTTCCTTTACGTTCTAGTAAAGGAGCCTTCCACAGCAACTTTAATCAATTCCGTATTGAGAAAGATTTACTAATTGATCACATCAAAGTCAGATAGAGGAAGGTCGTTCATTTCCATTTTATGTAAAAACTTTAAATGTATTGAAGGATATTGATATATCCTATTTTTCTATATGAAAATTTGAAACTTTGAGTTAACTGGCGAACGTAAGCGTCTTATTGAACGGAAAGTTTTTCAATTCTTCCTTACAACTATAAAATACTAAACTAAAATTTTATTTATATTTACAACTATAAAAACTAATATTTTATATATATATATATATATATATATATATATATATATATATATATATATATATATGTATTATTATTAGGTAATCTACCGGTTAAGGTAGGTTTTTGGATGGACACAACTATCAAATTAACATTTTGTGACTCCCCACCTAGCAAACTAATCTATATCAGGTCCCTCTTCATCTCGGTGTACTTCTTTCCTCTCTTCATCCCGTCCAACATCCCTATCCTGTTCCTACCCTTACCTCGCTTGCCCAACATTCTCCCCTCTATTACCCTCTTCAACATTCCACTACCGCTCAATACACCTTTCATCCATTTTTCCTGCCTCCATACGATTTCTCTCAACAAACCCCTCTCCTCCCCCACCATTTCTAGTACTTCCTCATTTGTTTTCCTTTCGGTCCATTTCACCTTCTCCATTCTTCTCCACACCCACATTTCAAAAGCCTCCAATCTACGTCTATCTTCCTGCTTCAGTGACCACGTTTCCGCGCCGTACATAGCTACGCTCCATATCAGAGTTTTTACGAGTCTTGTCTTAATATCCCTACTCAACGTCCCCGACATCAACTCCCTCCTCCTTGAAAAAGCCTCTTTGCCTAGCGCAATTCTTCTCCTTACGTCCCTACCACTTTGACCGTATTGGTCCAAAACACTTCCGAGATATGTAAACTGTTCTACCTGCTCTATTTTTTCCCCGCCTATTTTAATATTTAGCTTAGTCTTTTTCTTTCTGGAAAATCGCGTAACCTTTGTTTTATTAATATTGATTCTCATCCCATATTTATCGCACTGAACCTCCAATTCACTCAACAATGCTTGCAACCCCTTGGCTGACTGAGCAACTAATGCTTGGTCATCAGCAAACCTAACCGATTTTACATATTCCCCTCCGACTTTCATTCCTACCTCCAGTTCTTCCCATACCTCTTTAATCATTTCCTCCACATATACGTTGAACAGTCCCGGTGACAATGGGCAACCCTGCCTTACACCTCTTCCTAACACTGCCCATCCGGACTCTCCGTTCCCCACTCGCAGCTGAGCAGTCTGAGACATGTACAGGATATATGTATGTATATGTATATATATATATATATATATATATATATATATATATATATATATATGCGGGTCGCCTTGGTCTAGTGGGTAGAGCGTTGGACTGCTGACCGGAGGGTCCCGGGTTCGATTCCCGGGCAAGGCACTTTGGGCACCTGCAGCTCCACCCAAGTCAGTGGAACTGACAGTGGAAAGGAACTGGCCCCCCTACCCTGATGTGTGAATATTCACACGCCGTCAGGCTTGGCACACAGGTGAGTTCTACCATCACCTACTAAACCGACCTTCGGGTTGATTACTGAGTTTATGGTGTATATATATATATATATATATATATATATATATATATATATATATATATATATATATATATATATATATATATATATATATGTGTGTGTGTGTGTATATATATATATATATATATATTAGGTAATCTACCGGTTAAGGTATATATATATATACACACAAACACTAATACAAAAAACACCACACACATAGAAACATAAAAGAAGGACACTTACATTGGATATTTACGTTTCGACGGCACGGCCGTCGTCATCAGAATCATATATATATATATATGCTATTCGTGCCATGAAACGCACCGTTCCTATCCTTTATAAGATCGTATGAATGCTTTTCTACTATCCTTTCCCCTTCTTGTGTCCCGTCTATTTCTCCTTCAGTTCAAATCCCGGATAGGGAAATATTTTTACTTTAGTGATCTGCTCAAAAACCGCCTTCCCCACATGCCCTGTGTTCGCCTTTTATGTGTTTTCCTATCCCCTTTCCTTATACCTATTTCTGTTTGAATGAATATTTGTGCGCCGTATGGCGGGATTTTCAAGTTGGAATATGTGTTTGGCCAATGTGGCTCGTCTCTTCTTCTGGCTATGCGTGCCATGAAACGCACCGTTCCTATCCTTTACAATATCGTATGAATTCTTTTCTACTATCCTTTCCCCTTCTTGTGTCCCGTCTATTTCTCCTTTGGTGGGTGAAACAGCTCCATAACGCCATCTCTCGGGCAATATGTATCGGAGCACTTTGGCGCTTTATAAGATCGCAGATCTCAGGGTACATCAGGTTTCCTTATTAGCTGAGGTGGTAGAGCATCTGCCCGGCAAGTGGAAGGCCCGTGGTTCAAATCCCGGATAAGGAAATACTTTTACTTCCCTGATCTGCTCAAAAACCGCCTTCCCCACATGTCCTGTGTTCGCCTTTTATGTGTTTTCCTATCCCCTTTCCTTATACCTATTTCTATGTTTGAAAGAATATTTGTGCGCCGTATGGCGGGATTTTCAAGTTTCAATGTATATATATATATATATATATATATATATATATATACACATTTAAACTTGAAAAAAAAAATATATATATATAGTATATATATGTATGTATATACGTATGTATGCATGTATGCATACCAACACAGACACACACACACACATATAAAAATATTCACATAAATTTTTATGGCTTAAGTAAATTTTATTCAATATAATCGGTCTAATAGGTTATCCGTGTACACATTTCGAACAATGTGAGCTCTTTGAAAATTCAGAAGTATTCCCATACCTTTAAACCATCATTGGGAGGTGGAAAAAGGACCTAGTGTACAAAATACCAGAAATACTACTGATATACCTTGTTTGTTTAGCTTATTACATTCTCCCATTTTATCGTACCTGCCAATTACTTCCTTATTTAACTTATAGCGTTTTAAAGGCCTCCTTTTCGTAGTTGATCTACTTATTGGTCTTCCTCTATAAGCCTCCACCACCTTATATTTGATTCAATTATGTCTTAAGTGATATTGTACCTCAGGATGTGACCATTTCTTTCTTCTCTTCGACCTAACAGTCTCCTTCATAAGCCCTTTCTCTCACCTTTTCCAAGTACTATTTTATTATTTTAACTCGTCTACAAAATTTTATATTTCATCATTATTTCTTAGAAATACGTCCACGTTCAATCAAGTATTTTTTTCGTCTTCATCCGTCTTTCATGCGCAAAAATAAAAATTAAAACTGACATTTAAAAATTTTTTGAAAAGTGATAACAAAATATCGATTGAAATTAATTCACTTTTAGTTATTATGCCAATTAAGGTAAGCCTAATAAATCAACAACGTTGTTTCTAAATTTTTTCGCCCCAAGTAAGAAGGCTATGATGAAAAAATATTTATTTCCCGCCGGTTAATTTCCTTCGTTAGTCCTTCCGCAAGGGTTATTTTCATTTCGTTTTGAAGTCCGAACAAATGAAGGACTATCCGGGCTCGCATTTCGGAATGCAGAATGTTTCGCTACAACTTCTTTTGTTTACAAATTCACCGATAGTTTATTGACCAAGTTAACATCCCGTTGCCTAATAAAAAATATGAAGAGCGAAACCCTTCAAGATTTATGCAGTTATTCTCCCCTGAGCCATCCGTTAGGTGGCGTATTTTGAGGTAGAGGTTCCGTGCGAAATGGAGTTTCTTGCGAGTCACAGCTTTTACGGGACCTTTCCTCTGGGACAGTAGTGTTCAAAAAATTTTATTTTATTCGGGAATACCATCAAAATGTACTATTAATTTTGTGGCTAAAGTAGATGTACTGAAAAGTTGGATGGATGAACATAGTTTCTTGCAACTTACTGTGTACCTGGGGAAATATATAAACCACAGAATATGAAACTCATGAAAACAGCAGTTTGGTTTAATTTGCGTGATATAATAGTATTCATACGAAAAATTCAGGTTTATTGAAGGCCAGAACGGAGTTACAGATTGATTAACTCGAAAGTAATGTTTTTTTCGGGGCTCTTTTTTTATAGATGGAAGGAATTTGAAAGCCCTATACTGACACCGGAATAATAAGTATTATTTTCCTTTGGAAGATAAAAACTAGAATTCGCATGTTAACCCATCTTGGAAGTGTTCTGGACCTAGATAAGTCATAGTAGTAGGAACATCAGGCGTTAGGCTAAGAAGCTTTCTCAAGGAGGACGGAGTTGGACGTTGAGTAAGGATGCTAAGAAAAGATAAGCGAGAACTTTGATATGGACCGTCGTTTGTTCGGCGTGGAAACATCATTGAAAGAAGATGATAGGCGTAGATTGGAGGATTTTGAAATTTGGGTGTGGAGAAGGATGTAGAAGTCAATAAGGACGCAAAGGGGAACAAACGAAGCGGTACTAGGCATTTGCGGATGAGGGAGGATTGTCGAGAGAAATCCATAGGAGGCGGAACACTTTAAGTTGGCGATGGAATGTTTGAAACTGTAACCGAGAGGAGAACGCTCGGCAAATTAAGAAGTTGGGAGAAAAAGGATTGGGATGTTGGTCGGAATGAGAGGGGGAAGTATGCGGAATCGAAAAAGTGTTTAATGTAGAGTGGTGTCATCAAGGATCTCAGGTTTTCCCGGCGTATGGTATTCAAGAAGTTTTCTCGGGTTTCCCACCGAGTCAGGTTGCAGTGCACCGGCGTTTCGATGGCTGACTCTGCCATCGTCTTCACCCTGAAGCCTTCAACCCTCGAAACGTCGGCGCACTGCAACCTGACCCGGTGGTAAACCCGAGAAAACTTCTTGAATAGTGTGGTGTCAGGTTGTCTTTTGAGTGAGATTAAGAAATGTAGGGGTGTAAGGTGGTCAGTGTCCATTAAAAACCTACTTTAAACGGTAGGCTACCATAAAATAGTATTAATTTCAGTAATTTCAGGAATCAGGTCAGAAGAACTTTTACATGGGATACCTAGAGTGCCAGAGTAAAAAAATAGTAACACTTAAGAGTTTTTTACCCAAAGAATATGTTTGTACTTTTAAAAAGAAGTTCTTTCTTTGCTGTCATAACTCCTTGGACTAAGCCATTATCTTTGTCAAAACTTCAGCCAGTAAAAAAAATTTTTTCAGGGACCTGTGCAAATAAAAATCACTGGGGTCAAGTCAAGAGTGCACAGTGGAGATTCCAAATGAAATCTTCGCAACAGCTCCCGCATTTGTCTTTGTAATGTATTTGTTGACTTAACCCCGAAATTAGGGTATCCCTCATTTAACTTTCATTATAACTAAATTGTGGGTCGCGGTAGTCCAGAAGTAGACCGTTGAACTACTGAACGGACGGCTCGTGTTTGATTCCCGGGCAATCCTCTATGGGCACACTCAGCTATACCCAAGTTGTGCAATTTTTGGAATACCAGATCTCCCTGGGAAACCATAGGCGGCACAGGGAAAAGTACTGGCCACACTTCCATGATTTGTGAATTTCACATGCCGTCGGGCTTAGTACTGGATGAAATCTACCATCACCTTTCAAACCTCCTTCAATCATTAAATTGATGAGCGAAAGGAAAACAGGTGGGGAAACATTCTTAGCAGGAGCATAAGTAAGTCTCTTCAACCCTTGCAGAATAACCGATAGAGGTTACGCCCTACTTCCGGTCTGTCGAAGGTTATCTGCCGGGGATGTTATTAACAATTCGCGGCGCTCCTTCGGAAAGAAGGAATTGTCGAAGGGAGAGAATGGTTTTGCCTATTTTGAAGCGAAGACCTTCGTCAACATCATGCCGTCGAGATGGGGAGTATTATGGTCAAAAACCCTGCACAGGCAGCTGGAATCACGTAGACTAGTTAAATTATATAGTATTAGATTGGAGAAAGCCGAGATTGAGGAGTGTTGAAAAATTTCCCTTCTTCACCGAAATTTTATTTATAAGATGCATGAAAACTAAGAAGAACTAATTCCAAAATTGCTTACAGATGTCTAGTAGGTATTAATTAGCCAAAACTCCTATCAAAGGTATTTTGAAGCAATATTGACTTGCACGTAGAGTGCCGTTTGAAAGTTCGTAATCCTTTGATAGTGGGGTTATTAAAGGTTTTCGGTTTCCCAGACACTTTAAAAAAAGAGGTTTATAACGATGCAATAGAATTTTTTATGGATAGGAAAACGTGGTGGAAGAGTCAAAATTACAAATGCCTCTGTGAGGAAATTCCTTCATATGTCTCCATAACGATCCCCATGAGGTAGCCTCACTGAGTAACGTACACGGCAGGCGCAAAAGATAACCTAGTTTCTGAGTCTCTGATGATCATGCAGGCGTAAAGAGAGTAGAGTCAGATTTTTGTAAATTTTTGGAAAGATTTATCAACAAAAGTTTAAAGTGAGAATGGGGAGAACGAAATGTAAGAGCATGTAACTAACATTTCATAAAAGGTAAACATTTTCGAAATTCTATTGGAGATTTTCAAATAAGTTGCCCCCGATGATTGAAACAATAAATTAGCCAATTCTAGTCGAACGAGCAAAAATTTGTATCATTATTATTTCATATATTATATTAAAACTTTGGGCATCGGCGTGCCGGCACGATTTGGTGTGCTATCGGAGTCATTCTGTGATACATTGGTGAAGACGCTTTGGATGGAGAAATTAATGAGGCAGTATTTTCCAAGCTGATTGATGTTATTATCAGATTTTTCAGTTTTGATTGACATAATTTGCTGTCGACGTTATTTCCTTATACCCTCTGGCGTAAGACCCAATTGGGCTCGAATTCTCTTTAAAATATTCAGCTAATTTTTGCCTTTTGAATTCGTTTAACGCTTTCCGAAATTCTTCCTTGCCATTCACCCTAAGTCACTTGTTATCATAAGTGATCTAATTCTTTGATTTCTAGTGGTTAAATCCATAAAATATTTCATCTTGGCGTTACATGCAATACTTTTCTAACTTCTGGATTTTATTATCCGGGTTCCCCGGAATCTTTAATAAATTTACAGGGAATAATTTCTTTCTGACTTCTGAGAACGTGATCTTAAGGAAGTGATTCCACGTATTCTCATTATTTGGTGATTACTTACCATCACTCTTAATATTGGCACATTGAATATGTAGCTCGGACTTTAAGCCACTATAGTCCCCACCCATAAACATGTTAAGTTTTTCTCCTATGCTTTTTATTCCTCACCTCACGTAGTGAATCTCTTAAGCATTTACTGTCCTGAGGCGACTAATTCTTTTTTATAATTTCTATGATTAAGGCCTTTCCGTGTATGTTCTTTACTGATAAATCAAGATTTTTATCGCCCCTGGTTGATGAAGTGACAAGTTGATACAAGGAGTTCAAAGAAAAAGAAATCAGTAATAGCGATTCGGAATTATGTTTCGGAAAACTAACAATCCTCCACTCAATAGAATGGACATTGAAATGTCCACCCATTGTAACGTCACGATTAATTACATTTAGATAAGAAGCCTATGACTTACCGATATAATCCCGATGATGAATTATCTTTAACGTATGTTGACCTGTAATATCCCCAAACGCAAATTCTTTTGGATTCAGGACATTCGATGGAGAGCCAAACACGTTTAAATCCATTACGTAGAATTACCTGGGCCCTGGTGACCCATTAATGAATTCCATATGCTCTATCCTTTCTGTTAACGGTAAAGGATGTTTTTACTGTAAATTAAGACAGTCATCTTCATATATAAATTTATATTTTACGATTTTCAAGAATTCCTATTTTTCCTTTGAAACTTTGGAAAATATTTCCTGATTTCCAATGAAACGGAATTGGAGATCAGTTACTATTGGCAACTACTTGTCTCTATTCCTAAAATATTTCGAACCCCTACCCATCCTTCGAAGTTGTATTAGGATCAGATATTTCTCCCTCTTCCTCTTCTATTCAATGGCTAGAAATTGTGTAAAACAATCCGATAGTTTACTTTTTTGCAATATTTCCGGAAGTGATTGCTTCCTAATTGACTTCGGATAATGGATTAGAAGGTTGATTAGTATCTGAATTCGGATTATTGGAATTTCGCTGCCCAAAGTTGGAATATTATGGTAATATCGGGAACCTTGGAGGAGAGCAAGGTAAATGAAAAGGCATTTTAAAAGGTTTTCATGACATATATTTTCACATATAATACTATATTACTAGCTTATAATACTAACATTCACATATAATAAGACATAAATGCCGTGAATTAAATACTAAAACGGCCACACTCGCCCTGCAAACAAAAATGGCCTTGACCAATGCCTCAGAAATTCATTTCACTGAGACAGCAATATTAACAAAAAATATCAAAATAGGTAGTACGGTATTATTAAAGAAAGTCGCCATAAAAGGTTTTACAAATTCGTCCCGGATAAGCTTCATGATTCCCACAATCAGCGGTCTTATAGTGCTGTGAAGTAAGAACCTGAAAGAAGAATAGTTCGGATGTAACATGCTATCATTTAAACAGCATTATTGGAATTACAATCGAAAATACAAATTGAAATAATTATTCCCCTTACCTTAATAAATGCAAAAGCATAATAACCAAGAAGTAAGCAATAAAGCGGGCACATGAAAAAACTGTAGACCAGAACTTCCTGGTAAAGTCGTCCGATGTACTTTTTAATGATTCCGCAGATATTTTAGGAGACCTGTCCGCTATTTGGTGATGCCTATGGGAAAGATATGATTATATATAAATTTTTGCATGTGAGTATTAACCTCCCGTTTACATATTTTCAGTGGGACTATAGTGAAAAGGTTCGTGTGTGTTCTTTCCAATATACTCACGCCGAATTCTCCAGGTCGAAGCAGAATAACTCTACTTTGACTGGTGTTTCCTGGTGAGTGTTTTGTACGTTTTCTTTTAAATCACTTTCAACTTGCATTCCAACTAAATTTTAAGTTAGGAGATTAGCACCATAAAATTATCTACATGGCAAAAATAAGATGAAATAATGTCGGTTGAATTTTAAAACTCCGTACTCACTGTCGATTTCCTTCAATTGGTTTACGGACCCATTCGAATTTTCTTCAAATAATTTCAGTTTTAAGCACTGTATGGAAAATAAAAGCATATCATTACTTGTAATTTGTTGTTTTCTAATAAAAAGGTGCATGTTACAAACGATTGTGAATTTCAGGAATGTTATGTACATATTTGCTAAAGGATATAAATAACTGAAGATATATAATCGAACAAATACTGCTCATTGACCATTGGACATTTTCCCCATGATGTAGGTATGACCTAGCCAGGATAGATTGTGAATTATATATATCCCTTTCTTAAATTTTAGCAGCACGATATGAATTCATCATACTCCTCTCTAATGATATCGACTTTAATACAATTAAAATTACCAAAGTGTTTTGTGTAATCCTTGCAATCCAATTGGCTAACTATAATTTAAATGGACGGTGTGGTAAAATATCATTTAAGTGATAGGTGATAACCTGAGACCCGCCGCCTCATCGGTGATACACGCGTCGTGTTTATTCGAGATATAATCAACTAGATTTAACAACGTTTCGCTAAAATAATATTTTACGATTCGCTTTAGCAATCTATATAAAGCACGACGTTGTTTCTCCACTTTGCTGAAGAATTGTCAAGATTAGTTCCTAATATGTATTCTCAAAACACATATATATAAAAATTGGCAAAGTGTCATAAAGGGATTAAGGTGCCATGCAAATATCGTGGTAATTAAAAGTGATTACTTCGTGATACACTTCTAAAAATCTCCCGATTTTTCATTTTTGAAAGTTGGCATGTCCTCCCGATTTTTCATTTTTGAAAGTTGGCATGTCTGATTAGCTGATAAAAAAAAATCTGATCTAAAAAAAGATAATCTGATTAGCACCATGAAATTATCTACATGGCAAAAATAAGATGAAATAATGTCGGTTAAATTTTAAAACTCCGTACTCACTGTCGATTTCCTTCAATTGGTTTACGGACCCATTCGAATTTTCTTCAAATAATTTCAGTTTTAAGCACTGTATGAAAAATAAAAGAATATTATTACTTGTAATTTGTCGTTTTCTCATAAAATGTGCATGTTACAAACGATTGTGAATTTCAGGAATCTTATGTACATATTTTCTAAAAGATATAAATAACTGAAGATATATAATCGAACAAATGCTTCTCATCGACCACTGGACATTTTCGCCATAATGTAGGTACGACCTAGCCAGGATATATCTCGAATTATATATCCCTTTCTTAAATTTTAGCAGCACGATATGAATTTATCATATTCCTCTCTGTTGATAACGACTTTAATACTATTAAAGTTACCGAAGTGTTTTGTGTAATCTTTACTACCTAATTGGGAATGACCTGAGACGCGACGCCTCGGCGGGGCGGCGCGGCGGGTCGCCTCCACTATGTTTAATCGAAATATGATTAACTAGATTGAAGAACGTGTTGCTAAAATAATATTATATGGTGGTTTCGTCAAACATATTAAAAACGAGGTTATTTCTCCACTTCATTGAAGAATTGTGAAGATATTTTCCTTATCCCTATTCTCAAAACACAGACATTTTCCCACAGCAAAGAAAAACAATCCTTTTTTCACATTTTTGGTTAACTTTGATTCGAGACTATCTATTTTATCCTTAAATATGGCAGGGATATAAAAGAAAACTATATATGTGTATGCATTATGATTTTTAATCCCTTATGATGGACTGCATTAGGCGAATGCGAATTATCTTTTTACTGATTGGCATCTTGGAGTACACGCACATAGTTGCAATTCTTTAAGATTTCCAGTAAACTATGCTCAAGTACTTACTTTTGCTCCAGAGCGACATTCGGCGTTGTTTACGTCCAATACATCCTTACGAGTCCTTTGAACACAGAAGCAATTTTCCCTTCGTTGAGCGTAAGAAAGAGAATGAAATGTTAATTGCATTTAGGTTTACATCACTTCAGTAGATTAGACGTTAATACGTGAAATATGGGCAGTATAGTGGTAATTTTCGAGTGAAAATAAGTGTATTAAAACTTTTTCGTAAATTATACCGTATTGATCAGGGAATTCCTGCGTCCTGATTTAGTGTGTCAAAAAAATTGGTACTCACTTTTTCCCAGAGTTGTTATCCATTCCTGGAAGCGCTCTTTGTCTTCGAAGGTGTGTAGAAGTCAATAGTTCAGCACTGAATGCGAATCTTATGAGCAATCGTCGAGAATACCGTCTATTCGGAGCAAAGGTTTCAATGACAATGATTCGGTAACCGAAATTTGTTGATTTATATCTGAACTAAGCATTGTTGCATTGTTGTTACCTAGCAACATCCTGTTATGCTCTGTATAAATTTATACTTCCTCGTCTTTTATTCACTGAGACTCTTCAAATAGAATAATTTTCGACCGGTGCTTTTTTCCTGACTACATCGGAGAATTTTGGAACTTAAATTACTCCACCTCATTTTTGTTGAAGGTACGTATGTCTGTTAGCAATGATCGGACGCATTAGTCTTGAAGATGGAACGAGAGCTATATCAAGTAGGAAACATTATTCCGTACATTGACGCCATTTGAAGTCATTTTTTCACCCGTCATCTTTATGTCGTTAACAGCACAATACATTAAGAATTAGTGTTTTTCTCTGGGTTAATAACACTGCCTTATCAACCCCCTCCTGAAGTGAAACATAAGTTACCGCGGAGCTATAGTTTCTGACAAGAACAATTAACCAAGTTTACCGCCCATTTTCATATTGTGGTCTATGGCAGGGGGGTTAATGCAACCAATTATTTTTACCCGAATATGAATTTTCCGCGGTCAGACAATGTTATTCTGATCCCCTATCATTCGTGGATAAATGTACTTGATAAATCTATCTGTTCTACACATCTCTCGAATTTTATTGACACGATGTCTTCTACCGTAGTGCGATAGGGTTGTCAATACATTTTCAACATCACTGTTTAAGAGACTCCCTTCCAAATTATGTAAGAAACTCAGTCTGCAATTTAAACTTAGCTCTGTGTGTTATTCCCAGCCTAGCTGCTCTAATATTTTGGATACACCACTAAGTTTAGCATAAAAATGTTTTACATACCCTGCTCCTATACGCTGCTAGCGATTCAATTTGGCAATTCATTAGATTTCGTGAGGATCCCAAATACTTGCAGCATATTCTAAATGAGGCATATCCAGCGAAAGATAACAGTTTTCTTTCGCGTTTTTTTCTGAATTACTTAGCACCCTTTTAACATAATCGTACTTTGTTTTTGGCTTATGGAAGAATTCTACATTTGTGTTTCACCCATAGGAAGTCGTGAGTGCCGGTAAGGCGTACGTATGTATCGAGTTTCGGATTCCCCGGCGTAGTAGGTGTTCGGGTGGGAATGGCTCATACATAATACTAGGTACATGTTTAAGTTTACCGGTAATTGCTCATTGTCCCAGCAGCGTTGCATTGGATGAAGTTCATCTAAGAAAGCTGCTGTGTCTTCAAGTTTGTTCATAGAGCTGCCGTGGCTTCAAGTTTACTGATTTCACGTTAAACCACCACATCTTCGGATTTTAAGCATGAAATACTGAATGAGGTGTCAATGTAGTTATTGTAAAGTGGGAATGAATGAGTTCCGATAGCAGTTCATTACGAAACACTTGTTACCACCGGGTTGTAAAAATTTCCTAATAAATTAAACTATTATCTTTATTGATTCCGTTTTATTTCTTGTAATCTGATTTTATTTTGGTAGTTTTGTCGTGGAAGTTTGTAGTTTTATCCGCTCCTTAGACTGTTACCTCTGAGACGAACGTATACTTTAGTGACCAAGGATCATTATAATGATCCTTCAGTCGTTCTTTCTTTAATTTGGCTTTCCTATGAATTACTGTTGAAAGGTTTTTGGGGTTACTTGATCATGCTACGCGAAAGAGTAATTTAGCGTACAGTGTTGTACTGCTTTGAAATTTTTGGTGCTTAATTCCTATCGATATATTTGGTGGTTAAGGTATTAAAGGACTATTTCCATATGCTCACAGTAAACTAATAGTTTATCTGTGTTTCAATATTGGTTGATAATTTTCTGATTTGGCCTAAATTATCAATTCAGACAATTTACTATTACGGTCTCGGAACCCATGCGGTAAAATGGAAAGCTTCTATATATAGTCATCATACGAGCCTGCATTCATATATACTAGCATGCGTTTCCCTTTACTAAGAAAACTCAAGTCATGTTTTACATTTCCTAAAAGACGATATCAAGATTTTTTTTAACGATAGAACCTAATACTCTTCACCCTATTCAGGCCACCACCTACTAATTGATATTATCAATGTCGCACGGCATTGAAAAACACAGATATAGTAACTTAAGACTTCAAATTAATCAGCTTATTTTATGCTTACTTCTTAAAAGGATGAGCTCATTAGGAATTACCTAATTCAAGAAATCATGGTATAACATTAATTTTAAATTTAAGTTTTTACGTACTTTTGCCACCTTTTATGTTTTTAACTATTCCGGGAACTTCTCGTATACGTGTTTCCTTCGCAGCCTCAGTTCTTACCTCTCTCAAAGAAACCTTCAACATACCATTAGCTTTTAATCCTTTATCAATTTTCTCAACCTCTACCGAATGACCTCCATCAATTTCTCTCTCTCATCTCTTCTCCTTCCCTATTTAAAACGTCTTCGTCTTTATTTCTCTTTGTCCAACTTTACATCCTCCATTCTTCACCATACACACATTTCATAAGCTCCCAAACAATCTACGCCCAATCTAGAAACTAAGTGGGAGGTCTGGAAAGTTTCAGCCCTTCTCTATCTGTACCCTGTGCACCCGTAATCAGTTCTCTCTTCTTCTTTCGAATGCCTATTTTAATTATGTTTAGGTAATCTACCGGTTAAGGTAGGTTTTTGGATGGACACAACTATCTAATAAATATTTTGTAACTCCAAACAAAACTCAATCCAGCAACCTAATCTACATCAGGTCCCTCTTCATCTCTGTGTACTTCCTTCCTCCCTTCATCCCGTCCAACATCCCTATCCTGTTCCTACCCTTACTTCGCTTGCCCAACATTCTCCCCTCTTCAACATTCCACTACCGCTCAATACGCCTTTCATCCATTTTTCCTGCCTCCATAGGATTTCTCTCAACAAACCCCTCTCCTCCCCCACCATTTCTAGTACTTCCTCATTTGTTTTCCTTTCGGTCCATTTCACCTTCTCCATTCTTCTCCACACCCACATTTCAAAAGCCTCAAATCTACGTCTATCCTCCTGCTTCAGCGACCACGTTTCCGCGCCGTTATCCGAGTTTTTACGAGTCTTGCCTTAACATCTCTACTCAAAGTCCCCGTCATCAACTCCCTCCTCCTTGAGAAAGCCTCCTTGCCTAGCGCAATTCTTCTCCTTACGTCCCTACCACTTTGACCGTATTGGTCCAAAACACTTCCGAGATATGTAAACTGTTCTACCTGCTCTATTTTTTCCCCTCCTATTTTAATATTTAGCTTAGCCTTTTTCTTTCTGTAAAATCGCATAAACTTTTTATTATTAATATTGATTCTCATCCCATATCTTTCGCACTGAACCTCCAATTCACTCAGCAATACTTACAACTCCTTGGCTGATTGAGCAACTAATGCTTGTCTATTTTTATAATGCAACTATTTTCCTAATTTTTCCATTATAATTCCCCTTTTCCTTTTAACGTCACTGGCCAAAATACACTCACTTCTCCTTTGACTCCAGTTTATCTCCACCTACTTTATTCTTTGACTTATCCTCCATGCGTCTCGAGATTTTCCTTAGTTTTGTTTTCTTTTGGTTGATTCCCATCCCATACCTCATTCCTGTAAATGATAACTGTAAACCCTTGACTACATGACTAAATATTACTTGGTCATCTGCAAACCTGTTTCACCGCTAACTTTAATTGTCAGCTCTTCCTTCCAATCCTACCCTTGAATCTTATCTGGGAATGTATAATTTGGAGGATATCGGCCTTAAAGGGAAACTCTGACTCCCTCTGCGCGATCGCGATTCCCATCCTGAATCACACTCGACTACTTATACTGTTTGATCTCTGTACCAATAAGTTTCGAATGTGTCACATATACTATCAGGACGCTCCCATTTTCAATAGTACCTCGCTTACCTTTTCCCACTCAACACGATCGATGGGTAAAATGAAATATTCTTACTCCTTTCATAATTTAGAAAGGTAATTAATTAATTTACTTTTTAATTGTAGTCATCACATCGTATTATTAGAAATAATTTGTATTGATATAACAATTGCAATGGAGAAGGTGAAATGGACCGAAAGGAAAACAAATGAGGAAGTACTGGAGATGGTGGGTGAGGAGAGGGGTTTGTTGAGAGAAATCCTATGGAGGCAGGAAAAATGGATGAAAGGCGTATTGAGCGGTAGGGGAATGTTGAAGAGGGTAATGGAGGGGAGAATGTTGGGCAAGCGAGGTAAGGGTAGGAACAGGATAGGGTTGTTGGACGGAATGAAGGGAGGAAAGAAGTACACCGAGATGAAGAGGGACCTGATATAGATTAGTTTGCTAGGTAGGGAGTCACAAAATGTTTATTTGATAGTTGTGTCCATCCAAAAACCTACCTTAAACGGTAGATTACAAAAAAATAACAATTGCAAAACTTTCTAGGCCAGTTCCAAGGAATATCATTATGATCGAATACTTATTTAAAATCAATCTTTTGTATGGAAAGGTGATAAATTTTAAATGATCACGTGATTCGCGCTTCGCACAGTAATTTTATTACAATACACAATGCGTGTTATGAGTACTACTGGTTAACATAGGTTAACTGTTAATGTAGGAGTCATTAGAATATTCTTATACCCATAATTTATTGTGCAAAGTCAACTCTCCATGTGTGCTTGATATTAATATCTGGTTGTTTATTTTCATTGTTTCTTTAATATAGCTAGATTAATTTGAATTACATGTGCCACAAAGGTAAATGACGTGTACCAAGGTAACGGTTGCCATTGCTGATAATAGGCATGCGCAGGCGTTTTTTTTACTTACGGATTGCGGTGGGAGCTCGGTCCGACAGAGATATATTTTACCGGCTACATGCGGAAATTATACAAAAGCCTTGCTAATCCCTCTCTACACCCCTCAGGAACCCAGTCTCCAGGCGGAATTCCCCTCAATTACCAATCAAATCTAGTTTCTCGCGCCCCTAGAGAGAGAGGTAGATGGAGGGTGAGGTAAGAGTTGATTTTATGGTGTTGGAAATCTTCTCCCACCGCAGAAGAAGCTCGGCCATTTCGCTTTTACAGGTCCTTCTCAGCCAATTTGGCTGGTTAGTTGTAGGAGCTAATATTCTCCGATTCTCCGACCCTTGTGATAGAGGCGATGAAGTTTGTTTCTTTTGCTCTGGTTTCCATTTGAGAACACATTCAGAATTTTGAAGGACTCGTGAAAGGGCGCCAATTTGTCCATTCAAATCGTAGTTTACGACTAAAACTCATTCGGTACACTAGGTGTGTATAAAAAGTATCGGTGATTTTTTTCCTGACGTGTGCTAGTAGTGCTAAATTAAGACCGTCAGTTAAGTGTACGCATGATCGTAGATCGTATTCCCATTAACAAGATGACAGTGCACACCATTATCACTGAATGTTTTGTCGAGGTGAAAGATTGACGCTAAATTTATCCTGAAGGTGTTGACGGACGATCAAAATCAGAGTCGAGTGTCTGCTTCCGAACAGTTCCTACCTCCTCTTGAGAAAGGTGCTTGTACCACCGAAAATTCGAAACTCAGTGAGTCCCTCTTTTATGTGTTTCTGTGTTTGTGTCTACTAGTGTGAATACCATTTACATTATTGTTCACGTCTTTTTCACAAAACTTACTTTTTGTTCACACTTTTTCACGTGGGACTTTCACAAAAGTTATATTTTTTATACATGTATATTTTTAATATATAATATATATATATTATATATTTTTTATTTTTTATATATAACATTCAAATACGAAATCCCGCCATACGGCGCACAAATATTCACTCAAACATAGAAATAGGTATAAGGAAAGGGGATAGAAAAACACAACAGGCGAACACAGACCATGTGGGGAAGGCGGTTTTTGAGCAGATCCTAAATGTAAAAAAAATTTCCTTAACCGGGATTTGAACACCGGACCTTCTATTTGCCGGGCGGATGCGCTACCAATTACGCTATTTATTATTATCATATATATATATATATATATACACATACAAATACATATATATTTTTATATATACTCTAACAAAATTGTATTATCATGAACAAGCTCATTAAACCAAAATTGTTCCTTGGCCCGTCTAAAGCCTAACCAACTGGTTGACCACTGGCAAAGATAAAAATTGAATTTATGTATGTTTCCTCCTTTTTCTAACTTTTCTTAATGGTTATGCTTCATACATGCATATATATATATATATATACACATATATATACATACATATATATATATATATAATGTACATACAGTTAAACAGTAGTAATTTTAATGGCAAGTAGTCATGATCATGCTGTTATATTGGACAATTCGGAGAAGAACGGACTGCAGTGTTAATCATTTCTGGAATTCTTTCCTTGTTCGAACAACGAAAAAGACAATAAATATGTTTACAATTAATAAATTGTGGCCGATGAACAGAACTATGAACTATTAGCCTCGAACACTGATCTAGTTTGTTATTTTTTGTGGCTTCGTGGGTGGGCTGGCACCCTTTGCCGCACACATCATGGGCAGCATGCAAGATACGACGTGGATGTAGATTAAACATTCTTCACTCCAAGAGTGATAGGCCCTTGGGACATTTTGCGAAGAGGACATGATCGCGGGGACCATTGGAAAGACTTCGAGCATTGCAACACATTCTTGGCCTCTTGCCTCCGCGCCCGTCTCCCATTAATCTACAAGGGGAGGGAGGGAGGGAGAGGTTGAAGGGAGAGGACATTTGGCTCCGTCATCTTCCGACCCTACAATTCGCGCCAATAAGTGCGGAGTCCCTCCCTCCCCTCACCGACGATGGACGAAACTTCGTCTCGGAGTATCGACAACGGTTCTTAGTGATGCGGTCCGCCTTACCCCTCCGTCGTAAGAATCCCCTCTGACAAGGAACTGCTGCAGTGTGGAGGGAAGACGGGGGAGGGAAGTCGCGTAAAAAGGGTTCAATTTGCCGTTGCCGCGCGACGCCGTCGTTCAGACGACCACGGAGAGGGAGAACGGGATGAAAGGGGATGTGTGTGTGTGAGTGAGTGTTGGAGGAGTAAAGGCTGGATGCGGAAGATGAAGGGAGAGCGGGAAGGGGGTTTTGAAGGGCACGTCGCAAGGAGTCATTCAAGACTTGGACCGAAGCCACACGCAACCAGCGAATTTTACGAATGGTACATTGAGGAAGATGTGTCTGAGAGAAGGGGGATGGAATTAAAAGGGGAGGGCAAGAAGGGGAAATTTAATTAATGCAGAGATGGGACGGGAATGTCGCTGGAGATAGAATTGATCGTTATGGCGAACAGCGAGTAGGTGTGGAGTTGCCTCATACATGCATACAAATGTACAGGCATGACGAACATAAGTTCACAAAAGCATAAGCACCTGAACAAATGTGAAAGACAAGGTAATTCAATATTAGGATGTGGTTTTCCCACGGAAAATTCAATTCTTGCCAAATTATTTCCTCGCACCCTTCTAGTCTACAGTTATGTAAGAATACATATGTGTGAAAACACAAAGTGCATGTATATGTATATACGATTCCTTCGAAGTAACACGGAAGAGTAAAACAAAAAACCAGGACAGCACAACACAATATGAGAACACAAAAAAGGAACACACACACGTTATTTCTTGATAATTTCGACGGAATTTTGCTCCGTCTTCCTCGGAAGATTAGTTAGGACTATATATATAAATATATATGCATATATGTAGATATATAAATGTATATATAAATGTTATATATATATATATATATATATATATATATATATATATATATATATATATATATATAACATTTGGACGGCAAAATAGAACACAAAATAAAATAGATAACAGGTAAAAGGACACTCACATTGTAGATTTTTTAAGCCTTTTGCTTACCGACCAGGTCAGACTGACATATATATATATATATATATATATATATATATATATGTCAGTCTGACCTGGTCGGTAAGCAAAAGGCTTAAAAAATCTACAATGTGAGTGTCCTTTTACCTGTTATCTATTTTATTTTGTGTTCTATTTTGCCGTCCAAATGTTATATATATATATATATATATATATATATATATATATATATATATAACATTTATATATACATTTATATATCTACATATATGTATATATATTTATATATATAGTCCTAACTAATCTTCCGAGGAAGACGGAGCAAAATTCCGTCGAAATCATCAAGAAATAACGTGTGTGTGTTCCTTTTTTGTGTTCTCATATTGTGTTGTGCTGTCCTGGTTTTTTGTTTTACTCTTCCGTGTTACTTCGAAGGAATCGTATATACATATACATGCACTTTGTGTTTTATTTTATTATATATATATATATATATATATATATATAAACATACATATATCATCACCTACATTGTGAGTGCATCATCTACAGTGTGAGTATCCTAGCTCTCGTGAGTACTTCCGCATCATCTATATATATATCTATATATATATATATATATATATATATATATATATATATATATATATATATATATATATATATATATGGGTTGCGGTGGTCTAGTGGGTAGAGCGTTAGACTACTGACCGGAAGGTCCCGGGTTCGATTCCCGGGCAAGGCACTCTGGGCACCCGCAGCTCCACACAAGATAGTTGATTTTTCGGGTACCAGATCTTCCTGGGAAACCATAACCGGCACAGGGAAAGGAACTGGCCCCCTTACCCTGATGTGTGAATATTCACACGCCGTTGGGCTTGGTACATGGGTGAGCTCTACAATCACCTACTAAACCGACCTTAGGGTTGATTACTGTGTTTATGGTTTATATATATATATATACATATATAATGCTTGTGATCTACATGCCCACCATTCCTGTGTTTGTCCATAATGTGTTCCGATCCCTTTTACTTATGTATACCAATTTCCATGTGAATAAATATAGAGCATCCGCCCGGCAAGGGGACGATCTGGTGTTCAAATCTCGGTCTAGGAAATATTTTTACGTTCGTGGTTCTTGCCTGATTCCTCCTTCCCCACTCTTTTGTTCGTCCTATATATATGTTTCTATCCCTTTTCCTTATATCTATTTCCATGGGAATTTATATATATATATATATATATATATATATATATATATACATACATAGTGGAATGGTGGAAAATACGAATCAAAGCGGTATAAGTGAAACTCGCGGTACAATTTGATTGTTAGGAACAGAGGCAACGGGAGGGAAACCAAGAAAGGAGACCCAATAATAGGCACTAGAGGTTAAGTTAAATGTTCAAGTGACGTTAAAGTACAAAAGTCTAGGATCGAACCACTGGATTGAGTGAGAATTTAAACTTACAATTAACCACGATTCTTATTTTAAGGGATATTCGTATTCCATTTACTGTCTCGAAATTGACATTACATACGTGCCCCTCTCGCAATTAATTGTTATGGAGAAATCCTACAGTAATTTATCATTTGTTTACATTACATTTAAAAGCTCCGAGAAAAATGTTTAAAAAATTATGAAATGAGCGAAAGCCTTGTGGATTGTTTAACAGACGTTTTTAATAAAATGTAATCGATGGTCTAAGGAATTGTTATGCGATGACTTACTTTTCTAAGATTCAACACGAAGATCTTAGGCGTCCTCTCTAAGGATGTGATAACGTTTTCACGAAGAATAGAATATTTCGTGATACATTTTGAACAGCCATTACGTGCATATACATTTATATTCATTTATGTGGATGTGATAAATTTTCACAGAACATGGGTAGCCATGGGGTAAACGAGTTGGGAAACGAAGCTCAGGAACGTTGTTGTCCGAACCGTAGGGTCGCCCAAAAAAATTTGTTGTTTCCAAGGTATTTTGTTTCTGATTTTTATGGAGAGAGAAAACGAGTTGAGTGGATCCTACACCAATATCTACCCGGAACCAATGGTGAAAGGCAGCAGTTTCACCACGTGGTCCTGCTGGCGCAGATCAAGATGATCAGTCTGATATCAATTCCCACAGCTGTGGAAAAGATTGAAAGTCATGCAATTTATCGCAGTATGGCGATGTAAGAGGCACCGGAAAACCGCCACATTTATCCCCCTATAGGACGCAGGTTTGCCCTGAAACATGGCTTGATGACAGACCACTCGGCAAAATATTTTGATGGTATATGTGTTCCGCAATCGCATCTCCGGGTGTGTACTCGTCTTACGGAGGCATTAAAGCGTTGATGATAATGGATTCATTTTTACTTTATTATACAGAAACAGACGGCGACGTTAAGTAGGGAGGTTAAGAAAAGACTCGTGAAAACTCTGATATGGAGCGTAGCTATGTACGGCGCGGAAACGTGGTCATTGAAGCAGGAGGATAGACGTAGATTGGAGGCTTTTGAAATGTGGGGGAGGAGAGGGGTTTGTTGAGAGAAATCCTATGGAGGCAGGAAAAATGGATGAAAGGCGTATTGAGCGGTAGTGGAATGTTGAAGAGGGAGAATGTTGGGCAAGCGAGGTAAGGGTAGGAACAGGATAGGGATGTTGGACGGGATGAAGGGAGGAAGGAAGTACACAGAGATGAAGAGGGACCTGATGTAGATTAGGTTGCTGGATTGAGTTTTGTTTGGAGTTACAAAATATTTATTAGATAGTTGTGTCCATCCAAAAACCTACCTTAACCGGTAGAATACCTAATAATAATGCAGAAACAATATATATATATATATTGTCTCTGCATTGTCTTATATAAATATATATATATATATATAATTAATGTTTTACATGAACTCGGGGTAAAATATGAAATTAACCCAGGATTTTGTTAATGTAGGAGGACGGAATTTATTTGTAATAAATAAAATACGAAACATGTTTCAAGCATATCTCTTTATTGCGTTTAAATTGAATTTTATATGAAGTTTATATCAATTTAGCCTTTATATTTGTCGTTAATTTATATTAATAACTAATTTACGCGTAAACACGTGAAATTTCTTTTTGATCTGAAGAGTCTAAAATAAATTTGGCGAAAAAATATAATGAAAATTAATGTTTAACTTTGTTTTTTAAGTTAAAATCATATATTTTAATTGAATTCGTCCACATGTAAATTTGACAACACATATTTCTGGCACAGTTTGCGAATGATTTCATTGATACGTTTATAGCAATTTTCAGTGTTTTGGGAATGTCATTTGGTACATTTTATTTTTTCGATTATCGATTGAATTATATCGATTATATCGATTAAAATAACCGTTATGGAATGGGTCGTTTTGTATGCCCGATAATTATTGCTGCGTGGAGTCTTAGTAATCCTCAAAATATTTTTTTTTTGGCAAACGAATACAGAAAAGATTATTGCGCCACATTTGTCATGCATAAACGTGCGACTCTGCTCTTCTCATTCGTACCCAAGCTCTTTCATCTCTTTGATGCTAACCCAAAAGCTGAGAAATGATCATTTCAGACACACAGATCCAGAGAACGGTTTTCTTCGTTCAAAATTCAGGTGTTGAAGCTCCTATCTTACAAAATAAGATTGCTTCCACTGGAATACACTATTTTTAACCTTTCTGTCGATATTTTGAAAGTAATCAATCAAGTAACATTATTAAAACGGCCTTAGGATAAGACAGTTTCCATAATTTAATGACCGAATAATGTAACTAGAATGGATGAAAGGCGTATTGAGCGGTAGTGGAATGTTGAAGAAGGTAATAGAGGGGAGAATGTTGGGCAGGCGAGGTAAGGGCAGGAACAGGAAAGGGATGTTGGACGGGATGAAGGGAGGAAAGAAGTACGCCGAGATGAAGAGGGACCTGATATAGATTAGTTTGCTAGGTGGGGAGTCACAAAATGTCTATTTGATAGTTGTGTCCATCCAAAAACCTACCTTAAACAGTAGATTACCTAATAATAATGTAACTAGAGTTACATGATGTAGACTAAGTAAGAAATGCAATGAACCGTGAGGTCATTTTTAGCCCATAATCTTACGAATGTAATTCTGAACCCTTAAGTGGAATGTTCTCGTGCAAGCGCACATTACTCGGCAGACCTAGCCAAGAGATGAAGACGCAAAAGGAGGAAAAAACGAGGGATTTTTTCATCCAAAATTCTGACCGTGACCCTGGAGTGGAGTGAAAAGTCATCTGTTACGAAAAGAAATACGGAAAAATAAAAAAAACAAAGATATGGTGATCGTACGTGGCCTTTAAAAGGAGGAGATATTGATTTGGTGTAATATTGTGCCTCGTGATGCATGGTGAGACTGTGGAGTCGTAAAGTGTTTCTCTTGCCATCTTGTTTTCTTTTGCCCAGAGATGTGAAGGCACTGACACACGGTGAACACGTATCCAAGGCTGGAGTTTTCACTGGAATCCGGGGGAAAATGTTCTGAATAATTACCGTATACACTCGTCGTATAGGTTGACCTTTAAATAAAGAAAAATCGATGAAAAATGTCATAGGTCGACCTTTACAACGAGAGATGTATTTATGAAGAGTTAAAAAAAGTTACATGTGGTGCGTCAAACTTCCATAAGGACGCATTTTGAAATACGCAGTCTTTATCAACATGTAATAAGACCTCACATAAATGAATTTTCTTCCTGCTCTAAACTAATTCATCCATTGCTGCTTGCTTCTCGCAGTTGTCTATAGAATTTCTTGTCGGGGTAATCGCGCTGATATTTTCTCATGCGATTAGGAATTATATTAACTCTTTGCCTAAATTTCTAAATAATTAACTCCTGGGAAATATGGACAGCAATTAGTAAAAGGATGGCGCACTTAGAGATTTTAACTTTTCCCTAATTATGAGTCTTGTACTGGAGACAAGTTTAACACTCCCTGTCGCGATACCTTGATAAAAGAAAACCGGGGAAAATTGTCGCAAAATTTAATTTTGATAGTCTAGGATACGACTAATTACAAGCCCAATATTGGGGGTAAAATTCATACATTTCTGCAGTAAGGGGAGGCATTATTATTCCGCTCCACCTGATGTTTCCAAGGAAGATGCATTGCTAGGGAATCGGGTATAGCTTTAGTGAAGCTGCGGCTTCCCAGAGAATCACTCGGGAATGGAACCCATAGACCAACGCTCTACCCACGTGAATGCCAAGGCTAAAATTAGTTATTAATTTAGTACCCTGCGAGCCACCACTAGATGTGTTAGGGGTTGATCACCCACCAGACTACTCTTCACCCAAAACATTTCTCCCTCCTAGTGAGGTCGGTCAAACGTTATTCTGATCTCTTATCTTTCGAGGGAAAAATGACATCCTAAATCTATCTTTTCTGAGCCCATTCACTGAAATTGTATTGACATGATATCTCCTACCGTAATACGATAAGACTAAGAACATCATTGCTACAGAGACATCCTTCCCATTCATTCATAAGAGATTTAATCTGTTATCTAGCCTTCGCACTTGGAGTGATTCCCAGCCTACATCCTCTATAATTTCAATGAGCTACTCAATTTGTCATATTAACGTTTTACAAATCTAGGTCCTCTACTATGCACACGATGCGATTCGGTAATCAATCCCACATAATGAGGATCCCACACGCTGAGAGTAAATTCCAAATGAAGCCTAACCAGCGAAAGATAATATTTATCTTCAACTGTTTCATCGTATTACCCCATCACTCTTCTAAAACACCTAATTTTTTTGTTAGCTTATCTACAGGGTCTCCATATATGATTCACCCAGGAAAGGTCGTGAGTCAGGGTAACGCCCTTGTATTTAATCGAGATTACACTCGCTTTCGCTGCTCCTGATCCAGTATGGATTCGGGAGGGAATAGATCTTTTTCCAAAAATTTATCACTGTGCTGTTTTTAAAGTTTAATTCTAATTGCCATGTTTCGCACCAGCGTAGTACAGCCATAAAACCATCTGCTAAAGCTCTGGATTACGAATATCTCTGTTGAACACTGCATCGTCAGCTATTAAATGGTTTTTACTATTAACTACGAAGTTAATGTCGTTAAGTGAATAAGGAATAAAGGAGGCCCCATAGCACTCCATTGGGGAATACCTGAGTAGTATCTGCTACTGCATTAGAGCGTACACCATCTATGACGATTCTTAGTTCCTAACCGTTTCAAAACGTCTTACATCCCGCTCAGTTGCTCATTACTTAAGACTACTACTACTTATGAATATTAATAGGACAACAATCAAAACACTTGCTATAATTAATTATCACGAATGTAAGATCAGAAGGATAGACTGCAAGACTGACAGGTTTAGAATGTCATTTTTTCCTAGAACGATAAGAGACCAGAATGCTTGTAGTCGAAATCCCCCAGGAGCCAGTTTATTACAATAAGTATTAACGTACAGGTTAGGGACTGCGCGAGGATATATATATATATTTTTTTTTACAGGTTACCCCCTTCCCCTACCTATTTGAATAAACCCCAACCCTCTTCTCCCTTACCCTTTCCTCCTGGTACTACACCCCCTGCCACACACTATTTTTGTTGACTCGCAGGGTATTTATGTAGATGTAGATGTATAATCTGAAATCAATTTCGCAAGCACAACAAATTTGCCGAAATTAATATGAAATTTCAGCTTGCAATTACACTCTCCAAAAAGTTTATGAGGGATTTCTCCAATTGTATTACTTGGGTTTGCGTCTTTTTTGTTGAGTAAAATCTATTAATGAGCCTCAAATCAAGGCAAGGGGTGATAAATCAATCGCCTATTGATGGAGTATTTAATGGAGGAAATTTTATTTCGGAAAGTTCGCCATTGAGTTAACTTTTCTTCTTACTGTCTCGATTCGATCGTTTTAATCGTCGCGGTTGAACGTGGATAAAAAATGGATTCTGCACTTTGAATTTGCTTGCCTCTTTTTTTATTAAAGTCTTTACCAAGAGAGCATGGAAGCAAATGAGTTTGTCCTCAACCGCGATACGAACGCTTTTTAATGGATATCGGTAGCCCCGGGGACATAACCATAAACACGGTAATCAACCCGAAGGTCGGTTTGGTAGGTGATGGTAGAGTTCACCCAGTACTAAGCCCGACGGCGTGTGAAATTCATATCAAGGTAGGGGGGCCAGTTCCTTTCCCTGTGCCGATTATGGTTTCCCAGGAAGATCTGGTACCCGAAAAATCACATCGCTTGGGGGGTGGAGCTCTAGGAGCGCAGAGTGGCTTGCCCGGGAATCAAGCCCTCTGGTGAGTAGTCCAATGGTGAGGGCGTCTGTCGGGGGGTGTTAGGTCACCACCCGTAAAAGGGAAAAAAACCGAATTCAAAACCAATAAATACATGCAAACCCATACCCACATTGATACATATATTCATGCAAAAATCCTATCATTTTTCACGCATGCAAATACGTATCTACCTCCTTTCATTCTACACGCATGCAATTGCATATGATATCGTCTAACAAATAATTGCACCTTGGGATGCAGTAAGACACTTATCCATTATCGTGCAATTATTCTCACATTATTTATTTGATTACATTTATTTATTGCACATTACCCTGCAAGTCACCGCTAGGGTCTATGGTAAGGGATGATTACACTTCAGACTACTTTTGGCCCAAAATACTTGATCTTCCTTAGCGCGGTCGGATAGTGTTAGTTGAACCCCTTATCGGTCATGGGAAAAAAGATATCTTAAATCTATTTGTTCTATGATTAAAATCTCAGATGTTCTTGACAAGACCCCCCCCCTACAGTAGTACGATGGAGCTAATAATATATTTTCTATATCATCAATAAGGAAACTTTATTCCAATTCATGCTAGAGATATAATTTGTCGTTATAATTAAAATTGTAAATTTACCATAGAAACGTTTTACAAATTTAGTTCCCCTACGCTGTCCATGGTCTAATTTGTCAATTAATCCGACTTCATGAGGGTCCCATACACTAGGAGCATATTCTAAATGAGACCTAATACTTTTCTGTAGACAATAATTTCTGCGTGTGCCGTTTTAATTACATTCAGGTTCATGCAATTGTTTTCAGAAGCCGGACGTAAGATTTCCAAAGTAATAATTGCAATGAATACTTCTACGTACATAATTCATTAATCCTCTTTCGGTTTATTGAAATTGCGATCGAATCGACGGGGACCACACTATGCCTGATGCTTCATTCGACTCATAATTCTCAAGGATGTCCGACGAACTATTGATATCGTTGAATCAGATGAGAGCCCCTAACACGTACAAATATATGGATGATCTGAAAAGCTTCCGACCTAACAATGATACAAGATATTTTTTCTGAAATTTTCAGAAATTATTGGAAATTTTCAGAAATTTTCTGAGTCACAAACTTTTCAGACCACCTACGTACATTTACCCCTTTCATTTATATGCGTGCCAGGATTTCATGTGGTGACGGCCGCTTAATTCATTAGTCCCCCTAATACTTGTCTCGGTACTATAGTTTCCAGCATTCATGATTCTCATTTTTGCGTCCATCATTATCATGAGACAAATAGGTGACGTTTTTTTCCCGCTGTCTACCTCAATAGTGTTTTTTAACGTAAAACCGTTACTTAAATGATCGCCTTACTAGTTTCTGAAAAAGAGATCTGAGGAGGATATGAATTGTTTTTGAAGAAATTTACGTAAGGCTAAAGGTGGTTAGTTGGGGCATTGAAGAACCTTATTAAGGGACTTATTGTAGTGTAGATTATCACTTTTTTCCGTGTAAGTTGAGGCTTAGAATTTCATTGGTGGTTAATTGGTGGGCTGCCTTAAACCATTATTTTCAGAGTAGACCAATAATAAAAAAAAAGAAAATACTATTAAAAAATCAGCCATGGTTTCAACAAATGATCTCATTGGAAACAATCCATTACAATTCTCATTAATGTTAAATTATTGTTGAAATTTACTCATTTCATTTTTTCCTCATATTTTAATGCTAAATATGTCACAATTTCTCAATTACCCCAACCATCTTATTATACGCCTTTTGTTTCTAACCCAGGGTTAATCTAAGTCAGCCGAGTCATAAACGAATTCCAAGTATGTTACTCCATTGTGGCTTCCGTATTAATCTGTAAAGAATTCTTTATCCTCACTTCCTCGTGGGCTTGCAATGAAATTTCGACCCACAAGGTACGAAGATAACATTTTATGTGGTACTGTTTGGGGAGAAAGGGGATGGAAAGGCCACGACAGAGGAGTCACGTGGGCGAAAAAAATGAGATGAGGAGCTCCGAGTAGGAATAAAAACATCCGGCACAACTCACGAGCTCTCGCGAGGGGAAGATTAAGAATTGAAACAAAAAAGAAACGGGAAGCGCATGAAAATATTTATTAAGACAGTCCCGCGTGTACTTTTCGGTTGGGTTCCTCTCGAGATGGATGGAGAGAAGCGAAAGGGAGTGAGCATTGGGTAAATGGCGTATTCTCTCTCTCTCTCTTTTCCGAGACGTGAGTTGCGTAAGTAGATTTTAGGTTTGTGCAGCCTGGATGGAGACTGAAACTTTTTGAGTAGTTGAAATGGGCAAAAAGGTATTAATTAAAAAAGTTAATCTCGCTTGCTTGAAAAAACGAAGTGCAGGACGAAAGCGTAGGTATAAGTAGCATTAATATGCAAAAAATGAAAGAGCAAAAAACTAATTAGTCACTGACACGTAGTGTATTATCTAAAAGTTCCAAAACCTACCTTTACAAGCAAGACTATTCTTAAGCCAATCTGTTGAGACTCATATATGTTGTTTATTTTTAAACTTTACTGTTTGATAATTTTGGTGAAATAAGTCGCTCACCTTAACATTTCAATTCGTTAAACAACAAAAATTTAAATGTCTGCCCTCGTCTTCATCGACTACCTATTATGGTCTTTCGATTTAGCATCGACAAAGACAGGATTTTGAAGATTAATGGAAATCTGTCAAGAATTGGATTCTAAGTTTTTGCTCTGAGACTATATCATAGCTTTCAGTTCCCAACGCTTTCTATTCCAGCTTCACGCTGCTCGAAATCCTTTAATTATTTACTCCCATTCTCACCGCTTACCTAATATACGTTTTCATACGACACACAATCAAAATAACCTAACAGTGAAGTCATTTTTAGTGAAGTCATGCTAGCGCCTCTGCCAATCGCGGTACGCTTCCTGGAAGGTTGCGACGGGAACCTCGTTGAGGTCCCTCGTCACGACGTCTTTGACGTTATCCAGCGTTCCAAAATGGTTTCCTTTCATGCTAATTTTTATTCTTGGAAACAAAAATATGTCCGACGGTGCCACAACGAGGCTGTAAGGTGGATGGGACGGCGTTGCCACTTTGTGCTTAGCCAGGTCCTCGGTAGTGTGGGACGTCTCGTTGTCATGGTGCAGCCTCAAGTTCGCAAAATTCTTCCCGACGCGTTGAACTCTCTTCCGCAGCCTTTCGATGACTTCCACGTAAAACTAACTGCCAACTCTCTGCGGATAACTTTTGCAGATACTTTTTGATACGAAAAATAACACTTATTTTTTAATTAAAATGAAAATACTACTTATTTTGGGATAGAAACTGTACATGCATTCGAATATGATTGTACGTGTATACTTGCCCTTATTAATACACACATTGATGCCAAAATATATCATGCAATAATTGATTAGTCCATTAAATATTTGTCATTGAGGAAATGTATTCGATTGCTTGTGTTCCATTTATTATGGTTGCGTATGAATCGAGAGAAGAACGAGTATCTACCCGTAATGGTGTCTACCTTGCGTATTTTATCTCGACGATTGAATCTACAATTATTAATTGGTACCAGAAACATTATTTCGCTATCAAAAGTAAACTCGAGTGTCCCTGAGTCTTTCCCGCTTTCTTTGTGAATTCATGCCATACTTTCATGCCACCTTTGTGAATTCATACCAGGACTTTCATACTACCATATAAAAGCTGCATTAAACCCAATAAATTTATCATTTTCTTCATCTCTTGCGAAAGTTCATATCGTCTTTCTTTCTCTCGGTATATTTCTTCATTATCCATCACGCCCACATCTCAAAATCCCCTAATCTACGGTCATCCTCTTTCTTCAAAAACCTTCCATTCCTTTTCCATCTCCTGCCTTTAATAAAAACCTACAAGGACGTAATTTTAAACTTATTCTTCACATTCTGTTTCTTTTTCCATACATTCAACATCTAAAGAACCTTAGACCTCATTCTACATTTTGAACTCTCATCCCTTACGTGTTTAGACCTCAAAAACTAACTCTCATTAACGGAAATACGACAAGTAATTCTTGTTGAACATTCTTCTTTTACATAGATGTGTTCCTTTGTGATGACAACCTGCACACGAGAAAGAAAAATCAACCCGTTCAGTTTATTTTTTTGGGTCCCGTATCTCTCTCTCTGCGTAGAATAGAATTTTTGTCACTGGCGTATTTGTTTTTTAAACTTTTCTTCAAAGTATATTTTTTAAATAAAACAAGATAAGTACGCTGGAGAGGTTCATATGTGTGTCGGATAAGTTTATCAAATTGATATCAAGAGTCGATTCAATTTTCGATTTTAGTCGATCAAAATTCGATTTTAAATATGATTCCTCACTAAAATCATAATCTTCAAAAAGTGCTGTTGATAATAGCCGTAGTCCATTAGACTGTTTCGCTTGCATCATTTGTTAAGACTTATATTTTAACACGCATATGACAGAATGGGAACATAAATGGGTGTGTTATGCCTGGAAACCTTCATGTAGGTTCAACTTAGAGGTATATTTGTATTGTACATAACAACAATTTTTTCCAAGGCATGCATTTATCAATTGGAAGGTGATATCTTAGAGATGATACTCTTGCATTTCTCTTAGCTCATATACATTTTTTTTGCCAGAGTCTAGAGATAGAAACAGTTTTGTATGGGAATACATTGGCTTCTTAATGACATTAAATTGTTCTAGAATTCCATTTTTCACCCATTGGTCCTAATGAGAAAACGAGCGATGAGTATTGGAGGTAATAGTTTATTGTCAAATTTCTGCAAATTCTGAAAATAAAAAGGGTAACATGAGCAAGAAATTGAATTTTAAGGAAACCGAAGGAAACGTTACTGGTGATTTTGGCAGCACTGTGCAACGAACAGCAGAATTAAGATATTGGCAGTTTTGGAGGTTATTTGCGAATTTCCGCCAGTCGTAAGTTTTTGTGAGAAATTTCAAGGGTAGGTCATGGAAAGTATCTTCCTACAAATATAACGTGAATTCCACCACAATGTTAAATAAAAATTTATTTCTACATCTCCTCTGTTATTGTAAATAGGATACGAGAATCGGAGGTGCCAAATCGGAGGTGAATCAAAGCTGCCAAATTGGCAGCTTTGCTCTTTGCAGAGTTCATACGCTCCCAATATCTATACGCTGTCTTTAACCAGCTAAATGTTTTTCTCCCTGGAGAAAATGAATCCGCGAATGGTTTGACGAGGATTTAAGTTATGGCGGGACTTCGTGTTTGAAAGTATATATATATATTTTTTAAGGTAATCTACCGGTTAGGGTAGGTTTTTGGATGGACACAACTATCAAAAAAACATTTTGTAACTCCAAACAAAACCCAATCCAGCAACCTAATCTACATCAGGTCCCTCTTCACCTCTGTGTGCGTCTTTCCTCCCTTCATCCCTTCCAACATCCCTATTCTGTTCCTGTCCTTTCCTCGTTTACTTAACATTCTCCCCTCTATTACCCTCTTCAACACTCCACTACCGCTCATTACGCCATTCATCCATTTTTCCTTCCCCCATAAGATTTATCTCACAAACCCCTCTCCTCATCCACCATCTCCAGGACATCCTCATTTTCCCTTTCCGTCCATTTCATCTTTTCCATTCTTCTCCACACCCACATTTCAAAAGCCTCCAATCTACGTCTATCCTCCTGCTTCAGCGACCACGTTTCCGTGCCGTACAACATTCTCCGTTGTAGCAACGTCCTCCATATCAGAGATTTAACGATTCTTTCCTTAACCTCCTTACTCAATGTCCCCCTCATCAACTCCCTCCAAATATATATATATATATATATATATATATATACATATATATATATATATATAATGCACTAAATAGTCATAGCAAACACAGAAACTAAAACATATTAAAGAAGGACTCACTAGTTCTCGAATTTCCGGTGGTGCAACCAACTTTCTCCAGCGGAATTAGGAACAGAACTTTCTTGAGAAAGTTCTGTTACAACGGAGAATGTTGTACGGCACGGAAACGTGGTCGCTGAAGCAGGAGGATCGACTTAGATTGGAGGCTTTTGTAATGTGGGTGTTTTCATTTATCTGGTTAAAGACAGCGGATAGATATTGGGAGCGTATGAACGCTGAAAACAGCAAAGCTGCCAATTTGGCAAATTTGAAGATAGACTTCGTGGCCCTCAAAATCCTTCAAAAAAAATCATGCGCTTCATCTTTTCCCTCATAACTGAGTTGTCTCAGGAAGCCGTTGAATTAATTTCAGTGCTTAATTTTCTTAACCTGACTTTTTTAGGCCGATTTACTCAATGATTATTCCAGCACTGATTTCAGTGAACTTAAAACACTGTAGTTAAAAAGAAAAAAACGTGCTTGATAACTGATTGAATTCGATTATCAGTACTTAAAAATCGGGACTCTATACTTATTTCGTATCTACATCTACATAAATACCCTGCGAGCCATCAAAAAGGTGTGTGGCAGGGGGTGTAGCGCCAGCACCCTCGATTCTCGTATCCTATTTACAATAACAGAGGAGATGTAGAAATAAATTTTTATTTAACATTGTGGTGGAATTCACGTTATATTTGTAGGAAGATACTTTCCATGACCTACCCTTGAAATTTCTCACAAAAACTTACGACTGGCGGAAATTCGCAAATAACCTCCAAAACTGCCAATATCTTAATTCTGCTGTTCGTTGCACAGTGCTGCCAAAATCACCAGTAACGTTTCCTTCGGTTTCCTTAAAATTCAATTTCTTGCTCATGTTACCCTTTTTATTTTCAGAATTTGCAGAAATTTGACAATAAACTATTACCTCCAATACTCATCGCTCGTTTTCTCATTAGGACCAATGGGTGAAAAATGGAATTCTAGAACAATTTAATGTCATTAAGAAGCCAATGTATTCCCGTACAAAACTGTTTCTATCTCTAGACTCTGGTAAAAAAAAATGTATATGAGCTAAGAGAAATGCAAGAGTATCATCTCTAAGATATCACCTTCCAATTGATAAATGCATTCCTTGGAAAAAATTGTTGTTATGTACAATACAAATATAACTCTAAATTGAACCTACATGTAGGTTTTCAGGCATAACATTCCCATTTATGTTCCCGTTCTGTCATATGTGTGTTAAAATATAAGTCTTAACAAATGATGCAAGCAAAACAGTCTAATGGACTACGGTTATTATCGACAGCACCTTTTGAAGATTATGATTTTAGTGAGGAATCATATCTTATCTTCCGAAGAAGACGGAGCTCGAGTCCGTCGAAATTATCAAGATATTATTGTGAGTATTCTTTTTATGTGTTCTCGTGCTGTGTGTTGCTGTCTAAGTTATATATATATATATATATATATAATAATATATATATATATATATATATATATAATAATATATATATATATAATAATATATATATATATATATAATAATATATATATATAATATATGTATATATATTATGTATATGCGGGTCGCGGTGGTCTAGCGGGTAGAGCGTTGGACTGCTGACCGGAGGGTCCCGGGTTCGATTCCCGGGGAAGGCACTTTGGGCACCTGCAGCTCCACCCAAGCTTGTTGATTTTTCGGGTACCAGATCTTCCTGGGAAACCATAACCGGCACAGGGAAAGGAACTGGCCCCCCTACCCTGATGTGTGAATATTCACACGCCGTTGGGCTTGGTACACGGGTGAGCGCTACCATCACCTACTAAACCGACCTTTGGGTTGATTACTGTGTTTATGGTTTATATTATATGTATATTATTTTATTTAAAAACATTAGAATATTTTCAACAGATCACTGCATGGAGCAGTTCAATTAGTGCTATATTTTTACTATAGATGACAAGGTGTTAAATCAACAGTCCTTTAAAATTCATCGGGTCCCTTTGACATTACTTTGTCTTTGAAAGGCAGAGTAAAAGTGGTATTTTGGGGTAGGGTTTTGGGAGCAACCACCCCATGAATGATACAGCCATTGTATCCGCTTAAGTTATAGGCGAATAGAAAAGATCGGACCAACTGGATTGGAGGCTCTATCGGGATTGCGGCATTATCCACGTCCCATGCTAATCACACGAGTTTAACTCAAGGAGGACGTGCGTGTGTTACGTAACGTTTGGGCTGTCCCGAGCCAATTCCCAATGGGGGAAGAATAAATGAAACAGCTTACAACGTTCTTTTATTTAAGGAGGGAATGTTCCGTCCCACCGTAATTACGTCACGTCCGATTTGGAGGTAGGGTGTGGGGGATTTAATGATCTGTTTACGACCACGGCTTCGATCACGTGCCGTCCATTGCTTTAAGGAATGAAATTGGGGGCGCACGCATCTTCTCCATCTACATTTACAAGATAACCGAGCAAGTCACCACAAGTGTGTATGGCAGGTAGTGTTATGACACAAGCCATGCGAACAGTATTATTATAGATACTAATTCCTGTATTAATTAATATTTGAGAGTAATTGTAAAAGTTCTCGGAATGGAATAGAAATAAACGAACGACCTTAGTTACCATATCTTTTTTCAATTTAATCTTTTACTTCACTAACGCTCTCTATCCAGTGATGGTCCAATATCTTTATCCCAATTTTCAAGAAACTGTAACAGTAACTTTAACGGAGTCACCCGCTATGTGTGCATTATAATGCAACCATATTAGAGAGTAAAAATCATTCGTCTTGACCGGAATTCGAACCCGGATCCCTCGATATCCGGCCGAGCGCTTTAACCACTTAAGCTACCGAGACGTTGCTTTAACCACTTAAGCTACCGAGACGTCTCGGTAGCTTAAGTGGTTAAAGCACTCGGCCGGATATCGAGGGATCCGGGTTCGAATCCCGGTCAAGGCGAATGATTTTTACTCTCTGAAATGGTTGCATTATCTTTATCCCATCTCGAAAATTAGATTCCATCAGGCCAGCAATATACCCGTATACTTCGGCTGTTACAACTTTGTTTGAATAAAATCATCGCCCATCGAGAATAATGTTGATCTTCGGGAATAGATGGAAATCTGATGGAAAAAAATCAGGCAAATAAGGCGGGTTTGGCAACAATTCGTATCTTAATGCACACATTTTTACCGAGACGACCTCACTTTTGTATTGGCGTGAATGATTTTGTGAATGTTTTAATGAAAGATGCCTTTCTTTTTTTACCAAATCTGGTATTTTTTGTGCACCTTTTGCTTAGGTCGCTCCAGGTGGTTAGCGTAATATTTCCCGGTTAATTGTTTGACCAGCGAGAAAATTAAGTAGCTATCACCTTTCCGGCATACCGTATTGGCTTTGCTTTCTTTGGTTGTGGTGAGTCCATATTTTTCCACTAATTTGCCTGCTGTTTTGTCTCTGGGTTACAGTAATACATCCAAGTTTCATCTGTGGTCAAAAACCAGAATATCCTGTTGGTTGTACCTGAAACGGGTCAAACATTGTTCGGAAATTTCAATTCTGATGCGTTTGTGATAGTGCGTTAAGAGTCGTGGCCACCATCTAGCAATCAATTTTCTCATACCCAATTCCACTGTTAAAATCATATATGCCCGCTCAGATGACATCCTCTTTCACTCGGCGATCCTTCATGATCCTTTCATGCACTCTTGCAATGACTTATGGGTTAATTGCACCCTTTGGTCGACCACTACGCGGATCATCATCTAACCTGTTCCGACCAAACTGAAAATTGTACGTCCACTTAGCAACAGCTGAACATGAAGAGTGCCCTCATGTTAACTTTGAATTTCGGCATGAATTTATTGTTTATAATTTTATTCTTTCATAATTTTCTACCGAAGCATTTACTCACCGATAGAATCTTAATTTTTTCCATCATCAAAAATCACTGCACGGGAACAACGATAGAGAGGCGTCCCCATTATAGATCTCTTTCCAGAGCTCTGACGCGTTTCGCGTTTACTCATGAAGGATGTCTATGCTACGAAGGAAATCAGTTACGATAGCGTTGACATCAGACGGTGATTCGGTGAAGCATTCGAACTACACGTATATATATATATATGATTTCTTCGAAGTAACACGGAAGTGTTGAATAAAAAACTTAGACAGTAACTTATGTGTTCTCGTGCTGTGTGTTACTGTCTAAGTTTTATATATATATATATATATATATATATATATATATATATATATATATATATATATATATATATATATATCGATGATGCGGAAGTACTCACGAGAGCAATATAACTTTTGAACGGCACAACAGAACACAGAATAAAACAGATAACACGTAAAAGGACACTCACACTGTAGATGATTTAAGCTTTCGGCCTACGCCGAGGCCTTCTTCAGGTCAGACTCACAGTACATATACAGTCTGACCTAAAAAAGGCCTCGGAGTAGGTCGAAAGCTTAAATCATCTACAGTGTGAGTGTCCTTTTACGTGTTATCTGTTTTTTTCTGTGTTCTATTGTGCCGTCCAAAAGTTATATATAAATATATTATTATTAGGTAATCTACCGGTCAAGGTAGGTTTTTGGATGGACACAACTATCAAATAAACATTTTGTGACTCCCCACCTAGCAAACTAATCTATATCAGGCCCCTCTTCATCTCGGTGTACTTCTTTCCTCCCGTCACCCCGTCCAACATCCCTATCCTGTTCCTACCCTTACCACGCTTGCCCAACATTCTCCCCTCTATTAACCTCTTCAACATTCCACTACCGCTCAATACGCCTTTCATCCATTTTTCCTGCCTCCATAGGATTTCTCTCAACAAACCCCTCTCCTCCCCCACCATTTCTATTACTTCCTCATTTGTTTTCCTTTCGGTCCATTTCACCTTCTCCATTCTTCTCCACACCCTCATTTCATCTTTTTTTAGTCTATTTTTACAATACTACTGTTGACCTAACATATCTTCTCTTGGAATCAGTGATTATGATCTTTCCGATTTCCTTATTGCCCGTCGCATACTCATCTTTCCGAAATGTTTCACGTGCATACTTTAATACGTTGCAGATTCCTGGTTTTTGTTGGTGGAAGATGATTTTGTTACATTAACGTCAATCTATTTAATTTTTGTACAAACATTTAACTTTTTATTACATTTATGTACATTTATTTAAAAGCGTAAATCCTTCGTCTTTACCTTTTCCAGAGTCTACGTAAAAGGGTGTATTTCTCCGTAAATGTAATTTTTAACTATTCATCTCTGGAAAATTATCTTACTTACGTTATTCTTAAAGCCGATTCTTTGAGTAAGCGTATATCGTATAAATACGATGAATTTATTATTAGGTAATCTACCGGTTAAAGTAGGTTTTTCGATGGACACAACTATCAAATAAACATTTTGTGACTCCCCACCTAGCAAACTAATCTATATCAGATCCCTCTTCATCTTGATGTACTTCTTTCCTCCCTTCATCCCGTCCAACATCCCAATCCTGTTCCTACCCTTACCTCGCTTGCCCAACATTCTCCCCTCTATTACCCTCCTCAATATTCCACTACCGCTCAATACGCCTTTCATCCATTTTTCCTGCCTCCATAGGATTTCTCTCAACAAACCCCTCTCCTTACCAACCATCTGCAGTACTTCCTCATTTGTTTTCCTTTCGGTCCATTTCACCTTCTCCATTCTTCTCCACACCCACATTTCAAAAGCCTCCAATCTACGTCTATCCTCCAGCTTCAGCGACAACGTTTCCGCGCCATACATAGCTACGCTCCAAATCAGAGTTTTTACGAGTCTTGTCTTAACATCCCTACTCAACGTCCCCGTCATCAACTCCCTCCTCCTTGAGAAAGCCTCCTTGCCTAGCGCAATTCTTCTCCTTACGTCCCTACCACTTTGACCGTGTTGGTCCAAAACACTTCCGAGATATGTAAACTGTTCTACCTGCTCTATTTTTTCCCCGCCTTTTTTAATATTTAGCTTAGCTTTTTTCTTTCTGGAAAATCGCATAACCTTTGTTTTATTAATATTGATTCTCATCCCATATTTATCGCACTGAAACTCCAATTCACTCAACAATGCTTGCAACCCCTTGGCTGACTGAGCAACTAATGCTTGGTCATCAGCAAACCTAACCGATTTTACGAATTCCCCTCCGACTTTCATTCCTACCTCCAGTTCTTCCCATGCCTCTTTAATCATTTCCTCTACATATACGTTGAACAGTACCGGTGAAAATGGGCAACCCTGCCTTACACCTCTTCCTAACACTGCCCATCCGGACTCTCCGTTCCCCACTCGCACCTGAGCAGTCTGAGACATGTACAGGTTGCGGATCAGTCTCCTGTCCCTCCAATCCATTCCTATTTTCTGCAATACACGCATTAATTTTTCCCAATTCACTCTATCAAACGCTTTTTCGAAATCTACAAAACAGGCAAAAACGTCCTGATTGTATTCTATATTCCTCTCGACTAGTGATCTCATTACTGCAATGGCATCACGCGTACCTCTTCCTTTCCTGAACCCAAACTGATCATCCCCTAAGTAATCATTTGCCTTACTCTCTATCCTTTTGTTGATGATCCTGAGAATAACTTTAGCTGCGTGGGATATCAGACTTATTGTTCTGTAATCCTCACATGACGAAGACTTTGCCTTTTTTGGAATAGGAACTAACACCGATCTCACAAAATCTTCCGGCCAGATTCCTTCCTCATAGATACTACGAATCAGTCCATATATGGCCTTCTTCCCACCTTTCCCTAACCATTTCAACATTTCTACAGGAATATTGTCCACCCCCACAGCCTTATTTGCTTTCATCTCCTTTAATGCCCTTTCTATTTCATCGTCGAGTATGCCTGGACCTAAGCTATCTTCTTCTACGTCATGTTCCTTTTTTATGTCTAACCTTGTCGGCCTAAGTTCTTAACCATACAGTGTTTCTATGTATTCCTTCCATCTCTCTTGGATTTTTCCTGGTTCAACTATTATCTTACCCCATTTATCTTTAACTGTTAGCACAGATCCTGCCTTCTTACTTCCCGACAATAACCTAACCTTGCTGTTAGAGCACCAATTCACCCTTCTTCTGTAAACTTTCCATATCCTCGCATTGCGTTTTCCACCATTCTTCTTTTGCTTTATTTGTGGCCCTTCTCAATTTATTGTTTAGCTCTTTGTACTTCATTTTGCCTAACTCTGTGTTTACATTTTTCCATCTTCTTCTCTCATTCATCTTTGCAATCATCTCATCCGTTACCCATGGTTTCCTTATCCTTTTCCCGTTAACGGTTCCTATAGTGTCTTTAGCGGCTTCCAATATCCCTTTCTTGATACATTCCCATTTTTCTTCGATAGTACTCAGTTCTTTACCGTCATCCATCATTTTCTCTACAGCCTCCTGATACTCCTTCCTCGTTAATTCATTTACTGCTTCTAAATTCCATTTTTTAGCCCGCCGCCCTTGCCTTATCTTCTTGAAACGAACATTATATTTCATAACAACTAAATTGTGGTCACAGTCCGCATCCGCTCCTGGGAAACTGTGCGAATTTATCACACTGTTCCTAAACCTGTGCCTAACCATAATATAATCTAACTGATACCTTTCTGAGTCACCTGGCATTTTCCATGTATACCTACGCCTTTTGTGGTGTCTAAACCATGTGTTAGTGATGACTGACCCCTGTCTCCTGCAGAATTCAATGGCTCTCTCCCCGCGTTCATTCCTCGTGACTAACCCATAGTCCCCCACCTCACCCCCATCTCTTCCTTCGCCTACCGTCGCATTCCAATCCCCCATCACTATCAAATGTTTCCCTGCAGGAACACTCGTGATGATATCCTCTAACTCATCATACATCCTATCGACTTCTTCCTCCCTGTGGTTGCTCGGTGGCATGTATACCTGAACAATGACCAAGTTCGTCGGCTCTGCTTTAATCTCTACGAGTAAAATTCTATCTGTCGCTTGCTCTATGTTGACTACGCTTCTTCCTACCCCTTTATTTAAAATTACGGCAACCCCTCGTTGGCTCTCGTCCCCGCCGCTGTATATCACTCTATAATTATCACTCCAGTAATCCCCGCTACCCTTCCATCTCACCTCGCAGAGACCTAAAACATCTATATTACCTCTTTTCATCTCTCGCTTAATATTTTCTAATTTGCCTCTCCTCAACATTGTCCTGACGTTCCAGGTTCCTATTCTAACTACTTTCGCCTTCTTCTGAGTCTTCTGTGTTGCTGCAGTTATTTCTTCCCCGCAAGGGTTTCGTGGGATGACGACCGCGGAAGCCTTGCTTCTCCCGCTTCCGGGCACGACACACGGCCTCTTGAGCCGAGTCCCGTAGTTGCCAGGACTCATATTATCTACAGTGCCCATCATTATGTTCTTGGGAATCATAATTGAGGTGGTTTCTCGTTGCCTTCCTCAATAGTGTTTTTAACGTGACACCATCACTTAATGGCAGCCCCACTGGGGTCAGACGCCATTGCAGCCGCCTCACTGAGGAACAGACGCTGCGTGGACTACCTTTCGTCTGGCTCCTAACCTTCGACCTATCTGGCATGGGTGACCCTTCCAGGAGTAATTATATTTACTCCCGCCAGCACAGCTCTAGGGGTCATCGGAACACACAAGCCCTTCCACCACGACAAGGTTGTAGTCCATGGGAGGGGTATATATATATATATATATATATATATATATATATATATAACATATATATATATATATATACATTCTTTGCATCCATTTTTCCTGTCCCCTTATGATTGATTTCTACATTTCCCTCTCATTTGGTACCATACCTAATACTTCCTCATTTATTTTCTTTTCAATCCACTTCATCTTTTCCACACCCTCATTTCAAAAGTCTCCAATCTACGTATAACCTCCTGCTTCAAAGGCCATTTTTATGCGCCGTACGTAACTACTCTGCATATTAAAGTCTTAAAGCCTTAACATTCTTACCCAACGTCCTTGTCATCAATTCCTTGCTCCTTGTGAACGCTTCGTCGCCTATCGCTATAATTCATAAGAATGCTTAGCCGGATTTAAGTGAAGCTCAGATTTAATAAAAAGAGACGCCACAGGCGTGATATGGTGGAATATCATAATTAATTAAAATTGAAAATTTTTCCACATAATATTTGGTGGAAAAATGTCAATTTTAATTACTCAGATTTAATGATTTAATGATCATTTGGGTGAATACGTCGAGGGATCATTTTCTTTTGAATATTTTTTCATTACAACCTCAGCCGAAGGTTGATTACAAAGGTGAGAAGAGCTGAATTTCATCTCAGCTGAACTCACATTGCGTGACTGTTTGACGTGTTTTTCGAGAAATTGGTTCACTATGGAAAACATTTTCTTTGAGTTTATCCACACCCCAACCAGATGTTTGAACTTGCCATTATCCTTTCAAACGACCTCATCTCATCCCTCTTTCCTAACTTGTCACCTTCGAGGGTTGATTGATTAATCGCGTTTGTCGCAAGAATTGCACGCCTCGCGACGTTACCGCTTTTGAGGACCGTTTGCGCCATTTTTTTTTCTCTCATTCCTTCCGATCAGAAAAAAAACCACTATCGCAAACGCGTGTACGCTAATCGCATTTTTTTGCTTGTTTTCTTTTTTTTTATGATCCCGGTGTGGGCTTTTATTTGCCCCTTTGTGACACGACGAGAGGAACAGACATCCCGCTCTCCGCTAGTACGAGTGCGGGAAACGAAATGTAACCCGAGCGCGTGAAAAGTAAACGATTCCCAGGCTTCTGTATTTGCTGAAAGGATAACAGTACTCTGTGTTGTATAGCTACGAGCACCTTCTGAGGGCTTCCGTTTGAAAATGCTAGCGGTAAAAAAGAAAGTATTCGCCATATTTAAAAAAATACTACAGTAAAGAAAAAAACTTGAGTCCACATTACATCACCAAAAGAGGAGACAACAACGTTGTCAAAGAATACGATTGTCACAGTAATTGGTACAGTCCAGGCCTCGGAAGAATATTCAAATTTTAAGGTTTCAATAGTTTACTCATACGATAGTAGGTCACCATTATTGCACTTGCAGTTATTACGAGTTTTGAAGAGTGGGTGTCATTAATTTGTTTTTTAAGTTGAAAAGTCGCTGGCGTCAAAGCGGTCAACGCTTTGAGTAGAAAGAAATATTAACAGCAAAGCGAATCATTTCATTTTCTGGTCATTCTGTTTATTTATTACCAGAATCGTGTCTATTTAAGTAGTAAGAGTTTTGTAGGGAGACGACCAATGGGGCAAATTTCATCTTCAACGTCTGATCCAATTTGCGGCATTAGAATTTGTTAGGTAATCCGGTAGGAAATATTCAGCAGGGAATATTCCAGCGTAAGGAATGGGTTAAGTTCGTACAGAAACCTGCGGCATCCGCGCACCCAAAGTAAGGATCAGAAAATAACACTTATTAATAACCCTGCCTCTTCGGGGATCCAAACCCGTGCCCTCCGGTTGAGAATCTATAGTACAATATAACTTCCTTTTTCTCAAACGCAATATGCTTTCAAAAAAGGAAGTTTTTTAGACGCAGCCTGTATTAGTTAATGTAAACATCTCGATATCCCGGTAGTTAGTTTTGTTGGGGAGGCGACCGACAGCTGAGATCATTGACGCCCTTAGGAATGTGTGGGAAGGGAAGGGTGGAGAAAAATTCGGCGTCGGTATAAGCCTACTCTAAGGTGCCAAGAGGTCCTCAATTTAACGTCCCATCCGATGGATGTGGCACTCACTCAAAGTGCTCTCAAAAGCACCACAAGTAGGGATGTACCACTGAAACATATTTCTTGTCTCCAGGATTTGAACGCGGAGGGAAGCCAGTACGTTAGCCACCACACCATCCGATCCCCTATCGATGCTCCGTTTTGGTTAGAATCAGTTAGTGTGATGAATAAAAAATGCTTTTCGTGACGGTTCAGTTGACTGGTGGCTGTTGTTTTGGCATAAAACAGTCTCGCGTGGGATCAATTTTTAAACCATCTCGCAGAGTATTTCGAAGTCACGTGACTGTGCTCGATGCATTATGAGTAAAATCGACCAATTGCAGCGAACGTTATTCCGCAGGACAAATTTGTTTTTTTTTTTCTGTGGAGTTTACGTGACAAAAATAGTTCGTTTTGGCTAGCGTCCAAAAAGCGAAGTCTTCTGTGATGCGGCTTATTATATGACGAGATGATATCGATGGCGTTGTGACGTGTGATTGTTTGTGGTGTCGTCGCGCCAGCATGAAGCAGCACCGTCGAGCAAGTCTACGCTGTGAAGTTTTGCGTTAAAATCGGGAAATTCACGTCGGAGATGATGAGGAGATGATGTCTTAAGCCGAATAAGAGTTTTTGAGTGGCACAAAATGCTTAAGGAAGGCCGGGATCTCGTCGAAGACGAGCACCGCGTCGGACGCCCAACGATCACTCGAACCGATGCTCAAGTGGCCAAAGTGAAAAAGGTTTTTGGACTCTGACAGGCGTTTAACCATCGCCCTTATCAGTGAGAAGACCGGCCTTTCAATCGGAACCGTCCACACCATTGTTACAAAGGATCTTGCGATGAGGAAAGTGTGCGCGAAGCTGGAGCCGAAAGTCTTGAGCGAGGGATAAAAACTGTCGCGGAAATTCTGCTGCTGGCGAAATTCGGCGTGAAAACGTTGCCTCATCCCCCCATACAGCCACGACCTGGCTACGTATGACCTTTTCTTGTTTCCAAGAATAAAAAGGGAGCTCAAAGGAGATCGGTTTGACTCCATTGAGGGGGTTCAAGCGGCGACGACAAATACTCTCAACAGTATTCCGGAAACCGGCCTTAAGCGGGCTTTTGACGAGTAACAGACGCGCCGGAACAAGTGTGTCGATGCAGGAGGAATGTATTTTGAAGATTAACAAGTAATTCTAATGATTAAGTACAATAAATTTTGAATTTTGGAACCGGTCTTGATACTTATTGAATGAACCCTGTATATGCATTTACATGGAAATGGTTAAGGAAAAGGGGATAGGGGCACATATGAAGGACGACCACAGGAGAGGTGGATAAGGCGGAAAAATGAAAAGTGCCAAAGTGTTAATAATATTTCCTTGACCGGGAATTTAACACCAGATCTTTCCACTTGCCGGGAGGAGACTCTAACCAATTGAGCTATCGAGGAAACTTTACTCTGGGGCCTTAAATGTAGCCAAATGCCCCGATTCTTTAGCCAAGAGATGGCGTCAGGGAGCAGTTTCACCCACCAAAGGATAAATACGCATCACACAAGAGGAAAGACAGTTGGTCAGCAATCAAACAACATAATAAAGGTGAGGAACAGTGCGTTTTATGGCACGCATTTGCGCATGTGCATTTGGGCAATGTGGCTCATCTCTTTTTCCAGGCTATGCATGCCACGAAACGCACTATGATACTGCTATAACCATATTTCCCACAATACTCGGCGATCCAACACACCTCTGCCAAGAATATCTCTGTAGAAATTAATGCCCCATTTTTAAAATTAACTACTTAGAGCTATACTCTGCCCCCTGTCCCTTCATTGAGTAGTATGTTTTCAATGTTCTAAAGATGTTGTCTCTTTTCAGGTGAGGTCCTTGAGGATGAGGAAGAAAACCATCTTCAATGTATTTCTCTCTGCTGTTTTATGTGAGTACATGTAAAAAATAATATTTTTTTGCCATTTTGCTTTTTTTTCTATTCGAATGTAGTTTAATAATTTTAAATCAAGCGTTTTGGGCGTGTGTCTTCGGGTCACTAGAATCAATACCGCAATGTATTTGAACTTTTTGACCAGTGGATATAATTACCGTCAAATTCTCATAGCAGCGCTCAGATCTTTTGTTAACCCAGGAGAAGTGTAATCAAAATGTCGGTATCAATCGGAAATAAAGATAATTAAACGAGTCGATGTAATGCAACTGGTTTTAATAGTTAATGAAGCGCATAATTAACTAACTGAAAGTCTGAACGTAAACCTTCTTCCTATCTCTATTCTACGATTAAGTTGATGGAAGGGAAGGGAGCCATGTGGTTGGAAATTATTTTTTAAAGAATTATTATTTATCGTAAATAATGGAGGTAGGAATGAAAGTCGGAGGGGAATTCGTAAATTCGGTTAGGTTCGCTGATGACCAAGCATTAGTTGCTCAGTCAGCCAAGGGTTTGAAAGCATTGTTGAGTGAATTGGAGGTTCAGTGCGATAAATATGGGATGAGAATAAATATTAATAAAACAAAGGTTATGCGATTTTCCAGAAAGAAATAGGCTAAGCTAAATATTAAAATAGGCGGGGAAAGAATAGAGCAGGTAGAGCAGTTTACATATCTCGGAAGTGTTTTGGACCAATTCGGGTAAAGTGGTAGGGACGTAAGGAGAAGAATTGCCCTAGACAAGGAGGCTTTCTCAAGGAGGGAGTTGATGACGTGGACGTTGAGTAGAGATGTTAAGAAAAGACTCGTAAAAACTCTGATATGGAGCGTAGCTATGTAAGGCGCGGAAACGTGGTCGCTGAAGTAGGAGGATAGACGTAGATTGGAGGCTTTTGAAATGTGGGTGTGGAGAAGAATAGAGAAGGTGAAATGGACCGAAAGGAAAACAAATGAGGAAGTACTGCAGATGGTGGGTAAGGAGAGGGGTTTGTTGAGAGAAATCCTATGGAGGCAGGAAAAATGGATGAAAGGCGTATTGAGCGGTAGTGGAATGTTGAAGAAGGTAATAGAGGGAAGAATGTTGGGCAAGCGAGGAAAGGGCAGGAACAGGATAGGGATGTTGGACGGGATGAAGGGAGGAAAGAAGTACACCGAGATGAAGAGGGATCTGATATAGATTAGTTTGCTAGGTGGGGAGTCACCAAATGTTTATTTGGTAGTTGTGTCCATCCAAAAACCTACCTTAAACGGTAGATTACCTAATAATAATAATAATGATTGAAAATAATGAATTTCATGCAGTTGAATTTTTAACTTTAGACTGATTATCAACCGAAAATAAATGATTTTTCTGTCACGCTTCAAATTATTGTCAACGATTGTCTCCATTTATTCGAAATATACAGGGGATGGGACTTTCAAATTGTATCTGGAATGTGGAAATAATGTAGCAACTTTATTCGAGCATTGTTTTCCGGAATTAATGTAAGAATCAGCCCTAAATATGTAGTATTATAACAAAATCAATACCTACTAGTATAATCGATCCCCAATTTTACTTACCTAGGTATCATCAATGCACCGATGGCTTTCGTAGCATGACTACGTACAAGATAAATGTACAATGAGCGTAGATACGATCGTGAATTAATGTAAACAAAAAAGGCATGGACCGTAAACTTGATTGGCACTAATTGATAACAAACAAATGAGAGAGGAAAAAAAGAAGGTAGACAAAAATTACAAGTAGGGGGATAAATAGGGAATACACACTAGATCACTTGGTTGTGTTTGAGAAAAAGCGACCCACGTATATTTCAATGACTTCAAACAAAATAAATAATAAAAATAATAAATAATAAAACAAACTTAAAACCACTCGATTTCTAGGTGTGTTAAGAAATAACAGTCACTCTCGTGAATCACATTCGCACACATACACTCGGGGTTTACAAGGATCCCTCATATGCCAGTGACCCAGCAACCACACATATAAATGAAAATTGTAAAAGAATCTAGTGAAACATAAACGCCTTTTTTTTGTTTACATTCACTACGTACACGATACTAAATTTGTGCTCTCTATTATGCCCGTACTTTCTTCTCTGAGAGCTTAAGAAAAATAGATAGTCACCTTATAGCGATCTTAAGGTTATTTTTGTGGTAATTAATGCTACGAATACTGATAAGTTTTATTGTATGGCTATTGTTGAAGCTTTGCTTTACTACTGAAAATTTAGTACTATTGCTGGGTACTATTACCGAGTCGGTTACATTCGATGAGGGACTATTTGAGATAATAGAGTTGGAATCGTGACTCCAATAATTTACTGCTTTTTTTCTAAGAGTATCGAATTGGTATGCTTATTAAATTCCACAGGCGATCCGAAAGATTCTTTGTTTGATATATCTTTCCACTGAACTCTCCACTTTTTCTATCCTGATACTCTTCCTTAAAATGAGCGTGAGATAAGGCATGGAGTTAGGGAGTTGGTATATCTGTTTAACAAATATGAATGACCGTGAGGAAAAAGCGGTTCACTTATGAAGGAGATAGATTTAACCATGATTTTACCATTAGTTTAAACGCAGTGAGATGCATCGGTTAGATTATATATGTTTTGGTTGGGAAGGGACTTAGGAACACCGTTATTAATTCTTTAAGTTCCTCGGGAGCGGATACAGATTCAAATCAAGCAAGTAATTTAGTAATAATAAGTTGTAATGTAACATTCGGTGGTATAAAAAATGGAAGATGAATGAGGAAATGTTACATAGAAGAATTGAAGAGAATGGATAGAAAGGAGTACCAGAAATCATCAGAGAAAAACTTTGATGATGTCAAAAAATGGATGCATTAAACCGAAAATGAAATTATAGTTACGATAAATCGGAAAAGTATACGAAAACTATGGATTTCAGACAAGATGATTATGGCAATAGGTAGGAGAAGGAATCAAATAGGGTTCCTTTCTGTATATACATTGGTGATGTATTGGGATGACCAAATTTCAGAGGACGCCTTGATAGCTCAACTGGCTAAAGCACTCGGTCAGGCATTGAGGGATCCGGGTTCGAATCCCGGTCAAGGCGATATTTACGTTCTGAAATTTTTGCATTATTCCATTCATTAAAATTAAAATAAAATTTTTGGCAAATTTCAAGAAACTGTAACAGTAACTTTAACGGAGTCACCCACTATGTGTGCATTATAATGCAACCATTTCAGAGAGTAAAAATCATTCCCTTGACCGGGATTCGAACCCGGATCCCTCGATATCCGGCCGAGTGCTTTAACCAATTAAGCTACCGAGACGTCCTCTTACACCCTGAAATGTTGGGGGCTTTGGGGGCCAATATTTCAGAGTGTAAGAGGACGTTTCGGTAGCTTAATTGGTTAAAGCACTCGGCCGGATATCGAGGGATCCGGGTTCGAATCTCGGTCAAGGCGAATGATTTTTACTCTCTGAAATGGTTGCATTATAAAATTTTTGGCCTCAGTTAAACCGTAACATTCTCCACTGCAAATTCCATCCTCACCTCTCTAAAATAGAGATCATCATAGAGTCAGCCAGGGGTTTGAGTGGATATTGTGTCAATTAGTACAGGAGAAAGCTTAATGGTTTTCAACTAGCTAATATTTCAATAACCCTATTAGCTTCAATTAGACATAGTTAAATTTCATTCATGAAGGTCTTCTTCCCAATTGAAAGGTAGATTTTAAACGGGCACTAACGTCAATTTAGTTCTAAGCATCGTGAAAGCATTCTCTCTTTTTGGCCTACATTACATATTTCTTCATGTCTTCATGACTTTTACCTACCTAAATGCCATCTTAAAGGTCCACTTTCTGCCTTTCTCTACCCCGTCTACCCAACCATATATCACAGCTTCCAAATCAAACCCCTTATACCTTTCAACATGTCCCGCATTAATTTTTTCCGCAGTATTTAAAACTTCGGCTTTTGTCTTATCTATCTATGTTCTGATTATTTCCACAATTCTCCTCCACCTGACTCAAATCTAAAAATTCCGATCTACGCTCATCCTCCTTATTCAAAGACCATTTCTTATACCCAGAAAGTACTACGCTCGAAATTAAAGTCTTCAGCAATCTTTCCTATGACTCTTCACTCGGTGGGCCCTTCATATACTTCGTCTTGCAAAGGACTCTTATGCTAACGTAATTCTTCTCCAAACGGTCATATTACGATGACCGTTTTCCGACTAAAATGCCGGCCAAATATATGAACTTCTTTGCCTGCTCTAGTTCATTTCTTCATTCTTCAATTTTTATCTTAGTTTTCCGACTTCTCGAGAACCTCTTTACTTTTATTTTCTTGAGATTAGACACATTTTTTCTTGCAAAGCATTCGACGTTCTCCTGGCTGGCTCGGCTTAGTAAACATTATTAAATAAGATGAGAAAACCGACAACTGACGTTATTAGTCGAATTGAGGAAATACGTGTATTGTGATGTAGATAGAATTTATAAGTAATGGTAGAAGGAAGTTTGGGGAGAAACGGGGAAGAAACATTAGGTTATTCCCTTAACGAAAGGCGCAAAAGGACCCAATGTTAAGACGTCTCATCCGAAGGACTGCGGCAATCTCGTTAAGGTAGACAATTTCATCTAAAAAGATAATATCATAATTGGTATAATTATCGTCGGCTCTCTAAGTTTATCGGTTCCTCAGATTTTTGCGAATCGATATGCTCAATGGTTACATGAAAAATATCGACATGGATGTATCGTTGTATCGAACCGCCGTGCTGAGCTCAGAATACATTTTCCCTGCGGAAGCGTTCGCGTTGTCGCTTGCCAATTTTCGACCGAAGGCGACAAATTCTTCGCTCTTCGCTGTTGTGCAATTCACTTCCTTCCCCATTCCCCCTGTTCCACCCCACATCCCCGCCTCTACCAAAGCATCCCCTCCCTTGTCCTCCCACCCGTCTATCCTTCGCCAGCACCTGTTTTCGTTAATTCCTCTCTTTTTCACTTTAGATCCGCCTTCACAACTCCTCTTCCTCCCACACCTAACATCTTTCACTAATATTCCCGTGGTCTGAAATAACTTTGTGATTCATTCATTTCACCGAAACAACTTTCCAAAACCTTCTGGTTTCGGTACTATTTTGTTTAGAGTAGTGTTCTACGATAAATTCGTGCAAAAAGGTATTTTCGCGTGAATATAACGCCTCAGTTCTTTGCACTGATTCATTTCTATGGTTGTATATTATTTTATAAGAGAGTTATATAAAAAATATGAAAAAATTATTTTTTTTGTATATACACACACATACAGGATATTTTTATGGCGAACAAATATTTAAGTCCCGGCCAAGAAAATATTTTTTCGCTTGTGATCTGCTCGATTCCACCTTCCCCACGTCTTCTGTGTTAGTCCTTTATATATGTTCCTATCCCTTTTCCTTATATCTGTTTCCATGTGAATGAATATTTTTACGCCATATGGCGGGATTTTGTGTTTGAATGTGTGTGTGTACATACATATAACATTTGGACGGCAAAATAGAACACAGAATAAAATAGATAACACGTAAAAGAACACATTGTAGATTGTTTGAGCTTTCGGCCAACTCTGAGGCCTTCTTCAGGTCAGACTGAGAGGTCTTGAGGGAGAATTGTCTGGGGAGGGAAAAAAGGGACAGGTGTAGGAACTGGTGGGAGGGGAATTGAATACGATTTTAAAGGATCGGAAAGCTAGGATATATGCGGATTCGCGAGTTCTCACCTCTATGTTGGTGGCTGAATCGGGTAGGGATTTTAGAGTTGTTAGAGAAAAAAATTCGTCGAATGACAGGTTGTGTGAAATTGCGTGTGAAGGGATAGGAAGAGAAGAGAGTAATACAGAATTACATGAGTAGCGGTGATTATTCACTCGAATGGATAAGGGGGTAATGCATTCGCCTATGTAAAATGAAGTGTATTGTTTGCATGACAAAAGATATAATATTTTTCGAGAGGCAATTATCGTGGGAACAGAGTGAAGAGACACTGAGGGGATGTGGGGAGTAGATCTGATCAGCAGACATGTTTTACATCGGGGGCGGTTGCAGGTTAGGGAAATATGAGGAAATTTGTCAAGGCGGGGCGCCAAATCTGGTGGATCTCAGATGATTTCTGAGATTGACTGGTCTGTAAGCGACAGGGGAAGATTGGGGCAGTAGAGATGAGGTCGCGTCATTGTCATGTAAAATAGGAAACAGCTCCTTAAGGAAGGTGTTCAGTCAGTAGGATCCGGAGAAATAGGTGGTGCAAAGGTTGAGTCTTGCGTCAGACATGGGGTTGTTTTTCTGTGGTTTGTGAGGTCGGGTGTAGAGGTGGGTTTTATTCTGTAGAAGCTATTCTGGGTAACCGCGTTTGTGGCGTGCATGGTGTAGATTGTGGAGGTATTTGTTGAGGGTAGCTGTGGTGTTGCAAATCCGATGTCCGCGGATAGAGAGAGAGTTGGGAATGGAGCGTTTGGTATGAGAAGGATGACTAATAGTATAGTGTAAATATTGTTGATGATTAGTGGCTTTGATGTGTACTGAAGTGGTGAATTTTTTATTGTGAAGATATATGTCTGTATCAAGGAAGTTGTACTCTCCTTCTTCTCTTTCACGAAAGACATATCAATTCCGCCACCGTTTAAATTATGTCTCTATTCCCTCCACCTCCAACATATTTATGACCACCATTGATGGTACTTCCCTCTATAATCCATTCCTATTGCAGAAGGCTTATCCCCTCTCCGACATTACCTTTCTCTACGCCCCCCACCCCAGCGCCCTTTGGCCGAATTTTTCCTCAATCTAACCACTTTCGTCCAGACTAAAAACGCATTTTCGTTCTGAAATTGTTTCTACTTACAAACCTAAGGCACAGCGATGGAAACGAGAATGGCGCCATCATACGCCAATCTCTTCATGGGCCACCTTGAAGAGACATTCCTTTCGCAGCAACCCCTCCAACCTCTTTTCTAGGTCCACTTCATGGACGACATTTTTATTCTCTGCTTGGTATAAGGGGGAGAGGAGAGGGATATGCTGAGGAAATCACAAGTAGATAGGCAAAACGGAGGCAGGACATTTTAATTATCAAAGGAATGTCAATGATTATGATAAAGGGAAGAACGTTAGGCAAGCAAGGCTGGGGAAAGAAGAGAATTGGCATGTTGGCCCTATTCAGGCAAGGCTAAAGAAATATAGGCATGTTCATTCTTTGTCAGTCCAAAACGTGCCATAAATGGTAGGTCATCAAATTATAATACGCCTAACTTAGATTTATCGCCGCCACTCTGCTTTGAATGAAATTTGTACATTTTATACTCAACTTCCAATTACTCATTCCCGAGGACCTTTAGAATTCCTGGGTGCATGTCACGGGAGAAATGATCTCACGTAGAGTAAACCCTCTCTCCACGCCTTGAAACGTCCAAACTAAAAATTTTCATTGCCGAATTCTCCATTGTCTCTCGGTATCTTTTGTTAATGTGTTTTGGCATTCAGCAGTGGTAAAAATTTCGGGTTGTTGAATGCATACGTTTCGTTTTCCGCCTCTCCGCCGGCAAAGTTATTTTTCTACTTCATCAACGCGGAAATGTGTGTTAAAAAAATAATTTCCGACTTCAATTTCGTTTTCCATGAAACATTTTGTTTTTACTCCGCCTCGTTCTGTTTGTTGCTTCTGTCCATTCTTAATGGGCATTTCTCTCTCTCCATCCCCGTGCAAGGTATTTTGGGCGGTCACTCCATATTCTTCCCCGCACGCCTTGGCAGTCCAAGCACGTAGGCCAGGGAGGCTAGATTCTTATTAACTCCCACTGTGGTCTTTAGGACTAAATGGACATGTTATTTCAAAATCTTTGTGTGACAGGGAGAATACGGAAAATGAAAGAATCACGATGTTATTTCGTTATGGGTCGTATTTAATACACGTTTATGCATGTAAGTGTACATTCGAGGGTTACCCAAAAAGTAAGGTCTCCAAATTTTTAAAAATAGCAAAAAAATATTTATTTTCTATGATCTATACATAATTTTAAAGATTGATCAATCATGTCTTTTTCTACATAACCACCATTTCGGTAAATACAATTTTGTAAACGCTGTGACAGTTTTTGTGTACCTATGTCGTACCAGCTCGCCGCCATGTCCTTGAAGAAACGATTTTAAATTCAAAACGGGTTTGAACCGCTTGAAATTGATCGCCAATTGATGGAAGTGTATGGACAAAATTTTAGACAAACACATAAAAATTACAATCACACATACTCAAAATTTTCAGTGGTAATAACACCTTCCTTTAGGGTAAGAAGTGAGAAGAACTGAGGAGAAGTTTTCAAAAGTTTAAAGGTTTAAATCATGTCTACAATGAAAGCGTCACCGGGAAAAGTTTTAGGTAGAAAGGAGGTAGAAAATCAGAATATTGATGAAGAAATAAACATAGAGCAAACATAAGAAAGTGATCGCCGTAAATAAAAGATAATTGTCTTTATAGACCGTCCTAAACTCTCTTCTAATAACAACTTCTGTGGAGTGGATGGCCGTATAAAATCGTTTTGTATTCCTTTCCTTTGTTCGTTCCGTTCTTCTTGTTGAGTTGCTTTGAATCTCTACATCAAACGTTTTTTTTTTTGCTTTTCCAACTATTTTTAATGCAGGATAATACTTCCGTTGGATATTTTGCTTTAAGTATTGATGGACATTAATCTAATATGCCTTTATGCATTTTGGTCGAAGGTTAAATACCTTCTTTATTTATTGATAATTAGTTCTCTTTCTTGCCACTTGAATACGGCATATAATTTTGTGATTTTCGAATGAAGAAAAAAAGGCAAGTTTGTTACGCTTTTAAGAAATGGAACAAGGTGCGAAATTCTGAGACAATAAAAAGAAAGAAAATTTCTCAGATATTTATGCTTCACCTGAGAATTATATTTTTTGGATTTTATAATAACGTAATATTTGAGAAATTTCATTGGTATTATTTCAAACTTTTAATTTATTCCTAGTAATTTTACCTAAAATCAACTGGATTTTATGATATCCTATGTCCCTCAAGCAGTTTAGCCAATTACTTTCCATCTATCATCAAAGATAAGGGACGAGGAGGCAAGTTGATTTACCACTCCCTTTGTTTGAAACTCTATTTGAATAACAGAGCTTATCTATTTTCCGGTTCCTTTTACCCCTAATTTTCATCTAGTTTCGCCCAAGGACCTCTTTTCTCCACACCTCAGTTGCCAGAATTCTAAGCGATGAAGGAAACATTTTTCTTCGACATGATGATGGCGGTTGCCTTAAGGGAATGAGAAAATGTTAGTGCTTACAATTTTTGGAATCTATAGGAAATATCAATTTTGAAAGTTTTATAAAGATGAATTTAAAAAAAATTAATTCTGGAATATTTCTACAATATGAAACGCCGGACGATATAATTATTTCTCTTCGACTTACGTCTGAAGTAATCAGTGTACTTAGATTAAAAAGGGAAGACATGAAAATAACAAAACGTGATTATGAATAGAGGATTCCTTATTAAAAAGAAAATACCGAAAATTCACACAGTTTTTAAATTTGGCTCTGCCTGACCTACACGTATGTGAAGGTTAACTATTTTTCTCTCTTTCCTTTTCATATATGTACACATTTTGATTTAATTGCTTTTTTATTAAGTCTGAAATTGTTTTTTTTGCAATGATATTGATATAAATTTTTTAATTGCATTGTTGAAAGAAAGTTTTTACAAATTTGGTTCAAGTTACGATGTAAATGAATCAATTTTTTCGTCATTTAGGGTGTATGAAAAAAATATATTTTTTAGCTATTATCCGCGGGAACTAGTTAAAAATACTTGTATACTGCATACATGGCTGCTCCGTACAACGCAACGAGTTTTCATAGAAGACGCTAGTATGAAAAGTATTTTCAGTGCACATAATAGCGTAGTTTAGTACATAGGAATGGCGTACAATCAACTGCTTTCCACACTTGTATGGTTTGACACCCTGTTATGTATATTATAAAATTTACAGCCGTGAATTTGACAGGTTATATAACGGACCTAAGAATCACTGACCACGGTCCATTTGGTTTTTCCAGTGGGTAAAAGGAGTTCACTACGGAGGAGTTAGCAGTGGCCATTGAAACCATATGGTCGACCACCGTATGTGTTGCTAGTACATAAGTATATCGAAATACAAGTATATACGAGTATGCCTTTTCGTTATTATAACAATTAGTCATTGATTAAAGGCACCATTTTTCAATCATGACGAATAATTTGAAATCCATGGGACGTTAACAACAACATTTGATAAGATAACGAAATAATTCATTTGTTTAAAAAACCGAAAATATTTCACCTTTCTCTTCAATATTACTTGTTTTAAAAGTAAAAAGAAGACATATTTCTTTATGAGTTTTAAATAATTATATTACTGAACATTTTTTGCTCCAAACATAAGTTTCCAGGTTTGGAATTTCAAAGGAAGAATCACCGGAAAACTTTTCGAGAATGTGCAAATAATGAAGAAAAAAACAATGGATGAAGCTAATTTAATTGATGAATTCGGGAAACTTCTGAAGTATCTAGCGTATATCGTTTTAAAAAACAGACCAATGATGCATAAATCATTATTTCAAAACCATCGATTTGGAAGGTTTATAGCGGTTCGTAAAACTAATACGCTTGATCTTACGGAATTTTTTAGTGCGTTCGCATTGCTCAAACTCCATTTCACCAGATATTTATTGCTTTTTTTTACCACATTCGACTTCTTACTCCTTATAAATTCGGTGCAATATCTGGATAGGTATCTGTACTTCAATATTTATTTTATTAAGAACACAATGCATACATCCACTGTTCTTTATTATCGTACAACTAGTTTCAACGCTTAGGCGTCATCATCAGGTACATCGCAAAGAACAGTGGATCTATACATTCTGTTCTTAATAAAATAAATATTGAACATGAACTTTCACAAAGTTGATTTTCTGTACTTCATTTTCACAATTTAGTATAGTTAGCTCTATCACTCAAAGAGACCTTCAAAACCTGATGGATCTGATGGTATATGTAAATATTTGATAAATTAATGTTCAAGCAAATTTATTCAACCCAACATTTTGCTTTACTTGAACTTATTCGAGATTATTCCTTTATTCCCAGTCCGTAAATACCTTAAAGTCAATATGAACCATAGCAGCCTTACCGAAGGTATGTTTCAGGCGATTCCTAACCAATGTTAAGAGTTTCGTTTCGCGTGGTTTTTCTATTTTTTTAAGCTATATTATTTCCATCCATAGTTCTTCATACCTTTGTGCTATCTGAACGGCTTCTCATTTCTCATGTCTAAGAAGCCATTCTTTTTCTTTTCATCTTAACTCTTACTCTCTTTAATCATGGATTTTGATGACTCTCTAAATCCCAATATTTCTTCAATCCTCTTCTTTCTTCTTTGGATTTCACCTAACACCTTATTCTCATCTCCAGTAATCTTTAAAACTTTGCCGTTAATCTTCCTCTCTGTGCAAACCATTTTGTCAATTTCACTCCACGATATATCCTAATGATAGGATCATTTAGCTTTTGTTAGAAATCATAAGGATTGCATGTTTTTATTGTCTTATTTTAATCGTGGTCTACCCGTCTACGTCCGGTTTTAATGGATACCATTTCTACGCTTATTAGCTTGAAAACCTTGGCATTGACAGTGGTTTTTTACGGGGCAGAAACTTGTTCATTGTTGCAACGACGATTGATATGGATGGAAAGCTTTTGTAATGTGAATGTGGGGAAGGATTCAAAGTTTCAAATGAATTAAAAAGAAAAAAAATACTTTCAAAATTACTCAGAGGAGAGAAGACTACTGAGAGAAATCCAAATGACGCATGAAATGCGGATGCAGACTATTTTCATTAGCGATAGGTAGAAAACCGAGGAAGTAAAAGGATGGGCGTATAGAATAGAATATTGGGAGGTGAAATGCATTGAAGAAGGGTATAAAATATTGTGAAGTAAGGTTTTGTCTCCAGTGAGACTAAGAAATAGTGCGGTGTTTTATTTTTGGCATCCAACTGTCTTAAACTGTAGGCTATCAAATAATAAAAGCTCCACCTAACACCATACTATAATGAAACACTGCAACACACAATAAATAAATCTCCATATTTCTGTCATTTTTTTCTTTTCCAACTAATTTCGACGAAAAGACGAGTTACTGTGTTTCAGTTTCGCTGGGAGAAAACATTTAGTTTTCATTTGTCTTTTCATTGGCAGCATTTTTGTCGTTAACGATGCCTTACCCAAATGAGCAACATTGCCTCTGTATGAATGTACCTCAGTGATTTCCGGAAAACCGACTCCGTCAAGCTTGCCCGGCATTTAATCTCGAATATTTGCTTGCCCTGAATGACCGTTTCCTCTTTTCAAAACCTCGCCAAATGACAGTACCAAAACCTATCCCTCCCAGATTTTTTGTTCCTCATTGTTACTTCCAGCAAAACTCATCCCCTTCCAGTCTTCCCCTTCCACGGACTCCTTATAGTCATCTCCCTCCGTTCGCCATGCAAACACTGTTGTCTCCTGCAACAATTCCAGAGTGTAAAAATCATTCGTCTTGACCGGAATAATTTTTACACTCTAAAATTTTTGTCCTGATATGTATATTTGATGGAGGCAGGAAAAATGGATGAAAGGCGTATTGAGCGGTAGTGGAATGTTGAAGAAGGTAATAGAGGGGAGAATGTTGGGCAAACGAGGAAAGGGCAGGAATAGGATAGGGATGTTGGACGGGGTGAGGGGAGGAAAGAAGTACACCGAGATGAAGAGGGACCTGTTATAGATTAGTTTGCTAGGTGGGGAGTCACAAAATGTTTATTTGATAGTTGTGTCCATCCAAAAACCTACTTTAACCGGTAGATTACCTAATTATTATTATGTATATTTGCGGATGACTCCGTTTAATGTTATCGTCGCGGCATCTCCCGCAGTTTCTTGGATCCGTTGTCTCCTCTTCCACGTCTTTAGCAGCCTGATATGTTTTTTTTTCAACCTCACCTATAAAAAGATGTAGATGATGACTGATTTTTTTTAATACAGGGTGTGGCAACTAAATGTTCTTTTTCCAATGAAAACTTGCATTTAAAAAAAGGAGGTTATGTCGCCGCACCCTGTAGTATGAATGTTGGACGAGAGGAGAACTTCATTAGAGGTAAGCGGAAGGAGGCAGAGAACGTTGAGGGTTATATCGTAAAAGTGGTTGGGATTTAATGTATGGGAGAGTATTTGACCAGCTGAATAGAGGAAGGAAGAAAACAGACTATAAACGACGCAGAGACAGGCAGAATTGACGAAGAAAAGAAGGAAATATCTAAGGGAAGAACAAAGGAGGTTTCCGTTATAACCTAGGAGATAACAGTCGTTCGAGACCGTTGAAAAAAAACCTACCCGAAATACGTAGAGTAGCTTGAATGAATGTGTGTGTGTGGGTGTGTGTACATATATATAAACACGCCCACCCCTACTTTATACTTACCCCTCCTCCTCCCCCCATTTCTCCTCCCCCTTCGCTCTCGTGTCTCTCTCCCCTCCATTGTCGGCCTTCCCGCCCAACGAATCCCCGACGCTCTCGGCAGTTCGCCGCTATCGCCCGCGACCAGCGGTTGCAAGCCGAAGCACGGACGTGTGCGACTTCCCGTGATCGGTCACCTCGTCGTCCATTCATTCATATATATATATATATATGTATATATATAACTGAAAAAACAAAGGACTGCCCTGTGCGACTGCGTGAAAATTCCCAGGACGACTTTCACCACTTCCCCAACTCAGCTTCATTCAATCCCTTCCACTCGACAAAGCGGTAGGAATAGCCGCCGCGTGTCTGTGCTCCGTTTTCCCCTTCTCTCGCCGGAGAGCACCGTGGAACCGGGATTGGCGGGTTTTGAGGAGGTGTGCCCCCGAACTTCGCTTCTACCTTCGGTATATTCATCGTGATTTTATTTTTTTCAACCACAATCCTTCGCCTGAACATAGTACCTTCTGTTCTTTACTTGAAGGAAGGAGGCGGTACCTTTCAACCTTCCGTTGTCATCGCACGCGACCCCTGACGGATCGAAAAGGTCAGGGACCCTTCGCGTGTGTGTGCTAGTTTGAGTTGAACCGTGTGCGAATTTTTATAACCCAATGGACGTGCAGCGCAACTGGATTGCTGAAGTGTTCATATTGACCTCTCCAAATGCCGAGTGTACTCTTGTGAACGTATTGGTAAAGTGAAAAGTGTTTCGTCTAAGCGATGGTAGTATGAAACCATCCCGCAATTCGGCCGGAGTGAAGAACCTGCCCTATCGCACCGGGCGTGCGTCTTTATCAGGCTCTCTTGTGTTTATTTTCCTCCCGGTCGTCAAGTAGTCACTTTAGGAACGGTAACATCTTCGACCAAGTTGTCCATTCACCACCATTCCCTAGTATTGCCCAGATCACGAGTTCCCGCAATTTTATACTGCTCTCTTTCATGAGGCCACTCATCCAGTGCCATTCGACGTTCTTCTAAACCGTTTATAGTTCAATCTCACTGTCCACCATCCATCGTTCTTCCTGTGGGGTTTGTGACCTTCGTCTTACAGAACCTATTCCACTCTAATCCCCGAAACTGCGATGCCTGGATGTTTTTTGAAAGCATCCCCGAAACCTTTTAAAAAACCCTCCGAGTGTCGTGACCTTCACTTCGCCTCCCGCTTCCTCTCCTCTCCCTGTGTCTTCTGAAGGCGACCTGGGGAGTTCCGCAGCAGCAGCGGCGTGCTGTGCGTGCGCCGTCCGCGTGTTCGCCATGGCGTGCTTCGTCGATTGATCGGACTCCCTCTCCCACTCTCCTTCGAGAGACCCCGCCCCCTTTTCCCTCTCCTTCATCTCTCTCTCTCTCCCTCTCTCTATTTTCCCATCGGACACTCCTCCCCCCCCCCGTGACCTCTCTCTCTGTTTCTCGCATTGGATTGTCAACATAAGGGTTACTTGTTCCGAATTCGACCATTCAGTCGTCCCTTTTGAGAGAGGGTGATGGAGACGGATCCTCCTCGCTCCCCCTAAAGAGTCAACACTTTCCCCACTCCTTCCGCTGCTCCGAGTGACTTTGTTGGGATTTGTTCCATCTGGGGAGGGGGTTTATCGAGACAGTCTCGCGGAAGGAACGTGCCCAGGAACTCGGACGGTGTTTTTCGGCGGAAGGAAGGGAGGGAAAATTTCGGGAGGGAGGGAATTCAAGAACGGCGGGTTAGGGAAGGAGGGGAGGACATCGCCTCGCTTCGGGGAAGTCTCTCCCGCCGATGCGCGCGCCCCTACCCGGTCACGAACGCGAGACTCCGGCGCGGGAGAACGGCAATCGCCGAGGCGCTGGCTGCCCCGTCCCCGCCCGGCCACGCCCACCATGACGTCCCCGCGCCGCTCTCGCTTCGGATCCGCGCCGGTTTCGTCGGGGAGGTGGGCTTCGCAGCCTCGGGGATTGCCCAGTGCGTCGGCCGCCGCCGAAGACGTCCGACACCGCTGCCGGCCGTGTCGAGGACCGGAGGATACGCCTTCCTCCACCGCTTGAGGAATTTCTCGAACTCACCCAACCCCATTCGTCTCACGGATGGAAACTTCGGCGGCCGCTACCCGCCCCATCGCCGCCGACGCCAGCAGCTACACTTCTCTCCTCACGCGTCCTCCACCGCCACCTCCACCGCCTCCCAGGAGGGAGCGTGGCCGGAAATGGACGAAGCGAAAGCCCCGGTCTTGGCGGAGGGGGTGCGGGCCTGGGGAGACAACACGGAATTTCACCGACGATTCCCGCCTTGCCATCTTTTCTTCCACCATTCCCAGTCAGAATCTTCGCTCCTCCCGGGCCAACGTTCTCAACCGTTCGTGACCGCCTCCGCCTGGTCGGAACGTCGCCGCCCGCGCCGTCACGAACGTGTCCTACCGATACGTTTCTTCGCGTGCTCATCTTCCCATTCCAGCTGGTCGAGAGTGAGGGGCACTCGGTTTTAATTAAAAAATCCGACCCGCCTCTAAAGTCACTCGACTCGAAAGGAAGGGATAAAGGGGGAAGAGAGGTCCTCGGGGAGAGGGCGCCCAGAGCTTTGAGGTTCGGTCCGGAGAGAAAGGGAGAAAACTAGATGACAAAACACTGTCGCTTCCCTATTCTTGCTTGAAGATTTTGGTGTTTATTTTTTTAGTTTTCCGAATTTTCGCATCCGAATTGGAGCGATTGGAAGTTGTGCTATTTTTTTTAATTTTACGTGTTGGTGTCCCTAGAGAGGATTTTATCTATAAATTGTGTCCCTATTGTGTGCGTATGTGTGTGTGTGTGTTTCTGGAAGAAGAGTAGGAGGAATGTCCGCGCTAGAACAGAAGATTTCGCAAAATCCCTGGTGTGACGATTGGCCATTTCTCTGCTGTGACGACAGCGGATGACGCATGTTTTATTATTTTCCCCGACTTCGCCTCGCGGAGTCCTCTTGAAGAACACAGTCGACGGACTAGAGCGTCTCCGTCGTGTCTTCTAATAATTCCAAGGGTATTTCCATCGACATTTGCGGTTCGCACTGTCCTCCCACGAGTTCAACTAAAGCATCCAAAAACCCGCGCCCACCCATGGTGTTTCGTCTTTTATTTATTTTAAAATTTTCTTTTGTTTTTCTCGTGTGTCTTTTTCGAAGTGATTTCGTGAACTTTCGATGCCTTTAAGATGACCGTTAACATCTTGCTTACCTACTTCTGAAGTGGTGGTGCCGTTCGTGAATTATCAAAAAGTTTATTTACATGCATAAACCCGCGGAAATCCACCAATAAGACTCCACTTGTCATTTATGTGCGTTCGACTCCCTGGGTGTTGTTATCCAAGGCCTTCCCTTCTCCCTCACAACCCCGCGGGGAGGGTGGATGGACGAGTGCTCTTGCCGTCGTCATCGGAAAAGTCCGCGTGACCCTGGAACGTGACTCATAACCCGATCGGACCGCTCCCGGAGACCCACGCGGGTGCCTGCGGTTAACTGGGCGGCGTGGGATGCGGGGAGACATATTACCCCTCCTCTCTCCCGCCAGCCGCTCACGTATAACCTTCTAAGCCCGTCGGCCGCTTTGACAGCGCGGGTGGTAGTCGAGGTGGGCCTGGCGGCCGTGGGGGTTGCTGAGGCCGGTAGGCAGTCAGCAGGCCAGTCGCGCTTGGCCCTCGGGTTGAACCGCGTCGTGTCCGCTTTCGAGCGTATGTATTTCCCGCCGTCTCCCCCCCCTCTGAATAGCGTAGCCGCGCGAACACTGTGGAGGAAAAGAAAGCGTAAGAAGCCTTCTTCAAGATTTATCTTTCTTCGTCTTTAATTCTCTTGATTTCCTCTCGTAAATCTCAAAATATATTAACGCATATTAATATCTCTATACACAATAATACAAATTTAGCCGTAATCCATTAATTCTCTCTTTCACTCTATTTTCGCTCTATTTCGTCAATATTGCGAGGAAAATTTTTTCATATCTTCGTATTATACTCCTGAAAAATTTTGTCGTCATCACTCACACACTTCAAGCGTAGGTTTTGATAGAATCTAAATCCTCCCTCTTTCGAAAATTTTCCTATCGACGGCATAACTCGTACGTCTCACTTTAATATTTTTCTATAAATATATATACATACACATATATACATATATATATATATAAATATATATATCTAGGTAATTTTTTGTCACATATGCCTTAAAAGAGGTCACGCCCTTCCGGTTGGTGGGTGCGTGCCGTCTGTGGACTGGAACGCGACTTCCGTCGTCATTTGTCTTTGGAGTCATCCGTGCGAAAATAATTCGCTCGCGTCTCTTTTTCAATCTCTCTCTCTCTCTCCATCCCTTTTAACCCATCAACGTACATCTCCTTGGGAATAGGCTGAGAATCCAATTTCTCTTTCCTTTCCTTAACTTTAGTCGCAAATTCCGTCACGCCGTTGATAGCGACTTGACATTTTTTCCCCTCTCTCTCGCTACCTTTCCTCTTTCCATAAACGTGAAACAGTAGCGATATAAGATCATTAATGACTTCGAAAATATTTTTCCTTTGCCATTGAATACGACAAAGAAGGAATTAATTAGTCCTTCTTCTTCGTAAAATTTCACTTCCCGCATAGAAAATCCCCCAGCGGTTTTTAGAACCTACCTGCTTAACTGTATTCGTCTTGTTGCCATGCCAATGGTTTTCGAAATATTGAAACCGATCGTGAGCGCACGTTGCACGGAAAAGAAAACAACAGAGGAAATAAAATAAATCGCCCGATCTTCCCGATAAAACACCAGTGGCCTAGTAAATGATTAAAAGATAAAATAATATTTTGAAAAATTAAAAAAATAGAGGGTTAAAGAATTTTAGTATTTTTTCTCCCCACTCACATATATATATATATTTCTCGTATTCACTCATATAAATAAAAATATATATATTACGCACGGCTTCCCTTCCTAATAGCTGTGATCCGTTTGGACGTGATCTCGAAAAGTTGTCTTTTTAATTTCTTTCTTCATCCTCTTTCTGGGGGGGAGTGAGTGATATTGTGCTCGAGTGTGTGTGTGCTTGGTGAGGCTGTCTGTTCATGTGCGATTGAAAAAGAAGTTTTTCCCCGGAAGAATACTGAGAAGAAAAAGTTTTTTTCGATCGGTTCAAGAATCCGGTCCAGTGTTTCTCGGTCGGTCTCTAATTACACCCCCTTCCTCCCCCACTTAACCTTCCAACTTCGGCGCTTCCGGAGCAACCAAGTGAAACGACAACAACAAAACCCCAACCCAATCCCCCTTCTCATTCCACTTCCAAATTAGGGCCCGCGACCCGGATGGGCGGCGGGAGTCGCCGGGAGGTGAAGGATCAGTCGACCGCCGAAACCCACATAGGATCCCCCCGCGGGTCCATCCCCCAACCATTGCTTGGATATTTCGTTCGTGTCCCCAAGTGCCTTCCGAGTGCCTTCAAGTGTCTTCGCCGGGCGTCGTGGTCCGGGATAGCGCCCTCGCAGCGTCACCAGAGGCGATCGTGGCCACCGGTGATCGTTGCCTGGAGAGGATGACCGATCGCCCGCGGAGGCCGTCGTACTCCTACTCCCCCCTGCCCCCGCACCGTCACTACGCCGTCCGGAGGAAGGCGGGATGGGCGGGGGCTGCATCTTCCGGTGGCGCAACCAGCAGGTCACCTTCGGCGGGCCCCGCGTCCACAGCTCTTCAAAGGTGAGGGCGATGTATCATCGATAATGAACCGCTTTACTCGAGAGATTTCTCAACTCTACTCCAGTACCGGTTCTGGAGAACCTCTGAGGAAGGAGCGAAAGGACCATTTTTACGCGAGCAAAAATGATTTTAAAACACTTTGTTGTCTATCTACTCATCATTGTTCGGGTGATAGTTATTATTTTTGGGAAAGACAGAGCGTGTCGCACCATTTCCAAAACTGGTGCCACAGAATGAATCCAAAATAAGTTTTAGTGCACGTTTCAAAAATGACTAATCCCCTCTTGCAGATTTTACTCTCAAAAACTTCACAAACTTCTAATATCTATTTACGAAAAACGCATGAATTGGTGTAGCATTATTTTCACCGATCATCATTAATGCAAGTACCAAGGCAATACATTGACCCGTGGAGTCACGTTCCATTTTGGTTCAATGCGTAGGTAACTTTACGTTCCCATTTCGGATTATATTTAACTTAAATATCCATTCCTCTGACTGAGACGAATCATGAGACCAAATGGATATTATTTCAGTAAGGAATGAATAAATAATTAATAATAACATTAATGCTAAACTAATAAAATTTCACAAATAATTTAGCTCCTACTTGCAAGAACTCATGCACCTAGTGTTAAATTTTGCCTACTGTTATTTTAAGTATTTAAGATTCTAAAGGAATTATGTTTATATTAAATAAGCACCGTGTTTTTCTGGGCAATATTAGCATCATATTTGCTATGGTCAAATAGTCTGACTACAATCTCAACGCGGACGTTGTTTGTGAATGACATTCTGATGAGAGAGATTTAGTTTTTACTTTCTTGCAACTTTTGATCTCAACACGTCTAAATGATCGTGATTTACCAACTAGACCAAAGAGATTAGGTCTTTCTCTCCTAAATTTGAGATATGCTGAGTGTATATCATGTAAGGAGCTTTACGAAACATCAGGCGAAATTGATGATATTTAGAATTTGTTGCACATGAAGACAGAATTGAATAAGTATCACGATGATGGAACATAGGAATTCGGGAAGATATCACGATCCAGCTTAGTCTCGTTTTTGTGAACGGTTTGATTTATCATAAAAAATTCCGTTGGAACAAACTACCTATCCGACTCGCGTGCCACTTAATCTAGAAGCGTGAAGTCGAAAGATAAAAAAAATTCGAGAAAATCGCAAGTGACGACTTGGAGAGGCTTGTTGACATTAGCGTTATCAGAAGCCCGCTTTTTCCTCGGACATACAGTATCACTCTTTCTAAGAGCGACCCAGTATGTTTTAGGCGGGAATCTGACAACCTGATGGGAATTTTCCATGCAGTACAGGCAAATGTTTTAATGAATTTCGTAAGGAGGAAGGATAAGTTAAAATTGGGTGAGGAAATCTAGAGCAGATGGAATAAATTACTTATATGGGATCGAGCAAATCACAAGTTCCGTGAAGTAGTAGGGGCAATAAAAAAAATTGTTGGCAAAGAAGCTTTCATTTGGAGGAAGAAGTCAATGACGGGGGTTTTGTGATTATAGTAGACATTTTTAGTAAAGGAGAGAATACATGACTGCAAGTTTGTTAAAGGATATTTTAAAAAAAGGCTCATGAAGACTTTGAAATTTGATATTTGTTTTTTTTTTGCTGCTGCTCGGAAACTTGGTCGTTAAAGTAAACTGATATTCGTACATCGGAATATTTTGAAATGTGAGTGTGGAGGAGAATGGAAAAGGTGAAATGAAGAATATGGATGACAAATGAAGAAATGTTAGGCGTGGTGAAAGGGGAGGAAGAAAATACGCTGGGAGAAATACGAAGAAAACAGAAAAGGTGAATGAAGACATAGTAATTGGGGATGAAATGTTGGAGGTTGTGACAAAGCGGAGAACGTTAAGCGAGCGAGAAAGCGAAAGGAAAATTGTAAGCATGTTGGACAGAATAAAGAGAGGTAGAAGATACGCTGAATGAAAAATGGTTTATCAAATTGTACGGTTAGATATTGCTACAGACGAGGTGAATAAATATATATGTGTTAAGTTAGACTACTAAATAAATGTATGCATGTAAATTTATCGTTTTATGTTGAGTGAATATATATACTTAATGATGGGACATTCTCTTGAAGAAATTCACCTATTATTCTATCCATATTTTATGTTGGTCTAGCAGCTCAAAATATCCGATAGACAGAGCAATAATTTTCATATATGCTAATTTACAGTCGAGAACTATCCTTCTGTAAAGGGGTTATCATTTCCGCTTAGGCTTTATTCAAGAGTCTGTGTATGTTTTGTTCAGTTTTCGGTAATTCGCATCTTGCTTACCATACGAACTTTGCAAGGCATACAATAATGACCCTAACGTCTTAAACATTTATCGCTTTTATCGGGGAGATATTTTCCTTCAGGTGATAATAAAGAAGGCTTCTCCTTACGCTGAAAAGATGGTGTTTTTCACAAAATTATTCAAGAAACAAAATTATGTCTTTTCTACGTGTTTTTTTTCCATTGTCACACTCTTGACCACTATTAGTTACAGATATATAAATATACACAATCGTAGAGACTTCGATGACCTTCGTGGATTAGTATCCACAAGTGGGAAGGCCAAGAGGCTTTCGTGCGAATCCCACTGCTTTTATTGTCTGCGTATGTCGATATGGAAATTTGTGCTCTCTCTTCCCATGGAAAAGGCTAACGCAATACGCTTAGGTATGCAGACCTCAGTATTTCAACGGAAATGCACATTTAGAAGCCGTGAAGGGTATTTTGTTTCCTTCCCTGCTGATGTCCTTCCATTCGTGCGTGTATGTGTGCACGTGATTCGGGTTAAAAATCTAAATCCGGAATTTGTTTAAAATCCGTGCGTAACCTCGGTGATAAATGCTTCGAAAATTCCAAATTCATCGTTGTTAAAGGGTAAATTGCTGGCTTGAATAAAATTTGTCTCATATTTTGTTCATTTACTTCACAGTTTAAATTGAAAGCGATCCGTTTACAAGCTACAATGATGAATTATTTTTAGATTTTTTTCATAACTGAATAAAAGAGAAACTTCATGTTTATGGCTTAATTAAGAAATTTGATTAAAATCTTATGTTATTCTGTACTTGATTGCTTCAAGTCCGTCTCCACGGACTTCAACATTGAGGAGGACAATATACTTGCTGATGGCCCATAGAGCTATGCTGGCGGGAGCAAGGATTTCTTCTTCTTGTAGGGTCAACCTTGGCAGATAGGTCGAAGAGTAGGAGCCACACAAAAGGAATCCGCTCAGCGTCAGGTCCTCAGCGAGGCGGTTGCAAAAGCGTCTGACCCCATTGGGGTAGCCATCAAGTAATGGTTTATTTTCAGATGGATTGTCGTTGATTTTTCAGTGATGATGTCTCGTTAAAAATATCATTCAGGAAGGAGACGGTAGAAATTATTTTTCCTGCGGATATAAATTCAGGCTAAAAACGCTGGGCTGGGAACCTTTACAAACTAGAAGGAAAGTAAGCAGACTTTGTGGAATGTTCCGCATTCTGAAGGGGGAGAAAGCTTGGGCAGGTCTCAGTAAAGAGGCGGGGAACCCGAATTTCATAGGGAGAAATGACCACAAATTTAAGGTAAAATGCCGGGCACAAAGAACGAATACAAACAAATTTTCTTTTCTAAATAAAACTATTGTTGATTGGAACACTTGACCTGCAAAAATATTTAAGCCCTTTCCAAACGGAGTGCAAAATTTTAAGAAAAGTTGTAAACAACTTCTGTAATCATTTGATTGATGTGTTGTATAAAATTAAATGTAACAGATTAATTTTTTCTTTTCTTGTTGATTGGGAAACATATGTGAATGAAATGGGGATTTTCTTTTTTTATGTACTACAGATTGGTGTTTGGAAATTTCCTTAAAGTGTATTTTCTTTTTTTTTTCAGACTGATTTTATTTATTATTTTTGTGATATTGATTGGATTTCAGAAACCATGTCATTTTTCCAAGGCAAGTTTGATTGCAATACTTGGGACTTGTGTGCCACCTGACATTTGTCTATTTGCACATGTACATTTTAATAATAATAATAAATGTGAATACAGAGCGCTTTGGTTGGCGGTGGAGTGTTCGAGACGGAAATACGAGGCGTGTTCATAAAGTAAGGCCCGTTTGGTCACAGGAAAAAATATACTCATATGAAACACATTTTATTGGCACTTTTAGTTAGCTACAAACCTACTTCACTTATCTACATAATCGCCGTTCACTTCTAAGCATTTTTCGTACCGCTGCACCAGCTTCTTTAACCCCTCTGCATAGAAACTCGCCGCCTGAGGGTTGAACCAATCGACAACGCCATTCTTGAGTTCCTCTTCGGTTTCGAAACGTTGTCCACCGAACCACTGTTTCAAGTGCAAGAAGAGGAAGTAGTCGCTGGGTGTAAGGTCAGGACTGTACGGTGGGTGGTTTAAAGAGTTCCCAACGACCCAAAAACTCTCGTCCACTGGACATTCTTTGCTCTTTGTGGTGGTCGGTGAGCATTTTCGGTACCCACCTTGCACGCAATGTGTGGTATCCGAGGTTTTCCGTAACAATATTGTAGACAGTAGTGCGTCCAAGTTGAGGAAATTGTTCAGGCAGGCCATTAATTGTCAATCGACGATCACATCGCAGTTTTTGTTCCACTTGCGAAACAATTCCATCGGTCAGAATACTGGGCCTACCACTTCGCTCTTCGTCATGGACATTTGTTCGTCCATTTTTAAAATCACAGCACCATCGTCTAACCTTTCCTTCACTTATAACTGTAGGTTTATAAACTAGGCATAATTCCCGATGAATTTCAGCAGCCGACAATCCTTTTGCATACAAGAATCGTATGATAGAACGCACTTCACAGCTGGCGGGATCAACGATTGTCGCGGACATTGTTATTTGCATGCACGGACAAGCAAACTACTTCTGAAACAAAACATATGCTGCTATAGCTTCTCAATGAATCAGTAGATGGCGCTGCAGGAGCAAAACTATGTTCTGAAGCGCCAATATTTAAATATAAGCAAACGGTACTTACTTTAAGAATACGTCTCGTAGTTGGGAGAGCGTTAAGCAGACAAAGTAGAGGGAGAAAGTTAGGTTAGAAAGGTATGTTGGACGGAATAAAGGAACATCTATGTGGTATTGAAGGACAGTATCATGTAGTGTGGTGTGTTAGTTTGTATGTTGTTAGGAAAAGCTAAGCGAAGTAACGGATTCTAGTTGAGTCTATCGACATCTTGACTTAAACTCTGGAATGCCAAATAATAAAATTGCTGCACGTGGTGAATTTTGAATTCTTCCCACACATGGTATTACCCTTATAAATGCCTACCAAATAATGCAATAGACATTTTGAAATGAAATAAGTAAATTTGCAATGCCACGCACACTTTATTCAAAACACTGGACCAAGATTTCGACGTCGGACGTAGTCATCACCACCTGATGATGAGGTAAAAAAATCTAGGCGGTGTTCTAAATAAACCGTGCGTGTGGAATTGAAAAATCACTTATTCATTTCGATAGTCTGTGTAAATTCCATAAAGTTACGCCGAATACAGCAAATTTCATTTCAGTTGACCGTCATTTCATGGTATTGTCATACGTTATTTCTGTCATGTAAATACTATGGTCATTCCGTAATGTTTTCAAGAGCATCTACACCATATGCATTTCGATGTAGAAATAATTGAATGTTTTTGATGAATAATGAATAGTTGCTCTTGCAATATACTTGTAGATATCTGTCCGAACAAATTAGGATGAAAATGGGGTCGGAGGTCGTAACGTAAAACGGATACAGTGGAAATTTTCCTGGCGAAACATGCATTATATGTACCGTCCAACGTTTGCATGTATGTCAATTTGTTGCGGTCCTATACTCGTATGCGGGATCGTTGGGTTGACTCTTTCCCTTGAGCAGCACACCCTTCCGTTGTTGCAGACAGTACACGGTACGGTGGTGGGCATATGAACTCGTTTCTTTTTATGCGTAATTTTCCGCCGCGTAAGGCTCGCCTAAAACTGAGCGAATTTTTTTCATGCCGCTCTGGCGAACATTTGCGTTTGTGTGCGGTCATGGTGTGCTATCATTTCCAAAGAGCCTGTATGCAGTCACTGCTGCAATGAGTGGCAAGTAGTTTGAAACATTTATTACGTTGTCCAATCAATGGCTTGCAATGTCTCCAGGATCTGATAAAGGTGTACAACTATCGTGCATCGTGCCTGCCAGCCATAGTATAATTTTCCCACATAACGAACTTGTTTGCGCGTTTTCCCAATTATCTTCATACTGATGAGTGCCTACAGAGGCTTGAAATCGATGTTCTGTGTACATTGCTAACATGGAATTCCTGTGAAGAACTATAAGAATATTGACCTTCAGGAAAACTCGGGGAAGTTAGTAGGTTTTAAAAAAAAATCTAGTGTTCGCAACGAGTTTTAATTACTAAGAGCAAGCAAATGAACTTTGATAGGGAGTTATTAACTCGAGAGGAGGTGCACTTTCTAGAAAAATTCAAGATAAAATAGGTTGGACGTAAAGTAATTTAAGAGATGATGGGTTACTGAAGGTCGTGATTAATTGGTAAAATTTGTCCTGAACCTCACTCAGTGGTTCTTTCGATAGAGGATACATAGATAAACGTCTTTATTGGGGCGTAATTGAGACCATAAGGCGTCTTCTTCCATTTAGTCCTTCGTCAAATACACAGCAACGAAGTCAACAATAAGAGGACATATAAAGCGATACAAAAAAATAAGAAAAAAATGGTAAATATGTTAAAGTTTATTTATATCCTGACTCAATTGGGTATTTCTTATTGAATGATAGAATTCAGATCCGAATAAGAGCATGTTTATATTGTTGCTGAACTAAATATTGTAAGAAACACACATTTATTATTTAAGGATTATAATTTTTATTATAATTTATTATTATAATTTCTTAATTTATTAGATGACAAAAGATATAATGATTTTATCCCAGAAATCTTTTAGAAGCTATTCACTCTATGGCATATCGGCAGTGACAACTGTAGTTTTTGAACCAAACTTAATGTTATTTAGTTTAATTTCATGCACACTCCGACTAGTATTTCATTTAGCGATTGACAGAAAATTTGCAAAATCAAAAAATCTAAATTATATGTCGTCTTTGAACTTTCTGTTTAGCAATATATTTTTCAGTTGTCGTAAGTCGTAAATTCACTTACGATCGGTAATCCAACCTTTGTCGCAAAAGGCGATATACTATTTATTCTATAGTTAAATTTCCTTGCTGTTTCTAGTTAATCGAGATTACCAAACTATTGTTAGAACAATTAGAAATAGAAGAAAAACTTCTGACAGATAAACCCATTCATCAGTGTTTATATATATATGTAAGAATATATATATATATATATATATATATATATATATATATATACACTTTTTTGGAAAACCCACAAACGTGTAATGTAAATTCACTGATAGTCATAACAAACACAGAAACCAAAACACAAAAGAGGAAAAACTCACTGGTTCTCGAATTTTCGGTGGTCCAACCACCTTTCTCAAGAGGAATTAGGAACAGAACTGAGGCAGAGGAGGGCCCGAAAGCAGTGGTAGGAAGGAGAAGGGGAAATGGGGGAAAAGAGGGGAAAAGAGGGGAAAAGAGGGGAAAAGAAAGGAAAAGGGGGGAAGGCATTCGAGGTGAGGAGTTTGGAGGGGTAGTGTATGGCGCGGGAATTTTAAAAAAGGTGGGGATGATATGGAAGTTGTTGGGGGCGGAGGGGGATGAAATAATATGCATAAAGGGGGCAATTAATGTCTAATATTAATACCTGGGCGATTCCAGGAATCCAAGAGCCAGATGAAAGCAAGCTCTAATGTTTTGAGTTTCAGTGGAGGGTCTGAGTGTGGGAGGGATGCTAAGACGGATACTTTAAAACATTGGTCAAAGGCAGCGTTGTGTTCGGAGGCATGTTTGGGGATTGGGAGTATACCAATAAGGGAGGAATTGTTGCATGAGGCTCTATGATTATTGATTCTAATATTGAGGGGTGTGGTACACTGTCCAATGTAAAAGGCAGGGCAAAGTTGGCACTTGAGTAGGTAGACAACATTGCTGGAGGTACACGATGAGTAGGGAATTGGTGGGAGAGAGTTAAAGAGCGGGTGGGAGAGGGATGGGATTCTGGTTAGGAAAATAGTACAATAATTTTTGCATAAACATAATGCTAAACAATAAACATCATGACAAGTCCGTATTGAGCATCTTTCGTGGGAGAATTGTTCGAGAACTGTTAACACGGGCGAAGGGTAAGCGAGTGGAAGTGTGATACTGGGGAAAGGAAGATGAGAGTAAAAAGGTTAGCGGGGAACTGCCTGTTCTTGCACCTGGAGTGAATTCAATACAATAGACGATCAAAGGAGAAGTGAAACGCCGGAATGTCAACATGTATGGGCAGAAATGAGAGAAATTCCTTCGTGGTGTTGTATTTTCACGACATTTTTTCCTTTCCAATAAAAGATAAGACGAAAGTACATAATCTAATCTCCACATGTATACAAGCTTTACTTGATAAGCTGAGGATCATGCGACACTAGACACGGCCGTCTTGATCGACAGTCACGTTTATGGAAACATCAGGTTTGCTCCTGTATTTTCGTAAATTACCTCATTGCGGCCTGCGATCGTATCTTTAGTTTACTGTCCTTCAGTGTTATTAACAATAGATACTTCAGTGATTTCAAATTTCCAACCATGGTAAGCCACAGTACCTGAATGCGTAATAGTCCTTGGCCCACCAAAAGAGGCTTAGTCGTTGGTATAATTTAGTCGGTTTACTTCAAAATAATGGATGGAATGCAGGACGCTGATGTTAGAAGGAAAAAAGGGAGGAAATATGTAAGTGGAGTTGAAGGACTTAATTTAGTGATCGAATTTAGGTAGAGCTTTTGGTTAGGAGAGGGTAGCAAATGTATTTCAGTACAATTGTTTATGTTGTGGCCATATACAAACCTATTTTAGCCGGTAGAATGCCAAGAATAATATAATACCTCGAAGGCATCATTCACATGGAAATAGATAAAAGAAAAAAGGATAGGAACACACATAAAATACGAACACAGGAGAGGAGGGGAAGGTGGAATTAAGCAGACCACAAGTGTAAAAATATTTCCTTGACCGGAACTTGAACACTGGATCTTTCGACTTACCGGGCCGATGCTCTAACCACTTGTGCTCTCGAGGAAACTTGAAACTGAAATCGGCGGCCTTAAATGTAGCAAAATGCCCCGATTCTTTGGCCAAGAGATGGCGTCAGGGAGCTGTTTCACCCACCAAAGGAGAAATACACGACACACAAGAGGAAAGACAGTAGGTAAGTAATCATGCGACACAATAAAGGATAGGAACAGTGCGTTTTGCGGCACGCATAGCCTGAAGAAAATGACGAGCCACATTGGCCATTATAAATACACATTCAAACACGTAATCCCGCCATGCGGCGAGCAAATATTCATTCGCAAGGAAATAGTTATAAGGAAAAGAGATAGTAAAGAATATATTGTGGAGGTAGAATAGAGTGAAGCATTGGATGCAAAGGAAAAAAATATATTTGTTTGCCAAATGTGCAGTGGTACAGAGCTTGGTAATCTCATAAAGGGAATAGTTTCTAAAAGTCTAAAACTTAGAATTTCATGTATATTGTGGTATATAATAACGGTGATGAACGTCGAACAACTCCAGATGTACCCTAATTTGGTAGATTATTTATGTAAATGCAGAATTTACATGTTTGCATAAATTGAATATTCATAACGTTCATTTCCATCGAAAACGAGTATATTTCAACTACAATTTCAACAAAGTGAACCGCTCTTCATAGTGATAAGCGTTTTTACTTCGAAAAGCTCTTCTTTGTGTAAGAATTCTTCCGTTTTTCCACATTTTCATCAAGTCCTTGGTGATTATTATTCCCCCAGAGCTAAAGTTATAAAGGCCCGTACAGTGACGGAGATCGAATGTTTGGCCACCGGTTGTTTACTGATTTGAACATTGTTTGGGTTACGTAAATGAAAATCAACATTGGTTCGCAATCATAATAATGTCGGTACAATCCGCATCAGGGCCATGAATGGTCATATGTGACGGATGGAGATGGTTATATCATTTTAAAGGTACAAATAATGATTCTTTCCTAAAATTATCTTTTGGAATCTTTTTCAACTATTTACAATTCAGGTATCACTGTAACTCCATACTTTGGAAGAAAGTTTTACATGAATCATCTCTTGTATTAAACACAGAGCAACAATTATTATGTTAAGTTTTGAGCCAAATATTTAAATTTTTTAAGCGAGCGTATTTTCTTAATTCCGAACTTGTTAGCCATATTTATATCTCGATATGTGCCAGTTAAAGTAATTTTTTTTAAGGCTTGTGATGATGATAATAAAAATAACATTATTTCAACGTATTCAGCCTCTTTAGAGGTAGTTTTTTGGACCTCCTTCACAACGACCATGTACTGCTAAGTCAGTATTGCGAAAATCTCCTATTTCACTGCCATGCATTATCTCAATTTTACCCATACCGATTTTTAACTTTCCTCCTATACCACGCTTACCCAACGTTCTCCCAAATATCTCAGTTTCAACATCCCATTACTGCTCAATATCTTCTCTACCAACTTCTACATTTCAAATAAGGTTAATTCTACAATGAAAACACGAATAATACAAAAATTTTCTGAATGAAATGTTACAGAGTAGTTGTATATTGAAGGAAACGATGAAAGGGAGAATTTTTAAGCAAAGGAATAGGAGGAGGAGCATAGTCAATTGAAATAGCAAAATGGCAGGCTGAAATTACCGCAAATTAAGGAAAGAAGTAATTAAAGGCAAAAAAATATGAAATATTCCTGATACTGATAATATAATATTCATTTGGGAACCGTGCCTTTAGCGTAGCTTTAATTGGCTGCATACCTCGAAAAGATTTTTGCAATTATAGTCTAGTTGAAAGATAAAATATTTTAATCACTATTTTTGTCGCTTTTTTTGACGTAGTCAGATGAATGAAAACCAATGGCTTGATTTGCTCTTTCATCAAAACATAAGGCCAACTTTTCAAATTAATGTTAAATTATTCTTTAAAATATCCTCATTCTTCTAAATCCATCCAGGGATAATTCTTTTGTTGGAGAGACAACATCCAACTAACGGCTAAGAGTATTTGAGCGGAGGTTTTCATTGGTAGGCATGCAAACGAATGGATTTCTATTTACTACCGTAAACTGTTACACAATCACGCATTCACTTGAGTAGTCTCTCTCACCGTCCTTGGTTTTCCTCGAGCTGTAGTATCACGTGTCATGGGATACTACGGGAGATGCATTTCAGCCGCGGGTAGGGGAGCCATCTCTTCCCCTCTCTCCCCAGCCTTCACCCTCCCATGCTTCGCCCCGCCAGCCCCTCTGTTTCGTTCCGCTTATTCAATCAACCGTAACCGCGAATGCGAATTAGTTCCCCTTTTCTTATTTTGATTGCATTTTTATTTCAAGTACTAAGGGTTCACTCTGTTCCTTAATCGAACTAAAAATGTGTTCACCGAATAAAATATCGAGGTCAGCCACGTAGCTATCTCGGTTTAGCCGTCTATAAGCTAGTCGAAGCTACGTAAAACAAATATGTATTCTAACGCTGGAGGTAGGTTTTGGATGGATAAATACGTTCTTCGTATAACAACAAATATCTTTCCCTCGTCTATCAAAGCTTGATATCCGGAATTGCATTCCACACCCTATCTCTCCTGCCTAACATTCTCTTCTCTATCGCTGTTTTCAACATAACATTTCTAATCAAAATATTCTGTATCCATCTTTTTTCCTCCTTTGGATTTTTCCCAAAAATCCTCTCTCCTCCCCCACCAATTCCAGAACTTCCTCGTTTGTTTTCCTTTCACTTAACCTTTTCCATTCCGCTCCACATTCACTCATCCAAAGCCTCTACTCTAAAACCTATCCTCTTGCTAATAAAATAAGATGAAGACTCCTATAGCCGTAATATCGTCTTGCTTCAAAGACCATGTTTCCGCGCCGTTTCCAAAAACCACGCTCCTTATCAAAGTTCAGCTCGTTACCAAAGACCAAATGTTCTCAACATCCTTAAACGGCGCTCTCTCCTTCTTGTGAAAGTCACTTTGCCTAACGCAATTTATCTTCGCATCCCCTTACTTCTTTGGCCATTTTGGTCCAGAACTCTTCCGTGATTGGTAAACTGCTCCACTTAATCTAGTTTTTAACGTCTATTTTTAACTTTTAACTGAGTATATGATTATGAAATGAGGAATTGTAAGTTGGAAGAGATTTTTGTTCAACATTAAGTGCTCAACCTAAGGGAGCGTGGTGTCACGTTGCTTATAATTGCTCAACCGGTATGAGTGATATTTATACCTATGTACTTATATTTCTTCTGCTTCAGTCCTCGTGGTTAATTGAGAATCTGTATTAGTTGAAAGAATACACGTTGTACATATCCCATATTGAGCTGTCTCGTCTATTAAGGAGTTATTATTTATTTAGGAGTTTTATTATATTTAGGAGTTTAAATATTATTTTCATTAATTTAATTATACTCAATGGGATTTATGCCATGAGTCACCTTTACCTTAATAAATTTAAAATCTATATGTAGGCGATTTTACGTTTTAGGGAAAGCTGGTTTTAGTAGTATTTGTTAGCATAAGTTTGCAACTTTTAAACCAATGTATCTTTAAAAGATGCCGGATTTGCCGAGACAATTATGCAACTAACGGAAACAAAGGAAACCCTTTAATTATGCACGGTCCCTTAAAAAAAGCAATGCTCATGGTTTCTGTCCTTCCAATGCAGCTGGTCACCACTTTGCTCCAAGCTGTCTGAACGGAAAGATTTACCTCCGCGTGAACTGTGTTTTTCGACTTTGTAACACGTCAAAGACACGGTCAAGCTCCACTATGACAATTCCCCCAGCTACACGTCCTTCATCGTTACCAACTTCCTGGCCCGGAGCACCCCGGTGGTCCCCAGGCCTCCTTACAGTCCCGACCTGTCTCTGTATGACTTTTTATGTTTCCCCGACTGAAGAAGGAGCTGAAAGGAAAGCATTGGGAGACAACATCCAAAAGCATGTTACAACGTTCCTGAAAGACATTCCCTTACAGGAGTTTCAGCGTGCCTTTTAGGCGTGGCAGAGACACGTCTCCGCAAGTGCATGGGGAGAGTATTTTGAAGAATTTTAACATTTGTACACGTACGATCATTTAATCTATTTTTCCCAGAGAATACGCGTTACGTTTTCAGTGGATCCTGCATATGCTACGGTGGAATGATCAGAATATCTTTATTTGTAAAATTTAGTGGTAAAACCATCCCTATATCTGTTTATTTGACCTGTCCGTTTTCCACCCCTGTGTCCCACTGCTTATTTTTGTGACAAGTGCGCTGATGTGTGATTTACACTCCTTTGCTTCAAAGGACACTCATTTTTTTTAAATTTTAAGCTTTTACCTGAAAAAAAAGTTTCTCTTATTGATTTTCATTTTTTTACCAGTTTTTATGCGGAAGGTAAAAATGAGAGAAATCAGATTATCTTATCCACAGAGAGCCCTGTCTTTTAGTTTAAAAATTAATTTTCGCGTAAGGATAATTATTTGAAAATTGGACGGGTTTAATTAATTAATACAAAAAGAAAATATAAAAAGGTCATTTCACCGACAGTAAGATGAAAGATGTTTCTAAAAATGAATAGCTTCTTATGAAAATGGGAAAAAGTCCCTCGGGTGTTTCCTTCTTAATTTTTTATTCGGATGAGGATAAAGAACGGCAATTTAATTTTATTCCGCTGGAGGACGTGACAATTGGGATTTTTGCAAATGACCTTCACATTCAGTTCATAATTTACAAACTCTAGTACAACATCAATGTAGGTTCTATCATAAGACACATCCGGGGTCTTCTAAGACTCTCGTATGAAGACCTGTCCTAATTTTCAAATTGACATTAAATTCAACGGACAGAAATTCCTCGGACGAAAATATATTTAAAAAATCCAAATAAAATAATTATGCATTAATTTGGCAACACCGTGGAGAAGAATACTACGTATTGTAAGCATAATTGGAATGCAATACTGATAAAAAATGATTCACCTGGGTATAAGCTTAGCACTCTGTTTCCGAGGATGAAAGTTATCAACCACTAACCGTTGATGCAGAAGTAGTTCTCGGGCTGGACTGCGTGAGAGACATTTTTGGCTCAACGTTTCTCTCCAGTTGCAGGGAGCGTCTTCAGGAGCGAAGTAATTTTTGGCTAGCTGATCCTCCGTATATATACGGAGGATCAGCTAGCCAAAAATTACTTCGCTCCTGAAGACGCTCCCTACAACGGGAGAGAAACTTTGAGCCAAAAATGTCTCTCACGCAGTCCATCCCGAGAACTACTTCTGCATCTCTCAACAGCTGCGAAAGCCTACGATCTACGTTCACTCACCGTCGAGTCTCCTCATGAACAACATTTCAGCTGGTCAAACAGAATGAAGCATTTCTTGCTTGGCGTGTTAGCAATAGCAAATGTTTAGATTTGAAGGTAATTTTGTTTGTTTTTCCTCTAAACAAGCTACTCCTTTGCGAGAGATCGGGCGAGTTAAATGCGGATTATTAAATTTTCTTTTCTATTATCTCATCTTAAATTTCCAGGCAGTCCATGTATCTATGTAGCAAAGTTATGTTCGTTGGACTTAATTATTTTTATTATAAGGTAATCTACCGGTAAAGGTAGGTTTTTGGATGGACATAATTATCTACTCTACATTATAGCCCTCTTCATCTCTATGTACTTCCTTCCTGCCTTCATCCCGTACAACATCTCTCTTCTGTTCCTGTCCTTTCCTCGTTTGCCCTACATTCTCCCCACTATCCGTCTTATATTATATATAAACCATAAACACAGTAATCAACCCGGAGGTCAGTTTAGTAGGTGATGGTAGAGCTCACCCATGTACCAAGCCCGACGGCGTGTGAATATTCACACATCAGGGTAGGGGGGCTAGTTCCTTTACCTGTGCCGGTTATGGTTTCCCAGGAAGATCTGGTACCCGAAAAATCAACTAGCTTGGGTGGAGCTGCAGGTGCCCAAAGTGCCTTGCGCGGGAATCGAACCCGGGACCCTCCGGCAGTAGTCCAACACTCTACCCACTAGACCACCGCGACCCGCATATATATATATATATATATATATATATATATATATATATATATATATATATATATATATATATATATATATATTCATTCACATAGAAATAGAGATAAGGAAATGGGAAAGGAACACACATAAAGGACGAACACAAGAGAGGTGGGGAAGGCGGACTTGAGCAGATCACAAATGTAAAAATATTTTCCTCAACCGGGACTTGAACACCGGATCCCTCCACTTGCTGAACGGATGCTCTAACCACTTGAGCTATTGAGAAAATGTACTTTACACTGTAATCTGCGATCTTATAAACCACCAAAGTGCTCCAATTCATTGCCCAGGAGATGGCATTAGGGAGTTGTTATACCCACCAAAGGAGAAATAGACACACATAAGAGGAGAATGGACAGTAGGTTAGCAAGCATACAACATCATAAAGGATAGGAACGGTGCGTTTCTTGGCACGCGTAGCCAGAAGAAGAGACGAGCCACATTGGCTAGAGCATCCGACGATAGAGCGGATGAACAAAATATCTTACTATGCTGTATGAAACAATTCCGCTCCTATCCTCTTCAACCCTCTAGAATTAGTGTACAACATTGATACCCGGATGTTGATAGGCTTTGCAAAGCCATATAACTGCCATTTCCATCGTTTTTAATTTTATAGGGTTATCGGATGGGGGAAGGGATGCTAGAACGGAAAGACTACGTATAACACTGGTTGAAAGGGGAGTTGTGGTGGGAGGCATGTTTTGGCATGGGGAGCCCCGCGGACGGGGAAGAGGAATTACATGAGGCGCGATGATTGTTTATCCTGAGGTTCAGGGGTGTGGATCACTAGGGATTGGACATTGTGGATACAAAGACCGTTAATGTGTCTGGGAATGATGATTTTGAGGTGCAGATGATGGTAAGGATTGCGATAAGTAGCTGTGTATGGGATGAGGAAGGGCAGTATCGATAAATGACCTTTAGACGAGGAAATAAATACGATTTACATAAATTCTTACTTTTGAAATCTTTGTGGTACATGTGTCACGGCCAGTATTCCATAAAAATGATTAACTTTTCCTTGTTATGGGATATACTATGTAGTATTTTAAATAGAAGAAGAACAAGAAAAGAGCTTGGTTGTATGGAAACGATAATGTTATGATTGTTTGTCCTTGGAAAAATTCCTTATCATCACTTCGCTTAGTTTTTTTCCTTGCGGTGCAGATTGGTTTTTAATTAAATGAAATTGAAATCTCAAGGGTAAGTGGGGCAGAACGTTTGGATGAATATGACCACTCGGCGAAGAACCGAATGTATGCATTGAAGGTGCCTCGAGGCACAGTGAGTTCGTTTGGAAATTATTGCGCGGACAACTTGAATGATTGACCTTTAATTATCTACCAGGTGAAGGTTAAAAGTAAAATTCCAGGATGTTGGGGTGTTATGTGGAAAAACTATCAGTGCATGAGAGAACTTATACGGAGTCTGTGTTCAATAAAACATCTGATTAAACGAAAGATTAATCAAAGCATCGCTTTCGACTACCACGTCGCAGACAGATCGTGCCTTTGGGATCACTTTACGCAGTTTTGACCTTTTAGAATCATAATCATCAAGCATACACAGGTCGATTTCCACGGACGCTCGTAATACATTCACGTGTCCTCCGATTTTGAAAGTGACAACTGAACATCATCACGCACAGGTATCGGATGGAAGTGAGCGTTGAGGCTGCAGTCGACCATTCCGCGGGTAGAACAACCAATTAAAGGAGTTTAAAAAAGAAAACATTGAGTCAATGGTGGGGACTACAGCCAATTCGCATAACGCGGAAAGTGCCCTCGCGTCATGGCCGGTGATAATGGACGAAATCGAAGCGAAAGTTGCAATTAAGTGCCGTTTCTTCCCTTTCATCGCAAAGGATAGAACTCAACTAACTTTCGAATGTTATGTAAGAGATGAGAAATGAAATTAATTAAGCTCGACGGAAATAGAACTGTGCATCATGACGAGATAACGAGAGGCGTTTAGAACAACGTTTTCCGTAATATCCAGAAAGATACGTATAGTTTTAATATTATTTCAGAAAATTATCGTCAGTGTAACCATATAATCTATGTCACGATTTAGTCAATGTTTTGATGTGTTTTACGTGGCGATGTAGTCACCATGATGACGTAATTGACATGTCGTCATAGTCGATATATCGATGCATTCGGTAAAGTAATATATCGTGTGACGAAGTATTCGATTTGATGAGTTAAAGGTTATAACGATGTGTTCATTACGGCCACACAGTCGGTTAGACGAATTAGTTTAATAGACGATGTATCCGATTAAACATTGTAGTTATAACGATGAAATTAAGTCACGAAGTCGCATATGTTTCGATTTAGCTCATTTGATGATGTGGTCAATAATACCATGTATTCATAATTCCGATAAGGCGATTGAACATATAGTATAATCAATACTCAGAAACTGCAGGAGATGCCACGACAGTAACTTTTAACGAAATCATTCGCTCAATGTGCATTGCAATGCAACAAACTCAGAGTGTAAAAATCATTAGCCTTGACTGGGATCCATTTACCGATGTCATTGAAGTGATTATGTAGAAGTGATGTTGTAGTGGATGAGTCAACATGACGATAGGGTTATGCAGTCGATATAAAAATGTGCTCGTTATCTCGATATGATATCTATGTCGAAGTAATTGATATGCCCATACGTCGATTAAGCAAAGCACTTTAATTGAGGATTTAGGCGATTATGTAGGAGATACGATGATGTAGTCTTTTTTACGACATAATCGATGTTACGATATTGACCGTATTACGGTATAATCTATCCAAGCATGTAATCTATTCTACGGTTTAATCGATGTGTCGATGAAGTCTGTTTTGCGGTCGAATGGATAAGACGATGTCGTCGATGTTATCATGAAGGGAATCTGGTAATGCACTCGCTTAAACAATATGTACGGTGTAATATTTTGCACGATGTAACTGTGAGAATAGCGTGACGAAGCAGTCGGTATCATGATGCAGTAAGCATGACGGGATAGTTAATATGACGATATGGATGCTATGGGAACGTAGACGATAGGGTTAACGTACTATAAGGTGGTTGGTTACTCAATATTTATTTATTTATTTACATACTTCGTTGCAATTAGGCAATTTTCCTGGTGGCAACGGTCCAGTGTGATCACTGGTCACTCTTACAATGCACATACATACACACACAAGAAGAACAGATATGAGACAAAATGCTCGTATATTCAATGACACTTTTAAGACTACCGACCTCTCCTTTACCATCACACAAGGATTAGGTGTACACCACACGAGTACATACTACGCACCGTCCATCGCCACACTTCGTCCGTAATCACGTACTCTTCAATTTCATATACCGTTCAAAATCGCGTCCCGTTAACACATTATTCATAGCACAAGTACATACGGTTTTATTTCTCACTCACACGTTTTTAAGGCGAGCATACACCTCGTTTTAAATTTATTTAATGAATAAGGTAAGGACTTAAAGATATCCTCAGGTAACTCATTCCATTCTTTTATTCCACGATTGAGGAAGGAGTTTTTTTTAATGTTTGTTTTGTGCCCTCTATGTTTTATTTTGAACTGATGGTCCTTCCGCCCAATGTAATTTGGTTTGTCTAATCTTTCTGAGAGCTCCTCCCACCCCTTCTCTTTATTTACTATCTTGAACATCCCACATAGCCTGTTCAGCTTCCTTCTGAGTCGGAGCGGTGTCCATCCTAGTGTCTCTAACATTTCTGTCACACTATCTGTCCTGTTATGTCTTCCTAGAGCGTACCTAGCTGCCTTTCTCTGTACTTTCTCAAGCTTATTTATATGCACCTTTACCATAGGGTCCCATACTGTTGTTGCGTACTCCATTATTGGTCTTACAACTGAAGTGTATGCTAATTCTTTAGTGGATTTGTTGCTCCCCATAAGGTTCCTCATGACCCAGTGTAGAGTTTTAAAAGCCTTACCTGCCACCTTATCTATATGATGTCCCCATTCTAAGTTAGCTGTGAGATAGACACCTAAATGACTGATGACCAAGTATTATTTGCTCAGTCAGCCAAGGGGTTGCAAGCATTGCGGAGTGAATTGAAGGTTCAGTGCGATAAATATGGGATGAGAATCAATGTTAATAAAACAAAGGTTATGAGATTTTCCAGAAAGAAAAAGGCTAAGCTACATATTAAAATAGGCGGGGAAAAAATAGAGCAGGTGGAACAGTTTACATATATCGGAAGTGTTTTGGACCAATACGGTCAAAGTGGTAGGGACGTAAGGAGAAGAATTGCGCTAGGCAAGGAGACTTTCACAAGGAGGAGGGAGTTGATGACGGGGGCATTGAGTAGGGATGTTAAGACAAGACTCGTAAAAACTCTGATATGGAGCGTAGCTATGTATGGTGCGGAAACGTGGTCACTGAAGTAGGAGGATAGACGTATTGAATGATAAACATTTTTTTACCAGATTGGGGTAGATTTTCAAGTGAGATATTGGTACTGCTATACACTCCTCTGCTTCTATTTCCTATCGTAAATTGCGGAAAATATCCTCTAACCCCATACTACTTGTTACAAAATAATTTTAAATTAGTTAAGATTATAGTGAAGGAGAAATCCCATGGAGCCAGGAAAAATGGATGAAAGAAGAATTGAGCGGTAGTGAAATGTTGAAGAAGGTAATAGAGGGGAGAATGTTGGGCAAGCGAGGTAAGGGCAGGATCAGGATAGGGATGTTGGACGGGATGACGGGAGGAAAGAAGTACACAGAGAAGAAAAGGGACCTGATGTAGATTAGGTGTGCTGGATTGGGTTTTGTTTGGAGTTACAAAATGTTTATTTGACAGTTGTGTCCATCCAAAAACCTACCTTAACCGGTATATTACCTAATTATAGTATAATAATTATTTATTTCATGTCGTAGGCCGTTATTTGAAAGTCGGTATCACACGGCTTTTGGTGGTGAGTATTGAACGAGCGAAAATAACTTAATGAAATAAGGTAACCTTCCTCAGGTTTCCATTTCGAAAAGTATAGGGTAGCCATGAGCCTTGCGTTAATTAGAAGTATGCCCCCGCTTCCTCCCTTCGTACTTAATAACCCCTTCCGCCCCCCCCGCCCTCCCCATGTTCATATCTGGTTGCGCAACCGTGGCGAGTGAAATGGAAACTCTTCGCCACGAGCACCGGTGACCGTGATGTCTGGGACGTATTTACACGGATGGGTGGGTTATTTTCCTCCTTTCGCACTCCCGCTCCCTCTTCGGTACCACTAGCCCCAGGATATGGCATTTTCGAACTCCAGGTACGTTTTGGAGTCTCGGAATGCTGCATTTTCAGCACAGCGGAGTGATTTAATATCGAGTACGTATCGCCATTACGGCGATATGTCGATGAGGTTGCATAAATGAATTCTAAAGGATGATGATTTACGTAGATGGCTGTGGGGTTTCGAAAGCACGACGAATCCATGCAGTTGGTTTAATGTTTTTCGTTGCAATTCTGTGGAAGTGGTGTATATTAAAATAATCGACAGGCGTGGTACTTTTCTGCAGAAGATACCTTATTAAATGGAAAATCGTTTGAATACATGTGTGTTTAAATGTGCACTGCAAAAATGTGCGTGTGTGTCGCTTATTGAAACATGTGCTACATTAATTAGTTCCTACCTATCAACCTGGCGTAAATAAGTATGGCTAGAGTTACTATTTCAAGTTCCCAAGGAATGTGATTTCCACACTTTCTTAGGGTGTTATTGGTCGACTATCCGAATGGCATCTACTGACAATCGGATGGCCACCAAGTATGAGTATCTACAGAATCGAACTTGTGGACTTTAGACAAGTTCATCCGGTGATAACGATCCAGTTTGAACTATATTTTCAGCGGTCAGTTACCAACAGCTCCCTGATTACCTATTCAGTGTGCCATCACAAACCCTGATAAATAAAATAAGGGCAGAATAGTAAATGTATTCCCACTTAGTTCTGGACCCTCTCAAATATTACCTGCCCCTTTACTCCGTCCTACTCGTCTTGGTTGTTAATTTCTTAGAGCATAGCTATGTTATTTATAGATAGTATTTTACCATTCGAGTTAATTTTTTGGATGGACTCAAGACTGATCATCGCTGCACAACTCCGTCCAGAAGGGAGAAATCTGACTCCCTACACTAGAACAAGCCCTTATCAATTCTACTCACTTTTTCCCTCTACTCTTTCCTCTACCTACTTTGCTTGCCTAACGTTCATTTCTCTATTACATTCTTCAGCCATCCATCAATATTTATAATTCTCTTGATCCAACATTTCCGTTACTTTTGCAGTTGTCCCAACAATTCTCTCTCCTCGTCAACATTTTAGGTGACCTTATTTTCTGCCCATTCAAGTCCATAAGTCGATACGTTAAGGTAATAATTCGGATTTTATTTATTGAAATATTTTATTGTGTGAACATTAAATTTTTCTTTTTCCGTAAAAATTTCAGACATTTGGAAAACTTTGATGGAGTAAAATTAGGCACCTACGATATAATACCTCGTGCTCAGCATATCATGATGTTCGTATCTGTGAAAACGCATTCACATTCAGCCACACTAAGTGCGGCTTAAAAGCCCTTCGCTGAAAGACTTGCGGTTGTACTGCAGGTATGCACATAACCCTATGCCTACACAGCCGAGCGAATCCTACATGTTCCCTCGGCTCGATTTTCCGTCATTCTCTTTTACCTCAGCGCTCTCTGAGCCTCTCGTTGTGTGTGCACTGGCGCCCTAAATGGCGTCCTCGTTCCCCGGTAAACGTGACCTCTCTCACCTATGCAACCCTTCCGTGAAAATTACCAAGATCTGGGGCCTGTTACCCCAAAAAGCAAAGAGTCAATTTGCAAGTCTTTATGCTGTTACCATGCGGAGCTTGTAATGGGTTTTAAAATTTACATTCTACCAACGCAGGCCAAGTTGACAGGGCAGAGATCTGTGATGAAATGATAAAGATAGAATTTTAGAGTTCCAGTAAGCTGATTTTTTTTCTGACTTTAAGTTAAAGTATCTTCATAGATTTTTTTAACATCTCGTCGTTCTCCACCCTCTCTCGCCATTTCCCGCGGTCAACAACAGTCAAGGTTAATATTTTCACTCAGTTCGAAGCCAAAAATCAGTTTCTCATGCGCTTATTAAACTAAAAACCGATCTTCAAGCTTGAACGTTAACTTAAAATTGGATTTCCTACTGATATCATTTACCTTCATTGACGAGAATTCTCTATTTTTATGAAAGCGAAACTGTCGGTAATCTCCGCTTAAGGTGATTTATAGGTTAATTGAACTAAGTGATTGAATTAGACGATATGGAAGGAACTATCTTTAGAGATGTGAGTGTATAGAAGGACAGGAAGGTAAAAAAACCAGTACCAAACATGGTGTGGGAGGACAGAGGGTTGCTGGAAAAATCAAAAGGGCACAGGAAAAGTTGATGAAGAACATTTTGATTGGAAAGGGATGTAGACAACTGCGATTAAGGGAGGAGCTATTAGGCAAAAAGTTAGGGGTTGGAGAATGATAGGCATGTTGGACGGAATGAAGTGAGTTAGAAATTTCATCGAACTGAATAAATCTTTATTTTAGTGCCTCGTGTCCAAGTATGTCTTATTAAGAAAGGCTTATAGTATTAGTGATGTAGACGTGGTTCGTTTGCATTTATCCATATTCTATCATTAAAGCGGTTGACTACCAAATAATGATGAATATCAGTGTTAAATCGGTCCCGATGGTTTGTCCTTGCAAATATCTCATTATCATATACGTGGCCATCAAATGATGTCTTGTATATTTGGTAAAACAATAAAATTGGGTATAATTGTTAAAATTTTAATATTCAATCACTCAAGTGAATAGTTTATATATAATATAATAATAATAAATAATAATAAATAATAATAAATAATAATAAATAATAATAAATAATAATAAATAATAATAAATAATAATAAATAATAATAAATAATAATAAATAATAATAAATAATAATAAATAATAATAAATAATAATAAATAATAATAAATAATAATAAATAATAATAAATAATAATAAATAATAATAAATAATAATAAATAATAATAAATAATAATAAATAATAATAAATAATAATAAATAATAATAAATAATAATAAATAATAATAAATAATAATAAATAATAATAAATAATAATAAATAATAATAAATAAAATAATTCAAGGGTTACTCAAGTTTACTTGTAACTTTTCTCGTGATATCGAAAAAAGTTTCTCAAATCGTACGCATTCGCCTAAATATCGCGGAATATCGTTTCAATGGTAAACTTCTTTTTTAAATTTTACTTGCGAATTTTAAAATCATCGCCAGTGGAATATGAATGCAGTGTTTAATCTTTTATAGCGTTATGAATGATTAAAACTGATTTTTAATTACACCACCTGAGAATGTTGTCAGTTCCTGAAGACTTTCCCATTTGGAAGGATTTAACCTTGTCTTCTTTTAAATACTCTCATCGGGCAGTGAGCAATAGCCAAAAATCATTTTGCTCTAGGACCATGAGAGAAATTCTTAAACTGAGCACTTGCACTAAGACCGGGGCAGCGTCATTTTCAATCCTATCCAGTAACACGAACAAGGAATCAGAATTTTTAAATCCTCAATGTATAAAATATTTGGTAGGATGCTTAGGAGGGAAAAATGACTTTCTCCAAGGAATTTTAAAGGTGATTCCTCTAGCTGAATTTCGTCACCTCAAGGAGTATATCGCTGCTACGCTAAACTAGAATTTTTCGCCGAGTCTTTCAGTGGATATCACTATTTGGCTTTCCAGAGCGCGATTCTATGATCTCAATTGCCTTGGAATAATACAAAAAAAAAGATTCTGACAGCTTATTTCAATTATCACACTCAACAGAACTTTAAATGCATCGTTCATATCCTTTCACATTTTCGCTCGCATGAACTCATCCATATATGGGAATTGGTCGATATTCGAGAATCGGCAAATAAAAACAATTTTTGGACATTAACCTGTTTTTGAATGCTAGCGAAAGTAAAAAAATTCGTCGGATGTCAAATTTATTACAATGAAAGCTTCACGGTTGGCTAAAAAAAATCGAGTCAAATTCAGTGACGTGCAAATATTTATTCCATAGTAAAATAAATGTTTTTGGCCCGGTAGACATGTAGATGTAGCGTGTTATTGGCTTGAAGAAATATTTTACACAAGTGGGCTATAGGAAATTAATAAGACACGTCCTGAGGCACGCTTAGTTTACTTAAGACTATAATTGAAGGAAGCATTTAGGGGAGGAATCGTAAAGTATGGCCAAGAATAAATTACGAGAAGCAACTGATGGAATAAAACGTCGACGGAGGAATAATATGAAGGATTGAACAGACGAAGGCAACAGGATATGGCGTGGAGAGCTGGCAACAGACCAATCTCGCGATTGATAACCCAAAGAAAATATCAGTGAGAACCTGCAGTTGAGAGATAAACGTTGAAGATTAGGAGGGAATAAACTAAAGAAAGCCATTCGGTATTTCAGAAGAAAATGGGTCAATCAGTTTGGACATCAAGAAACAAAAATGCTTTAGCGAAATAGGTTTCTGCGAAGGAGAAGTGAAGTAATTATGGGCACACTGGAGTGATGTGAGGAAAAAAAAGGTTTAGTGTAGAATTTCATCATTTAAGGTATCGGTTTATGACTCTGAACTATGACCTTTGAGGCGAGAGAATGAGTGTTGATTGGAGATTTTTCTGATGCGGCCATTTGAGATGAATGGATAGAGAAGAGGACAAACGACGTGGTTTTAAATATGGTGGCCGTGGCGAGGGATGTAATGGGAGAAATTCGTTAAGGGCAGAGAGAGTGTATGGGGCATATATTGAAAGTCGGAGAGTGTTGAAGGCCGTGATGCAGATTGGAGAATGTCGGGAAAATCTAATAGAAGAAGAAAGAGAGTGGGTTTTATAGACAGCATAGAGACAGTCAGAAGTTGCAAATGAATTAAGAAAGAATGAAGACAAAAGAAATTGCAAGTTTTCACCCTAGTTGGAGGCACATAGTCGTAACGAAATGTCCAAAACTTACCTTTAGGTTTAACCAAGGTAAAAAAGGAGAGTACGTTGAATTAAATGAATAAAAACTATGCTGGAAGTATGAAATATTTTACAAATAAATATAAGCAGGAAGCCATCTAATAGTTGCCATTAACTGGACATAATGTTCCCTAACTTGCATCACGTGAAATGTTTAGCAGTGATGTGAGATATTTTCGCAAATACTTCTCTCTGCGAACTCTTTGAGTTCTCTCCAGAATATCTACAATGACGAACCACATTTCATTTACTTTTTTTTCTCTTAATTACAATTTTTAAAATTTCCAATAGCAATTTGTGTGCAACGAATACAGGAGTGAATGATTCAACTAAAGAGAACTTGAGTTTTTACTGTGGAGTTTCCTTATCGTATATTTTTCAAAATGACAAAGCACATAACATCCGAGTTTGTATTCAAGAATAATTATAATCATTTTCTAAATAAAAACAGGTTAACACACTTGAATGTATGTACTTCATTGAATGCAATTGTAGTTATATTCAATGTTATATTTTTGGGGGTAAGGTGGAAGAAGGGATTATGTGGCCTAAATCTCGCCCCAATGAAGACGCTAAATAAATTAATATAAAATGAGTAAAAACGAAGATAATATTTCAAATTTAACAACATGGGGAGTAATGAATGATGGATATACAGGTAACTGTATGATCTCGTCTCCGAGGGAAGAGTGACCTCGTCTCCGAGGGAAGAGGATGGCAGTTGATTGGACACTTCTGAGATGTAGATGTGTGTCGGAGTAGTGAAGAAATAAGTTGGACAGAGGTGAAGACAAACACCGAGGGTTAAATAGTGGGGGCGAAGGCAGAAAGTTAATGGTGGATATCCGCAAAAGGCAGAGAAATTACGCGGAGGATACATCGAAAGACATCTGAATGGTAAAGGCCGTGGAAGAAGGGAGAACGGTGAGTGGGCGAGGTAGGGGGAATGAAGACAATGGGATTGTTTAACTGCGTGTAGCAATGTAGACGAGACAGGAAGAAATGAAGAAGGACATAAATGTAAGACAAAAAAGAGGAAGTTCTACTAATGCTTTGGAGTTAATACTCGTTATGTTCTATCAAAAAACATGCCTTTAATAATTAGGAAACGATGAGTGAATGAAAGGGTGTCCTCGGTAATTCTTGAGGATGATAACAGAGGGGCGCCGCTTAGCGAATCGGAGAGTGTGTGCTCGTGTGCTTTGTGTGTTTGTTTTAGCCGAGAGACCCTGCCCCCGAAATCCCTATCTGATGTAGGGGAAGGATAAACACGAAATCCCTTTATGTCCTTATCCGCCAACACGAGTGCGGCGTGAGATTTCGGGAATCATCGGAAGGGATGATGCGGGCCATTTCCTCTCGATTTGATGACCCGATCGAGGGCAGGGGGAGCCGTTACGCTTTCTCCCCTGGGGAACTGAGTTGAACGGATTGAAGGGTCACGAATCGACGAATCGCTTTCCGCGGGATGGTGGGACACGTTTGCCCCGGAGCGGCGAGACAACGTTTGCAGATCTAAAAAAAGAAAATTTAATCGTTGTGACCCGAGGTTCAGGTGGAACACTCAGGTGGCCGTACTATGGGAATGTCTGAAACATTCGACACTTGCGACATCAGTGGCGTTTGAAGGTTGCACCAAGATTACCAGGAGGAGTGATACTAGAATTTGCTTAATTCAGTATCGTATTTATGTGTCTTAAAATTAACGTTTATTGTAACCACGTCTTTATGAAATGGGAAAATGTTTTTTGAATTAGCTCCAAAACACATGTACCTTTTGAATTCTACCGAAGACAGATTTAATAACCCGGAATTAAAGTTACTTCAATTCGATCCTTTTCATTTTGATTTAATTTGTCTCTTTTTTTCCAAAAATAATTTCGGAAAGTACTATTTGATTTTAAATATATTCTGCCACAATCGTATGTGAGAGGAACTCTTAGCTAGTATATTAGTTATATTGTGCGCATACTGTAGTGTTAGTTACTCGACCAAAGCGTTTTAATCATTGCTCATCACTTTACAAAACCAGTGTATTAGGCGGGGGATGAGACTCATTCGTAGGAAAACAAGGGTTATGAGACTCTCAAGAAGTACGAAAGTAAGGTTAAAATCAAATGCGGTGTGATGGACTTGGACAGGTGGTACAGTTTCATTTATTAAGGATTTTTTTAAGACCAGTGTTGTCAGAGTAGAGGGGACGTGAAAAAGGGAATTTCTTTAGGTAAAGATGCAGCAGTTGATGACAGAGACCTTGGGTAAAGACATTAAAATAAGAGTGGTGAAAACTATAACTTTCATCAAAGTTTTATATGGTTCAGGAACTTGGTTCCTCGAGCAAAAGGATAAGTGTAGATTGGGGTACTTTAGAGATTTGGGAGTGTACAAGAAAGAACAAATAAAAAAATTGGACTGAGAAATGATAAACGATGAAGTTCTAGGCAAACCAGAGAAAGAGAGACGGATATGGAGAGATTCGAAGAAGAATTCAGTGACATGTGGATTCAGGAGACACTGAGATGCAACGGGAATACTGAAGAGTGTAGCGTAGAGGGGAGATTGCCGGAAAAGAGAGGTAGGGGGAGGAAAATAATATCATTTTGAATTCATTGAAGGGAGGTAAAAGGTACCCTTGCCTAAAGAACGCTATTTTATAATATAGACATTTTGTGTCATGTTAGTTGGTACTTTGGGGCACAGTAGCATGTATTTCATGGGGTCCATCAAGTATCTGCCTTACCTACCCTGAACTTAATCCCTAAGATACCATACACTTAATACATTTTCAACTTAATTGCTAAAGAGATACCCTTTCAATTTATGCAAAAGCTCCAATATATAATTAAACCTCCGCTCCGTGAGTGATTCCCAGCCTAGCTGCTCTAATATTTTGGATACGCCACAAAGTTTATCACAAAAGCTTTTACAAATCTAGCTCCTCTACGCTGCACGCGATTCAATTAAGCATTCGAATTTGTAAGAACCCCACACAATTGCAAAATATTGTAAATGAGGCTTAACAAGCGAAAGATAACATTTCACTTTGACTTTTTCATCACATTTACTCAGTACTCTTCTAATAAATCCTAATTTTTTTGTTAGCTGGTACACATATTCCCCGTATGTGTTTCACCCAGGAGAGATCGTGGGTGAGGGTAACGCCCAGGTATTTAATTGAGTCTACATATTCCATTTCGGTGTTTCCGTATGCAGTAGTCCTTCAGGAGGGAATTGCTGTTTTCCCAAAAATATATCACTACGCCTTTTTAAAAATTTAATTCTAATTGCCAAGTGTCGCGCCAGCGTTGTATAGGATTAAGGTCATCTGATAAAACTTCTGTCTCCTCAGGATCACGGATATCATGGTAAACCACTGCATAATCGGTGAATAAACGTGCCTTACTAGTGACTACGGAGTAAATGTCGTTAACGTAAAGTAGAATTAAAAGAGGTCCGATAACACTTCCCTGGGGAACACTTCAAGTAACTTTTACTGCATTTGAGCTAACTCCATCTATCACTACTTTTTGCACCCGGCCATTCAAAAAGTCTTTCATTCAGTCCAGAATATTTTTATCTATGCAATATGCTTCTAGCTATGCTTACTATGAGGTACTTTTTCGAAAGATTTCTTAAAATCTGGAAAAGTCGAATCGAATGGAACATTGTTCTCTCCCGAAGTAAGAATATCATTAACAAAAAGCGCAAATTGTGTCTCGCATGATCTACCTTTTCGGAAACCGTGGTATTTTTCATTTATAACTCCAGATTATAGAGGTGTCTCACGATCGACCTAGAAATGATATGTTCCATAATCATGCACGAAATGAATGTGAGGGAAATACTATATATCTGTAATTGCTCGGTTTCTGCCTGTCTCTATTCTTAAATATTGGTGTTATATTAGCCTTTTTCCAATCTCTGGGAACCTTATGTTCTGCCGGCGACTTCTTATATTTTTTATTTACTAGGTAATCTACCGGTTAAGGTAGGTTTTTGGATGGGCACCAATATCAAATAAACATTTTGTAACTCCAAACAAAACCCAATCAAGCAACCTAATCTACATCAGGTCCCTCTTCATCTCTGTGTACTTTTTCCCTCCCTTCATCCCGTCCAACATCCCTATCCTGTTCCTGCCCTTTCCTCGCTTGCCCAACATCCTCCCCTCTATTACCGTATTCAATATCCCACTGCCGCTCAAAACGCTTTTCATCCATTTTCCCTGTCTCCTTAGGATTTCTCCCAAAAAACCCCTCTCCTCACCCACCATCCCTATTACTTCCTCATTTGTTTTCTTTTCGGTCTATTACATCTATTTTATGATGGACTTCGAATATATTATTTCTTTATACGGCGCAATTTCCGAAGCTAGATTTTTAAATATATAAGTGGATATTTTATCGGGCTCGAAGGATTTATCGTGCTTGACATTTTTCAACAAACGTTCTTTTTATTATTAAAGATTTCAGTTTTGGGAATCAGTTGGCCGGCACGATTTGGTAAGTTATCGGGGGTATTGGTGGAGACGTTTTGAAAGAAGTAATTTAATAAATTAACCATTTTCTAACTGTTGGTTTTTCTTTCGCTTCTGTGGCTGGTGATGGTTTGTGATGGTTGTGGAGGAATAGCACTTCTTCCGAAAAACAAATGTTTTTGTGTGAATTTGAATATGAATACAAATTAGTGGGCTCATTTTCATCTCAAATGAGTGAAATTTCTTCCAAAAGTTGGGTGCTCAGGGAATAAGGCTCATGACGCCCAATATCAAACTCAATCGACAAGTTGTATAACCGATAAGCGATCGAAATAGATTTTAAAGTGTGAAGTGTTCGTTTAGTCAGGTCGATTGATATGAAAGAAAGCGTCTTGAGTCTGAAAATTAGCATTTTTCACATTGATGAAATCTACATTCAACTTAATTTCTTTTTCCTACCAATCCACTCAGTACAACCGAAAATAATTGTCTATTTTCTAGCTTTGAAATGCAGATGAACGTCATGGCTCTACTGACTAGGAGACAGTTTGATTGGTAAATAAAAGGGCTCCATTTCCTGCTTAGAACACGAGCAGCCATTGCGAAAAGGTCACGGTCGTGGTCGGATGGATTGTCGCGAACGTGACCTTATTTGCGGTTGACCTGGGACTGATTTCCCAAGTAATTCAATGCCTCCAGAAGTGGAGTAGAAAAACCACAGCTTTCTCGAGCGCCGCCCTTAATAACTATGAATACTTAGCGATTATCAATAGGACATAAAGATATAGTTAATCCTTTCACTTCTAATCACCACGATTCGTGATTGAAATTAGGTCAAAAATTTCACGAGGGACGACTAAAAAACCAGAAAATAAATTTTTTTCAAATTGTTATTGTCACCGACCTACCCAAGGGGTGATGATATAAACACCCTTCTATTCCTAGTACACACCCTAGCGATTACTTGCAGGTTAAGATGAATATTTAAACTTATTTTTTGGTTCTGACGAGACCTATTCTTAGATTCAACATTATATACAGTGCGTTATAAGCTCGCCACGGATAACTGAAAGTGACTGAGCTACGGAGGATAAAAATTATTTTATTTTCATTCCAAGAAGAAAACGTAAGGAAACGTTATTTATTTCATCCAACCTTAGTTTATTGTCCTTCTTCCGGGCCTTCAAGGACCTCGACTCTAATGAGTAGAGCACTATATCGCACTACGAAACCATAGTGCAATGCATGTAGTTATCTGTGACGACAGTTGTCTACCCGAAGGTCGGTTTGACAGATGAGGGTAGATTTCACCCAATACTAAGCCCAACGGCATGATAAATTTATATATAAAAGTAATGGGGCTAGTTCCTTTCCTTGTTCCGTCTGTTTTTCTCAGGAAGATGTGGTACCCGAAAATTCACACAACTTGAGTGAAGCTGGGGGCGCCCAAAGGGGTCCCCGGAAAGGAACTGGGGCTCTCCGGTTAGTAGTCCAACACCCTATCCTCTGGATTACTACGTCCCGTCATATCTGTATATTTTAATTATTTTAAATATTTATTGTTACTAATACGAAGGGATTTTAGAGATTTATAGAAACCATAGAATTCCTTAGGAGATATCAGTAAATAATGTTGCACGGTTGGTGTTATATCACACCCCCTGGTACGCTAGGGTACCATGTACAAGAGGGTTATACAGGATATGCCTGTATCGTGTATAAGAGAGATTAGGGTGGGCTCAAGTAATCTGCTGTTTTTCTTTATAATGGTCCACATTTATTTTATCATTCTGTGGGTATTTATCTCACTCAATCTAGTCATCATATGATTTTCGTTATTAATTTCATTAGCGCGTTTTAATGTTCCACATTTCCTATGGTTCGCTTTTGCAAGAATCTATTTTTCTGATTGCCTTTCTCAAGTAAATGTCGTTCCGTACCTTCTTCGTTCTGCTTTTTAACGTCATCTCACCTGGCTTCTCCCCTCGCATGTCTAATCACAAAAGTTAACCCGGAGCGTTTCTTTATGAACTGCAAAAAATTTGGGAGACGCTTTTGTTGATTAATCACCTTAATGGGAAGATTCATGTTTCGTCTCAGTGGGGATGTAGTAATTTATATTTGCAAAAATAAGGACGGGAGTGGATTTTTTTTCTTTTGAATAAATTTCATTCAGTAAAATTAATGGACAAAAAGTTCATTGCGTTATGACGCCCTGTTTGTACCGAGTGTGTCTGTGTGTAAAATAAATTGGTGTTTACATGAAAAGAATGCGTATACATTTTCAGACTTGAAAATATTTTCAAAAACCGAGTTTAAAATTTGACATTTAGGGAATAGTTTTGTTTCTTTACTTCCAAAAGATTACCTCTTTTTACCTCCTCGGATGGAACGGTCATATCGGTGCGTGAAAATTATTATTTCCAGTTCGTATATAATGTGTTGGGATGGAATTTGATTTGGTATGTCAAGGAAAGGCGCCCTAAAACTTTGATTTCGAGCGTCGTTTTAAACGGCGTGGAAACATAGTAATTGGAGCAGCATTTTAGGCATAGATTGGAGGCTTTCAAAACGTTAGCCCCCGAAATGTTCATTGACTGCGCACGGGAAAGTATAAACCGTCTCTGTGACTGCTGTCTGAACTCTACCGGCCATTGTACATAAAAAAATGCTAGGAATTTTAAATAAATAAACATAGCTTAAGTTGAAGTGTGGTTTACGAGAATGATAAATTTAAAATTACGAATAAAATATGAAATCTTAACCTAACAAGAAAGAAAGCCGGTAGGGAACGGCTTTTTACAGACAAGTACTCATAAGATTGCTAGTACCAGTAATACAGGGTTCGTCCGGAAAATAAGTGTGCTGAGCTCAGGAAAAAAAATTATTACACTTTTACATATCTTAAGCTAATATTCCTCAAAATAGGACCATTGTGAGTCGATACACTTGTTCCAGCGGCGTTCCCATTCCTGGAACGTTCCCGCGAAGGCATCATCGGGAACCTCTCGAAGACACGTCGTCACGGCCTCTTTGACGGCGTCCCGTATGTCCCGTATCGCGTTCCTTTCAAACTCCTCTTTATCTTCGGGAACAGAAAGAAGTCCGGTGTCGCCAAGTCCGGGCTGTAGGGCGGGTGCGGCAGCGTTGCCACGCCGTGCTTGGCCAAGAAGTCCGACACGACAAGCGCGGTGTGAGACGGCGCATTGTAGCTCAGGTTGTCAGTCATACGGTTGATCGCTGGCCGGACGCGGGCGACTCGTTTTCGAAGCCTGTCGAGCACTTGGACGTAAAATGCAGCATTTACAGTTTGTCGTTCAGGTACAGATTCGTAGTGGACGACTCCCCTTTTGTCAAAAAAGACAATGAGCATCCTAAACTTATTTTCCGGACGAACCCTTTAAGTAGCAGAAAATCAAATGAAGGGCAGCTAAAGTCGTCTTTATTAATGTCGCGAGCTTAAACTAGGTTAATCTAAGCTATCGGTAAGGGAGAGGTTGAGAAATAAACGAAAAAGAAAATGATGAAAAACTACCCTCCGGCCCTCTCTGAGCGTAGAGTGGTACAAAGAAAATTTAAGGCAAGGATGGCCCGTTTCCCACAGCGGGAAATTACTCTTAGGCAAGGGGATGAGGGTGGTAGCAAGACCGTGAAGTGGATAAAATGATATCAGATTAACATGAAGGGTGGAGTAATTTTCATTCAAAGTAATAAGCCGCTTCACGGACCGACGGGTCAATTAAAAGTCATAGGAAACACTAATAGGCGAATAATATCCTTACGCAATGTATATGTGTATTCCCATCCGGGATCGTAGACCCAGATGACATGTAACAGGGGATTTCCAGACGGTGCGAGGCGGGATTGAAATGACGCGACTTGCGAGTGAAGAAACTCCGCGACGGACGAGAGTTTATGTTCCCCTCGTATGTCAGCCGTTCAGATAAATCGACTCACTTGGATACTGAAATGTGGGAGTGGAGAAGGATGAAGAAGGTGAAGTGCACGGAAAGGAAAAGAAACAAGGAAGTGTTGCGCATGTTGCGGGAGGAGGGAGGATTGCTGGGAGAAATCAAAGGGGGGTAGTAAAGATGGAGTCAGGGTGTTTGATAGAGGGACAATCGAGGAAGAGGAAAGAATAGGATTGGAAGGAATGAAGGGAGGAAAGAAAATAATGCGGAATTAAAGAGGGCCTTACTGTATTGCCATACTGAAGTCCCTGATTTCAGTATGTGCTTGTTTTAGGAGAGGTGAGTAAATATATCATTGTAAAACAGTATGGGTTTTGTTTATCAAAAATTAACCCTAACGAATTAAATACCGATTGTAATTATGCAAATGGTTAATAAATTGAGTCCTTTGTAAATTTCTCATATCCTTGGTAGCAAAACAATTTCAATGATGATGTATTACTTCTAAGATATTCTATCAGGTTTGGCAGAAAAATACTAGTGGTACTTCAAATGAAACTTTACGACCATCAACAGCTAATTTATTGTGGCGGTTTCTATTTGTAACATTTGAAATGGTTTCTATATTTTTTGTTATTCTTGTCCAATTGAAAATATTTTTCTCGCGGTGGTGATGGCAATGGACTCCCTGGAAAGTTTTTCTCTCTTTGATCGATTTCCAATGTAAAAGTATGTGTTTTCTGAAGGGGAGTAGATGTTTTCTTTTGATAAATATTTTTTATTTATTGATTTCCGATTAATGGATATCAGAATCGAAATGCGACAACGGTTTTCTTAAAAAGATTTTATTTGTTTATTGTACTCATTTCTTAGTTAATTACTTATGGTTGTAACTAGTTTCCAATTCATTATTTGATTAATTAAATCACCAACTAACTGACTGCATTAGAAAATTTGTCTTGAAGTTACCTCTGTCTTATATTGACACTCTAGTAAGCATTATGTAAGTCGAAGAAATTATGTTACCTTCTTATTTTTATTATTTTCTCTGCTATTCAATCTTTTTATGATCATTTTCATCGAATACTCTCGTTTAGAAAAGACATTTGTGGATCGGGGTTGAACATTTTCAATATGAATGCTATAGTCTTATTCAAGAATTAATTAGTTCGCACGCTTCCGTTCTTAGGTGATGTAAACAACGTTTGCCTCCGTTGCTATATCCCTCTAGAAACAACACCGAGGAATCAGTTCATCTTAATAAGGGCACTCAAAATTTATATTTTAAATTTACGTTCAATGTTTTCCTTCTTCACTAGACTCTATTATCAAATTTGATATTTTACCTGATTAAAATGCATGCTTTTTTTCTGAGGGGAAACTGGATTAGAATTTTTTGCCTTATTTTTTCTTGCACTTCAGTGTAAGCCGTTCGGTAAAATGAAAAAAGTCGACAGTCAAGGCGTCCTGTAAATGTTTCATAAACAAAATAGAGTATGACACCTCAATAAACTGTCCTTTAACTCTGCGAAAGTTCTTTCTCTCTTCATTCCCTCCAACTTGCCCATCATTTTCCTCTCCCTTTCCTTCCTGCCCTTCGCTCATCCCGCACAGTGTAATGTATGGAAATTCACATTCATTTAATGGAAATTGACCGTCAGTGTCCATAAATATCACCATGTTTCACATTCATATTGTGAAAATCCAGTGTAAAATACAATTCCAACAACTCCAATTGCGCTTGCATTGGGAATTCTTTGGAGAATTTCAATTGTTTAAGATTAACTACACAGGTACACGCATTCTCATATTAACATTATGTCACATGTTAGCGTCATAAAAATGCAATATGTAATTTTTTGTCCATTTCTCGCACGCGCTCAGTGTGATTTTATGCAAAATAATTTAATAATTCCTAAATAAGAGGAAGATTTTTTGGGGGGTCGAATTATATTCCTTGTGGATATGATATATTTTTCAGTTTACTTCATTGTGATTCAACTTGAAAATTTCTCAGCCATCAGTAGAGAATTTATGCGAGACATCCCTGATATATTGGGTTTTTTTTTCTTCGAAAATTGAAAGAGATCATACTTGAACTACTATGGCATGTTGAACCGCTGTTTTGGGAGTTAAAGGCACGTGGCTGAAAAAGCGGTTGGTATGTAGATAGCTCCCTTCTACAAGTTTTACCATTAAGTCCTGCTCTATCACACTTCCGTACATAAAGGTAAGGTTTTTATTGTGCCCTGGGTGTTTCGAGGTGTAGAGAAACCAGAGGTCGACATTAGGTGGATTTAAAAAAAATATTGCAGGGGGTCACTAAATTTGAATCCTCGTCAGTCTGACGCCGTAATGCACTTCAAGCGGCCGTCGCCCACTGAGGAACAAATAGGGGGCGGCATAGCACTGATTAAAATCGTGTTTCTTCGAATATTGGAACAGGGATCTCGAGGTGGGATGCCCACACACTAACTACCGCACTAACGTATTACCCCGCTCTAACGTTTGCGTGGAAATGGCGTCGTCCCACAGTCTCGAGTGGATGGAACACTAATAGGCCCACCCTTGTTATTACTGCAAAGAGACGTGGGTTTATTATTACCGGAGGGTGCCTCCTCCTGATCCTTTTCCATTGCTTCCCTTTTATTTCACATGCGGGAGAGACACGAGGCATACGTTTTTTTCAAAACGCGAGACGACGGAGGCACCGCCTTTGTTTACCGCAAGTTCACACAGTCACGAGATTCAGGCGTTGAGGCGAGTTCGAGTGAGAACGAAAAAAATGGAAAAATTAAAAAAAAAAGGTTTTAATTTTCGTGAATTTTTCATCGGATCACTGGTTTCGCACGCTCGCTCGTGTCTCCTCTCTTAATTATGTTTATAGGAACGACGTCAACTCGAAACCTCGCGCACGCGATAAATGAATGAAAAAAATAACACCGATTTCTTCCAAACTCCGAGGTTTTTAACAAATTGAACCCACTAAGCTGAACGTGTGTAACCATGAAAATTTTCTAGGATGCACATATTACAAATATTTCTTGAAAGACAAGAGTGAGAGAAAAGACACAGGTCGTGGCACTCACAGACGTAGCCATTTCGCAACGAGAAATTTGGCACCTTCAATAAGGAAGAATATATATATATATATATATATATATATATATATATATATATATATATATATATATAACTTTTGGACGGCACAATAGAACAGAATAAAACAGATAACACGTAAAAGGACACTCACACTGTAGATGATTTAAGCTTTCGGCCTACTCCGAGGCCTTCTTCAGGTCAGACTGCTTTATATATATATATATATATATATATATATATATATATATGTGATTTCTTCGAAGTAACACGGAAGTGTTGAATAAAAAACTTAGACAGTAACACACAGCACGAGAACACGTAAAAAGAACACTCACAATATCTTGATAATTTCGACGGACTTGAGCTCCGTCTTCTTCGGAAGATAAGATATGACTGAGTCATATCTTATCAAATCGAAATTATCAAGATAATATTGTGAGTGTTCTTTTTATGTGTTCTCGTGCTGTGTGTTACTGTCTAAGTTTTATATATATATATATATAATTATATATATTCAAACACGAAAATCCCGCCATACGGCGAACAAATATTATTTTCACACATAGAAAATAGATATATAAGGAAAGGGGATAGGAAAACACATAAAATACAAACACAGGAAAGGTGCGGAAGGCGGTAAGATCGCAGATCTCAGTGTAAATCTGGTTTCCTTATTAGCTTAATTGGTAGAGCATCCGCCCGGCAAGTGGAAGGCCCGTGGTTCAAGTCCCGGATAAGGATATATTTTTACATTTGTGACCTGCTCAAATCCGCCTTCCCCATCTTTTCTGTGTTCGTCTTTTATGTGTTTTCCTATCCCCTTTCCTTATATCTATTTCTATGTGTGCAATAATATTTGTTCGCCATATGGCGGGATTTCATGTTTGAATGTGTCTATATATATATATATATATATATATATATATATATATATATATATAGACTCGGGTCATGAGTTTTAAAATCTCACACACAGGTACATACATAGTATATATGTATAATAGATCTTATATATATATATATATATATAGAATAGATATTTTATATGGAAGCATATTTTACGTATAACATGCTTATAAACATATATCCCGCATGCATGTGTATATGTATACGCACACACACATGCGAGCTTGCACACACACTCTAAAATGCTTATGCACCATCCCAAATAACATAACACATGCACATTATTTTTGGGTGTAACGTCGTCGTAAAAATTGCATGGGTTTGAAAGTACCCGTGCTTGATTCTAAACCCTCATTAGGCGCCTGTAATTTGGGGTTTGCCCTTTGTCCGCCGGTCTTTTCCAATGGCTTCCTGTGAATTTTAGGGTGAATACACCAGACGCCAGGTTGTTTGAATAGGGTGGAATATTCGAAAGGCATTATTGATATAAAAAACGGTGCAGCGGGGTGTATGAGCGCGTTCCCATTGCTTTCTTTATGATCCTTTTAAAAAATGTGTAGAATAATTGTAAAGCCCATTCAAAACTCTTATCACTAGGCTTTATATTGTGTGACAGCACGGGTATACATACATTTTTTTCTTTAAACAAGAATGTTCAAATTAGGTCACGGCTTTTATATCCGAAAATGTTTAATTAACCAGGAAGAGTAATATTTTGCTTTTACCAACGTATAGTTCACGTTGTGCTTTATGTCGTTAGGCAGTATGAAGTCAATTTGGGGATTACTCGTAGATAACGAAGGTAAAACTACTATTTACTAATTTTTTTCCAAAGTTGTTACTACACTGTACTGCTTTCACCTTAGATAAATCCCTGAATGCTCTTCTACATTTTCTTAGTTATTACATTCTTAAATTCCAAGTTTTTTAGAATAAAATGAATGAAGTAGATTTTTTCCTTACGCTTATTATTATTTGCCATGCCTTTTTTTTCTGTTTCTAATGATAATTTTTCGTTCAACTGAAAATTTTCTTGCTACCTGACTTGTACGTGATTTTTAGGAATATAATGAGTCAATTATTACGCACACCTTACTATTGCGAATTAAAGTTTCATAGACTGAAGTCGAAAAGGATTCGTAATGAATTTAAATTTATTTAATCTTCAAGGTGATGTAATGAGAATGTCTTTGATCATCAACGTGGCACTTGAATCGACAGGCTGGTTTTAATTGTGCCGTTAAAATAATTTCCGTTTGATGCTACTACACAAAAAATATTTATATTATGATCTTTCCCGAAATCAGCTCCGTTATGAGTATCGTTAATAAGTTAACGACAAATTAGAAGTTAGTAGGATTTTATTATGTACTTACGCGACTCAAAAAGTAATATTTCATTGTTTTATAATTTTTTCCACATATCTTTTTGGTTAATTGTTTTTAATAGGAAAATGTTGAAATATATATATATATATATATATATATATATATATATATATATATATATATATATATACACACACTTTTTTGGAAAACCCACAAACGTGTAATGTAAATTCACTGTTAGTCATAACAAACACAGAAACCAAAACACAAAAGAGGAAAAACTCACTGGTTCTCGAATTTTTGGTGGTCCAACCACCTTTCTCAAGAGGAATTAGGAACAGAACTGTTCTGTTCCTAATCCTCTTGAGAAAGGTGGTTGGACCACCGAAAATCCGAGAACCAGTGAGTTTTTCCTCTTTTGTGTTTTGGTTTCTGTGTTTGTTATGACTATCAGTGAATTTATATATATATATATATATATATATATATATATATATATATATATATATATATATATATATATATATATATATATTACTGTTGCTTATTTAAATCAAATTTTTATCGCTAAAACATTGTTCCTGTTTAGTAGATTAAAAGAAGTGCAATTAATATTTTGTGATACAATGTATAATTCTAAATTTTACCTAATTCAATTACTATAAAATATAAAACCGCGTATGCATTTGATAACACTACCCTCCGCACTTTTCGCTAGTTCCACTGGCAGATCGCACCACTAAGAGGATTAATAAATATCGCTTCAATAATTTATGTGATGAATTCCATCAGTTGAACAATTTTCTTTGATATTTGAAAATATTTCCTGCAACCCAAATTTTTGCGTTCGGTTAACATGATGCACCCCTTGAAGTTTCTGTTAGATAACTCACGAAAGCGGTGTGCTTCTACGAAAAATAGTAATAAATTTTCAGTCAATGAAATTTGTGCATTGAAGTAATAATTTATAAAACCATTCGATAGTTTTCCTTTTAGTCAACTAGATTAGGGCTCTATTGTTGGAAGGATCGGAGTTCGATTCCGGGTTACACCGTGGAAACCAAATGGTAAGATATTTGAAGAAACTGTCTCCCTTAAAATGATGTGTGCAAAAATATTTCAAACGTCTTTAGCCTTTGTACAAAGTTAGCATTACCATCGTCTATCAAACTGACCAAGAGGTTGATATCTTTTGTAATTACTAAATAATTTTTTATATTTGTTCGGATGACATTATAAATCCTTCCACCATGGTAGAGATATTATTTGTAATTCTTTTCTTTGAAAAAATATTAAAATACGATTGCAATTTAACCTCATTCTTTCATAACGTAATTTCTGCATGATTATTGATGCATATTTTTTTAAGCCTACTAACTCTCGACAAAGGTTATGCGATTTTCCAGAAAGAAAAAGGCTAAGCTAAATATTAAAATAGGCGGGGAAAAAATAGAGCAGTTAGAGCAGATTACATATCTCGGAAGTGTTTTGGACCAATACGGTCAAAGTGGTAGGGACGTAAGGAGAAGAATTGCGCTAGGCAAGGAGGCTTTCTCAAGGAGGAGGGAGTTGATGACGGGGACGTTGAGTAGGGATGTTAAGACAAGACTCGTAAAAACTCTGATATGGAGCGTAGCTAAGTACGGCGCGGAAACGTGGTCACTGAAGCAGGAGGATAGACGTAGATTGGAGGCTTGTATAGGGTTTGCAAAACCTATACGGAATGAAGCTGAAATGGACCGAAAGGGAAACAAATGAGGAAGTACTGGAGATGGTGGGTGAGGAGAGGGGCTTTGTTGGAAGAAATCCTATGGAGGCAGGAAAAATGGATGAAAGACGTATTGAGCGGTAGTGGAATGTTGAAGAGGGTAATAGAGGGGAGAATGTTGGGCAAGCAAGGAAAGGGCAGGAACAGGATAGGAATGTTGGACGGGATGAAGGGAGGAAAGAAGTACACAGAAATGAAGTGGGACCTGATGTAGATTAGGTTGCTGGATTGGGTTTTGTTTGGAGTTACAAAATGTTTATTTGATAGTTGTGTCCATCCAAAAGCCTACCTTAACCGGTAGAATACCTAATAATAATATAAAACTCTCGATGCGTGAGTAATTTTATCAAACGGTTGTTCCAATATTTGTCTAGAATCTAATGAAATGTTTCTCAAAACGAAGTAAACTGGTTATAATATATTTTGAGATTGGAGTTAGCCACATCTGATACTGACCAAGAGTCCTTTTGCACTGATTGTTGGAAAAAAAAGTTTGTATCATTTCACCACTTTTGGCTTCGCCTGTCGAGAAATTTATTGGTGACTCTTCTTCTTAGTTCGTATCGACAACGTGATAATTTAAATGTAAAAATATATCACTCATCACGGTAGTACGGAAGGATTTACAAAAGAGGAATATGATTTGTTTCGCGGAAGAATTCACATACGCTTCCTTTGTGAGCCATATCTAGGTAAAGACAGAGCAGTGAGAGATTGGATATCCAAATGTAATCGATAAATTTATAAAGATGGACGGAAAGGAGGACGGAAACCATATAAAATATGGGGCAGAAATGTTCTCCTCATCGAATCATTCTGTATTTCGATTTTGATGACGTGTATAACTTCAAGGCTACTATCCGACTGTTATATTTTCATCGGGTACCATTTGAATTTGCATTTTATCAGGGTGTTTGTTCTTCTTCGACACGCTTCTAGCGGGATAAAACTAATCTTTTACATACCACGATTAAATAGTGAACTTTACCAAAAACTGACGTCATTTTTACCAAAAGTAATAGCTATTTAAGGAAGAATGAAATAAACCTGGTACTTTAAATTAAATGACTTTAATTTTTGGATTGCGCAAGCTTGATGTTAAATTACTCACTCCCTGCCATACACCTTAGAGGTTGCTGGCAGGGAACCGTAGAGATGCATTAAAACTTGAGCCTTTATAGAGTTGTCACCTGGATATTGCAGATGTGCTGCTAGTGTCACATTTTACACTACATTTTTATGTCAATTTGTGCATTGTAAAAAAAAACACATTTTCTTCAAAATGTCCAAGCAAATAGAATAGAAAAATGTTTATGCATGTGAAATGAAAAATTTTTGATTAATTATTTCACATTATACCTAATATTTAAGTGTTTCCTCAAACCCTCTGAAAGACAGTATTAATTTTAAATCAATGGTAATTATGAAAGAATACTGATTGACATTAAAAATAAAACCACTTTGCTTTTCCACATAAACTTTTTCTTCTCACGACCCAGGTTCCGTTATAGCATAACATCATCAGGTATATATGTTATATGCTATATATGTTATATGCTATAACGAAACCTGGATCGTGAGAATAAAAAGTTTATGTGGAAAATCAAAGTGGTTTGTTTTCTTTTAAAAAAACGCCAATATGAAGATTTTCCACCAAGTTACGCCAGAAACTGTTTTATTTAAAGAATACTGATTTTCATTAGAAGATGCATTTCCCTCGGAACCCGTCTTTAGACGCTTTCGGACCCTTCTTCACCTATGAGACGGTTTTTTGAGTTGTTCAAATTTAAATGAGGAGCATAGTGGAGAGGGCCTTCATTCAACAATGTGCATGGTGATTATCTTGTCATTCCATAAAAAAAAAATCAGGGAATTTTGAAAAAGTTTTGTGAACGACCGAAAAAAAATGACGGACGTCAAATGGGACGTTTTCTCTCGAAATTTGAGGTATTTGACGCTTTTTAATTCTTGTAGTCGAGAACTGTGCCAAAGGAATATGAATTCTTGCTTTTAGAGATGTGACAGTAAAAAAACGATCTACTTTTTGCTTTTATTACAAGCCTTTTGGGTGAGGATAATGCTCCGGTTAGCTAAGGTAAACTTAATAGCTTTTCTTAAGGAATTTTTTGAGCATCGCGCGTCATTTCACTCGAATGAAAGATTTCTCATCCTATTTCCGTCAGGAATCCCTGCGACCCCCTCGTCATTCCCACTGTGAGATAATTCACAGACAGAAAATTCTGAGCCTCTTTGACCTTTTCCCAATTGCTTGCTTGAGTACCGATGGATCCCGAAGTCACGTCTTGTAATGGGGACGTGACTGAATGTGGTGGGAAAAGTACGTATCTCTTGAATTAATCTCTCGTTACTTTCTGTCCATCTAACGAAGACGTTCTTACGGACAGGCATGAAGCATTCCGGAAGAACGTAAAATGGAACAATCGAAAGGAGAGCCCCACAAAGAATTTTCCTTCTTCTTCCACAGTCAGTTCAGTCAACCTATTGGTTGGTTTGCAGCAATCTCTTCAGTTCCGTGTATGAATGGCAACCGAGATCTTTTATTACCCGAGTAATGTATGCCAATCTAGGTCTGCCTCTGGCGTTCTTACCCTCTACAACACCCTCTAGTATGGCGAGCAGCAGACCATCATGTCTTAGGGTGTGACCTATCCATGAACTTCTTCTTTTGTTTAATGTCTTCCAGAGACTTGGTAATTCTTCCGCTCTTCTCAAAACCTCCACGTTAGACACCTTGTCTTTCCAGCTAATTTTGAGCAAACGGCGATAGGACCATAGCTCTAAAGCATCTACTTTCCTCCTGCAGTTGACTCCATGTGTTCAAGTCTCATTTCCATAATGAAACACGCTCCAAACAAATGGTTTAATGAGCTGCTACCTTATTTTGGTGTCTATATTGCTAGATGTTAAATGCTTTCACTTCCTATTAAAGGCTGACTTAGCCTGGTTAATCCTGCTAATAATATCGCTAACACTGCGTCCATCTACAGTTATCTTGCTTCCAAGGTAAGGGAATTTTTTTTACATTTCCTAATCTTCGTCCATTTTTCCTCACATTAGCTGGAGTCTCATATCTACTGGCCACCAGAATCTTAGTTTTCCTAACAGCCCTATAAAAAACCACAAGATGAATGAGTTTATACTATACCAGATTATTTGAGACTGCGAATGAATGTTTTTCTATGAAACCACTTTGCATACTAAATATACGTGTAGTGGTACAGAGTGCGGTATCATAAAATACTGATTTGAACCACATTCCAAATTCAAATCTCACACCCTGTTTTTAAAAGGTGACGCTCCCGTATAACCTAAGTCCAACCGGTGGATAGCGGAACTACTGATGGGTGAGACTGAGTTCGAATCCCGGGAATGCCTCTGAGTACCCTCAGCTTTACACAAGTTGTGTTATTTTTTGGGCACCAGAACTGGGTAACCATAGGCGGCACAGGGAAAGGACCTGCCCCCCACCCTACCCTGGCGGCGAATTTCACACGCAGTTGGGCTTAGCATTGGATGAGCTCTACCCTCACATATTATGCCAAAATTCGGGTAGATAACTGTTAATTTTGGAGTAGTTATAAGAGATCTGGGCCTTCTTATAAGATCATTTCTACCGGATGGGAAATATTTACTGTGAGATTTTCCAAGGGATGAACTAAATCGATCATGGTATTCTACCCATTCAAAAGTAGGTTTTCGAAAGTCCTTAAGGACTTTTTATTTCTATAACTCGTGGGATATTCTCATACCTTTTTTCATTTTTGGCTAGCTTATATCTGCTTTGATTATATCTGTGAAGCACAGTTTATTCCTTCCGCTACCCCGCTTTCTTATTGTTCACCCTCCTACAAACGATCTTCAACATTACACTAGATTAAAATTTATTTCATCCACTATATTTGTTTTCATCAGACTTCCCACCGTAATTAACTATCTTCCCCCACTATATTTTCATTCCATACGATTGTTGTCCTCTCGGTTAAAATTATTTTCGCTATTTTTCGCCTTAGAAACACACCTCAAATCGAAACTCGTTCTCCTACCCCAAAGACCAGGTATATAAAGCACTACGCTCCATATTAAAATTTTTGGTCTGCCACTGCAATCTCCATATTGACAGTATAGTGGTATAGACGAAAATAAATCCGGTTTAATATTCCGATTCAGTAATATTATTGCTATAAAATATTTCGATATTAAAAGTATCGATATTTTTAGTATGAATATTATCAGCATTGTCGATAGAAAAATATCGATTATGTCGATGTATCGTCAAAACTCGCATAGTTAGATGATCAAAACCCTTGAAGTCAATCCGGCGGTGACAGATCCAAGGTCGAGAGTTAACTGGGCACGATCCTTATGACAAAATGCGCGACCATATTGTAATTCTGGGGGGGATTTCGACCGCGGTGTCCACTTTTCCTCTTTTATTTTCCCTTTGACTCCTCTGCCCTTTCCGTTTAGCGCTTGGTCACTCTTTATATTCGTTTTCACGGTGACAGCGCGAGTCATTTCAATTCTCCCGCCCACGCGGCAGGGACGTCTTCTCCGTCGTCGTGGACTGAAAACGGATCTCACATGTGACGAAAGGATTTCCATGATCCGCTCACGATCTCGCCCCTGTGCACTTTGACCTAATTTCACCTCTATTCTTACTTCAACCCTCTCAAAATATGCATGACATTCCGTGATAGTAGTGCGCTCTATAGAAAAGTACCCGAGTAGCCTTGAGAAAATTGAAAAAAAAGTATGAGGTGTACTTGACAAATTGCATTGGGACAAGCTGAGAATTGTTATTTTACGCAGTAACCCAAATAAATGCTAAATATATGGGTTTCGTAATGGAAAAACGTTTCATTGCAGGATTTGGTCGAGATAAGCGAAGAGCGGGTGAAAAGTAATGATAGCAATAGTGAATAAAAATTATAATGTTGACTCATTTCCATGCACAAGCATTCGTATGTACTCTTAGAAGCGCCACAGACGTCACAGAACTACATATGTTGGACAAATCAATCTTTTTAAAATCGAAGGTTTAAACTACCCTCTAGAACCATAGGTATTTGTAAAGCCGATATATATATTTTTTCTGAATTTTTTTCCATGATTCAAACCCTAACATGCTGCGGTAGTCGGCCATCAAGCAAGGGAAGAACATAAACTTGAATCTGTCGGTGTCACTGTTAATCTCCCTTTTTGTAACATTTTTTTCCAACACTAATTCCCTCGGTGTGGCACGAAAACTCAGTATCCCTTCCTGTAAAATTTGGAAACTTCCATATTTCCAAATCGCTTCGCGATTCAAGTTGGATGTGATTCTTAGGGATTACCCGTTCTTTTGCCAGTATACTACGTAAATGTCAAAGTTAAGCATTCTTTATGCGCAAACTCAAGTGTCTGTAAAAATAAGATTAATCCTTTTAATGAGACACAAATAACATTGTATTTTATATTAAGTTTTTTCCTCACCAAGTCGTTAAATGGAAGAAAATCTTGCGTTTACTTAATAAGAGGGGTTTTGGGGGTGCAAGAGAAATACTCATGGTAAAATGAGATGGAGGAAGGTGGGTGAATTGAGTGGTCATGAAAGAAAGTGGATTGGATGAGCATGTAAAAGACAAGTACGGAAGAATCGATCTCCGCTGCTCTGGTCACGTTTAGATTATGGATTAGAATTGAATCACCAGACAGGTATGCTGTAGTAAAGTTAAGTAATTGGTTTGAGGGGCAGGGGAATTGGTGGAAGAATTTACTGGGATATCCGGTCGCGTAAGCTTTCGAGACGATGAATATTAAGGATGTGAAGAACAGTGAAATCTACGAAGCTATGAATAAATATAAATGAAGAAAGTATTCATGCAATGGTAGTGGATTAGATACTAGTGGGAGGTAAAAACTTGTTAGAAGAACACAAAATCAGATCCTACTCATGTTCTCTGACACAAACGGTAGAATTTTGAAGAGTATTAAGCCCACTAATTTCTAAAGTAAAACTTTCCTCGTAAGTAACCCCCGAAATACGAGGTTAATTTGAAAGGTTCTCGTAATCACCACATGATGTCAATCCTAGTGCAACGAGTTACCCGCGCAGTAATAGGTAATTCCTTATGAATAAGCACGTGGTGTATCAGTGCTCTGGGAAGAGATGTGTGGTGCGGACGCTTTTCTGTTGTTGTTCCCGTAAGGTGATGATGATTGAAAAAATTGAGACTCGAGAAGTTATTGAATACCTCGTAAAGAAAGGTATGAAAGCAAAGGAAATTCATGCCGGCTAATAGAAAATTCAAGGGGACTCTACTTCTCTATATTCAGATGTTTTTAAGTGGACAAAGGAGTTTAAAAATGGCCGGAACAGGTAAGATGATGATCCGCGTAGTGGTCGGCCAAAATGTGCCACACCCCATAAATTAGTGCAAAAGTGCATTACATTTTAATGGAGCGTCGCCGAATGAAATAATGAGAAATCGCCGAAACTAGGGGAAACGAAGGGATATCACTTGAATTACGCTTAGCTACGTTTATTTTCATATCGTAGAAATGTTTGACATCTCGGGGCAGGAAAACTTTGTATTATCTTCTTTTAGAAACTTGTTAATGCTGACAAAAAAAGGGAATTCAATTATACAAAAAATCGATTGTGAATATTCCATTTCAAGGGACAGGTCACTGATTTATTTCAGTCTCCTTGGAATCATGAATATGTTGCAATTTATCTTTTGAGGATCATCGTCCGGCTTCATTGAACATGGTGACCTGGACCAAAAAAAAATCTTGCGGTAACGATTCTGGCAAATTCAGGCCATGGAACGAGCGCCGATGTCACTGTGCCAATCCTTCCCCTCTCCCCTCCCATCTCCCTGCGACCTCCCAAACCTACCCCTCTCCTTCCGGTCTCTCTTCCCTAGCGATGGGTGGGCGATGGCTTTGCGAACTGAACCGCGAGGATGAATTTTTAGGGCATGGATTTTGTGGGAGAGAAATTTTTCTTTGAAGTCTCCTATTGAAATTCGATTCGACCACGGGTGCGGCTTTGTTATTGGTCGGTCACAGGGGATGTGCTGTTCTTCCACCTCCCCCTTAGTGTCCCTCCGAATCAGTTCCGTTAAGGTTGAACGCAGGAGAGGTCGTGGAGCAGGGTGACTGGGAGACTAGACTAGGGATTTTAGCGCCTGGGGGCTTTGAAAAATGACCCAGTTTCGAAGAGAGAGAATTGATTTTTTCGGAAAGCTGTCTTTTTTAAAATCTTTTATCTCTGCACACGCACACACATACCCAGCTCCCGGAGCAGATGCATCGTTTCTTTCGTTTTTTTCCCCTAATCTCCCTCCCTCTCTAATCTCTTCCCATCCTTTCACAATGCGGGGGCACATGCGTTTGCGTTGAAAGTTTGTTCGTGGCATTGGGGAAAACAAAAGTGTGGACGAGAGAGAGCAGAGGGTTTTTTTTTATGGGAGAAGGAGGTTTGAGAAAGAGGAATGAGTGTGCAGATTCGTCCTAGTGCACAAAAAGGGGTGAGAAAGCGACCCCTTGTTTCTTAAAGATTGTCCGCTTACATATTATTTAAACCCGAGGCGAAATGCCAGCGGGGGATAAGGAATGTTTCGCTTTGTGTGACGCCAGACAAAAGGGTACGACGTCCCAAGTCTCTAACCGGAGGGTCACCATCACTGGAGCGTGCTAGGTGGTGACGCTGGTTCCTACACGTGCGTTCATCCGTGATGCATTTTATTGTCCCGTTGAAAGAATTTGGTGACAATGAAAATGTCTTTGCGTGAAATCTCCTCAAACACCTAACCTTGATCTTGTTACTGTCACAGATTGAACTTGATGTTATTTTTGCAATGTAAGAGTATGTTGTTAAAGAAGATATGAACCATCAGAGAATTTGCTTGCAGCAACATTAATAATAGTTAAAACATTTATTATTCTATTCAGGTAAGGTCACTAAAACGAGTCATTCGTGCATGACATAGAATCCGCCAGAATCCAATTGTTCGGGTAAAAATTAGTCAGGGGTGTACTCAACCCCTGCCACACACCCTAGCGGTGACTAGCAGGGTAAATAAATAAATAAATCAATTATGGATTATTATTAGGTAATCTACCGGTTAAGGTAGGTTTTTGGATGGACACAACTATCAAATAAATATTTTGCAACTCCAAACGAAACCCAATCCAGCAACCTAAACTACATCAGGTCCCTCTTCATCAATTATGGATACGGAGAATAATTTCATGAGGAGTTTTTTCTTTTCCAATGTTAAAATATTTCATCAAAAGAATACTATGGTGTATCCAACGGGAAAAGTTTTAGTTATTATTTAAATAACTTAAAAGAGTCAATTTTATTATTGTCTTTTTTGAACAATTCTACAATTGGATATCAAGGTGATAGGAACCTATACTGATTCCTTTATATCGTCTGGGATGAGTAGGGATATTGTTTTTTAGCCTTTTATCATGCCCATGTATATTGGAATTCCTTTATCGACTTTTAAAGGTTTTTCTCAACAATATTTATTATATATTATTTTTGTAATACGTATAATAATAAGAATTTATACTTGGCATATGCAATTAGTTTAATTTTTAAATAGATACTAGAGTTTAACCCTAACATTATACTCCGCTTCTTTGGTGCTACAGCCCAGGATTTGTTTTTGCCTCCCTCAAGATGCCCACTCTGTTTTTGCGCTTTCTTCCGCTATGTTGCAACTCGTATGACGAACCCGTGGTCGGTCTCCCAAATTCTTTATTAATGTCTTCCTTGCTATTTCCTTTCTCCTCTTGCCCATGCAGAAACTTCTTCGGGATACTATCTTCATTCATCCGTTTCATATTACATGGCCGAGACAGCCGTCGGAACTTCGCAAATCATACTGTCTTCATCTTAGGTATGCTTTAATCATTGAAGGTCCTTGATATAATCATTGAAGTTTAGTGCGTAAAATGAAAAAATTTTACAGATGACTAAATTCCTCAAATTACCAGTGCTTTCAAATTTAATTCTTCCGTTTAAGGTTGGCTTAGGATGAGCGCAAACTGAACACTGTAACTTTTTTAAGCTTAATATAAGAGACTGTTTTGCCGTTACTTTGTGGAATTTTTCCACAATGACTGCAACTGCAATATATATTGGACAGACTGGGAGAACATTCAACATCAGAACCAAAGAACACTTAGCTTGCTTCACAAACAACAAACACACATCCCAATTCGCAAATCATCTACTAACACACAAACACCACAGTAAATTCATCCCCAACATCTTACACATAGAGAAAAAAGGTCCAAGGTTAGATGCACTGGAAGAGTTGGAAATAATCACCCGCAAGAATTCTAAAGAAACCCACCTGGTTAATGAGATATTGTACCCTTCCCGTTCCCCTCTCTTATGCCTCCCATTACCAAACCATTCCCCCTTAACCACGTAAAGCCTTCAAACCCCCGCTGAGTGCCCTGTAACCTTTCCCACTCCTACCCATTACCCAGACTCCTCCCCCCCTCCCTTTTCCTTTCTCCCCAATCCACCCCCCCTTCCTGACTGTGTATATATATACCCGCCCTATACTATGTATGCCTTCACCTGAAGATGCCACACAGTGGTGAAACCATAGTCGTCTAAATAAAGTGTAAATGTGGAATTGCCGTGTTTTCTTTGTTCCTATGCGATTTTCTAAGCTTTAATTTTTCTACGTGGGACCCAAACATTACAAGAAACCCTGTCGTTAAATGCATCTTCTCTATCGTGTAAGTTCCGACACACTCGGTCCCATGGTAAATTATTTTCTCAAATTTTTCATCAGGTTCATATTTATTAAATCATTTTGGTAAATGCTTCGATTCCACGTGAGCAGGAAGGTCATTATGAATTTCGTGCTCATTGACAGACGGGTTGAAAGAAAATATTTTTGTGATGACATCTACGGAAGGTAATCAAAACCAAAAATAATTTGCTATAAAGTTCCACGATGAATCACACGAAAAACATAGTGTAGAAATTTCACATTCAACTATAATTATGAAAAAAATATTTTCTTAATCTTGCTGACATTTATTTACGAGAGGTAAAATAAAAGACGTTTGAAAGCTCAGCAATCCGTGACGGTTCAAGTGAACGTATCATCGCATTATTTTAATAGAAATAAAGGGGAACTTTTGTACTTTTAAATAAATAGTCAATTTAAAAACATACGATGGGGATTCCGCGACCATGCAAGGAAACGGTCCCAGCTCAAATGTGCGGAAGACCCATTCTTCCGCGTTGATTCGTTAAGAGTTTTAAAATGTCCCAGAACTTCACGAAAATATCGCAAGCGCATGTGTATTCCGCATCTGTGAGAATACATAAATTATTCTTTGGATAAACGTATTTACGAAGTGCTGTATAATATGTATGTATGTAAATTTTACCGCAGGAAATTTTCCAGTTTGATGTCTTCATGATATTGTGAACACTGAATTGATGAATGTAAAGGAATCAAAACGCATGATAGTAATAATAATATAAACATAATTGTTAAAGTAGTTCTCATGCCTTGCATTCGCCCCTCTATATCAAATTCGCCAATATGACATCCCCAATTACAATGTCCCTGCATCCACCTTTCACGCCGCCTATGAATTTATCCCGACAACCCTGTCTCCTCCCCCACCATTCCTAACATTTCTTAGTTTTTTTCTTTTTGTTTCAATTATCTAAGGGGGATCGGGTTGGTGCGGAGACTAGCGTACAGGCTTCCCACCGCGAAGACCCAGGTTCAACTCCTGGAGACAACAAATATTTTTCAGTGGTATCCCTATCCCTACTTGAGGTGCTTTGTGGAGTGCACTTTGAGTGAGTACGACGTCCGTCGTATGGGACGTTAAACTGCGAACCCCTTGGCGACTTTCGACTAAGAGTAGGCTAATGCTGACGCCGGGTGTCTCTCCACCCTTCTTTCCTTTCCCACCCATCCCAAATGGCGCAAATGACCTTAGCTGTCGGTCGCCTCCCCAACAAAACCAACCAATCCATTTATCTATTCCATTCTTCTCCACCTCTATCTCTTAAAAGCCTCCAATCTACGCTTATCTTCTTGCTTCGACGACCAGTTCAACTCCTTGTTCAATTTGAAGCTTGTCTATGGTATATTTTTAAGCTTATATTAAATTCTATCAACATTGTATTTCAACAGGTAGAATACCCTTAATGCTAATCAAATTGTAAAACTTTTCTCCTTCATACCAATGCCATCTGCAGAGAAATTTTATCTCAAATTTCAGTCAGCTGCTTTCCAATTTGTAAAACAAAATTGTCCTCTATGTTCGCGGTCACACTAAATCAAGGGATGTAACCATCCGTGCAGGATATGCGTTACAAGTGAATGTATGCCAAGAATGAGTTATTATGAATCAGGATTTAGTTTGCTTTAAAGTTGATCTAGGTCGGGATTCAGAGATGCAGCAGGGATAAGGTATTGTATTAATTGAAATTCTAATCTTACTGGTAGTTAACCCTCAATAATAATCCGATATGTCATTTTTTTCCCTCTCTCAACGAGTTCTAGGTGGAGAATCCGCCAGAAATTACGGTAACGGCTGTCTCATTTTGAAATAATTTACGGTCTCTTTTTCGCATTCACACGTAATCAAAAGGGTTGAGTCGCCTAAAATTTACCCTCATTCGCGTGCGACCGTTAGGTAGGTAGGACCGACCATCCCGTTGTCCACTGCATATTCGGAACCCTGCTTCTGACGAGTTTACTCGCGTGTGGATTGCTTTTCATTGAATGGAGGCGTGGGCGACGCTGAATGAACTCGACCGTCGGGTGGGGTTGGTTAAAAGGGCCTGCTTCTCCCACCACATACACAGACTCGGAGCCGCGACGCAAATTGCCAAATGCTGCAGGTTTAATTACTCGCTCCGCGTCCTCTCATTTAGGAACGGGGTGATGTGGGTGGGTGTGGGAGCACTTTGTGATTTGTTTCCACCTGGACTAGGGTCGGGCGGGGCGTAGGTAATATTAACGCGCTGGATCGACAAGTACGAGCCAAAAATTTAATGTCTGCCGAATAATGGAAAATGAATCCTTTCAACACGCATCCGCGGACGAGAATTAAGTGTCTCCGCGCTGCGCTGTGGAGAAATGAACAGCGCATTCCGCCGCTCAAGGTTTCCCAGTCGCGTCGTCCCACGTGAGCCCTGTGCAAATGTCGTATGTGTTTGTCCCTGCGAGTAACGAGATGGATGAGTACCATTTAAGCTCCTAAAGACCCAAACGGCTAGAGCGGCTAATATGCACCATTGTTTCTCTTGCCGAATTCTTATGAATAATGCTGGTATTAAAAAAAAATATTTCTCGATATTTACCATTTTAGATTTCCTTTGTCCTCGGGATATTTTTACTACAGGATTTTTAGTGTGACAGGGCAGGATTCGTATCATTTTAATATATTCAGGTATCGACATTGAAACCCTGAACTCAAGTGATTTGACTAATGAGTGAGTAATTTCATTCAAGGCACAAGCCAAGCTGAAGTTATCAACCCGAATGTTGGGTTGGCTGATGGGAATAGAGGTCGGTCAATAATAAGCCCCAATGTCATGTGTTAAATTCATAAACCAGGGTAAAGAGATTGAATGATTGATTCCGATGATAACGGTTGTGCCGTCGAAACGTCAAGACTACATATGTGAGAACAAATATTCATTCATAAGTTAATAGATTTCAGGAAAAGGGATAGGAACACATATAAAGGACGAAAGCAGGAGAGGTGGGGAAGACGGAATCGAGTAGATCACAAGCACAAAAATATTTCCTTGACCGGGACTTGAATACCGGATCTTTCGACTTGCCGGGCTGATGCTCTAACCACTTGAGCTATCGAAGTATCGTAATTGACACTGAGATCGGCGGGTCTTTTATATAACCAAGTTCCCTGATTCTTTGGCCAGGAGATGGAGTTAGGGAGCTGTTTCACCCATGAAAGGAGAAATAGACCACACACAAGAGGAAAGGACAGTAGAATAGCAATGATACAACATCATAAAGAATATAAAGAGTGCGTTTCGTGGCACGCATAGCCAGAAGAAAGAAACGGGCCACATTGGCCAAATACATTCAAACACGAAATACCGCCATATAGTGAACAAATATTCAATCATAAGGGAATAGATATGAGGAAAAGGGATAGGAATACGTGTAAAGGACGAACACTGGAGAGATGGGGAAGGCAGAATTGAGTAGATCACAAGCGCATAAATATTTCCTTGACCGGGACTTGAATATCGGATATTTTGACTTGCCAGGCCGGTGCTTGTGTATGTATGCACGTATCGTATTTATGTTCTCATAATTTTATAGAAAATATGAGAAGAAATGTATAATGATTAATTTTGACGGTTGGAATTCACAAAGCAGTAACAAACACAAACGAATATAATCTCAAGTGTTTCTTCAATCATAGAATATTGGTTATCAGCAATGAATATGGGTAATAGATTGATCCTTGCTCTCCATTTAATTTCGAATAGCTCATTCATCTTCTTTATAATACATACGTATCGGTGCCAATTTTATATGGAGTTTTATTACTGAATAATGGATATTTATTTTCCTTTTATTTGCATTTTCATTTAGTCGCATTTTGAGTATACCTCGACCATATAAATCATATTCTGTTAAAAATATTTAATTTTCTAGCTAGATGAATTTGCAAAACGAAACCTCCCCAATTCTGTCTGCTGAAAGAAAAATATATTTTGCACGAAAAAAATTGAAGGGAATAATATTGCAAATCCTTGGAGAGGAGACTTTAGAAGGCAGTGAAATTACATGCATTACTAAACTTTGAGAATATATCATAATTTCATGGATATATCGCTGATACTGTTGGAATACAGCCAGAGTTTGCCATAATAGGGAAATGCATTGATGAAATTGAATACAAATTATAAAGGAAATCATGAGAAGTGTCGGATTTTAGAGTACCATGTAGGTGTAGACACATTTCCCTTTACATTCGATATTTCGGCAATTGAAAACTATAGGCAAAACCGTTAATAATAACGAAATAATGACTAACTTCCCTGGCTGGTGATCTGAGACTTCGTTCAATATGCTACCGCGGTGGCTGTTGTAAGCAGAGGTTTACGTGGAGATAGATGTAGGAAAATTATCTCACCAAAAACGGAAGCGTAACTCGGAAATAATTCCAGCTTCCACTTTGGTTTAAAGTTTCGTTAGACTGGATTTATAGTAACGGCAACTGGTATGTACTTCCCGTTGATATTCTTTATGACAATACTGTTTCGTTTTCTTCCTTTCATCACTACTGCTTAGTAATGTGACCATTTGTTAGGAACGTATCCCTAAATATGACGAAAGCAAAGAAACTAACTTCAATATTATATTTTGGTCTACACGTTACATATTCAATTTCATTACAAAAATACGGATCACACTGATCAGTACAAATCAGTACAAAACAAATTCCTCCTCCATATAGATGATCGCTGCCTCGAAATTAATAGTGTAGTTAGTTTCTTTACTATAGTTGTTTTGACTTGATGTTTTGATTCAAAGAACTGCATGTCAGTAGCTTAAATTGTCAATTTTGACAATGTGAGGGTCGGTTCGCAGCGGTCTCGTTCGTAGTGTATTGCTTTACCCTGTTCCCCACCAATTTCTCATTATCCTCCCCCTTCTCCCTTCCCCGACATTTTCAATCACCTGGTCCCAATTATTCTTCCAAGGCCTTCCTCTGTAATTCTTTCCATTTCTGTGTTTCCTTTAATTATGGACCTCCGTCCTGTCCTGTGGATACGTCCTTTTACTCTTCTTCTCTTACGTTGACTTCATAGTATTCACTCACCACCCAATGCTCGAAATACTTCTTCATTTTTAATGTTCATTGATCGGTGAAATTCAGTTTTCATCATTCTTCGGTATCATCCCATGTTGACTCCTTCAACCTTCTTATCTCAGATACTACTCGAACTATCATCCACGTCTCTTTCGGGGAAAATTGTGCTTCTTAGTAGGTAAGTTATGGCGGATCACTTCCTTATGTCTAATCTCGTATAACCCGACGTTAGCGGTTGTTTTCTATGATAAAATTATCTCGGTTTAGTCGGGAGGAATTAAATTAAAGCGTGGAATGTATATCACTGGAAGAAAACTCGCTCGAAAAATCATTTGAGAATATCTCATAGGTCTCAATCATGAAAATATCTAATCGTACTGAGAGTCACTGATGAACAAAGAAGGAATTAAGTTTCGATTACATTATGAAATATGTCGCTTTGGGAAAAAACGACGAAAAAAATAATGGGATGGTGTAGCACTAGATGGACCTATTTAGTAAACTCTCCCTACACCCCTTTAAAGATAGAAAAGACCCCCTGGAAGAGGGCCCTCTTTTATAATAGTATTTATTGCAAGAGAATTTTTCATTAAAAAGAGTCACTCTTGCTGAAGGTAGTCTAGGAGAAAGGGATCGAGTATTATTTGTGAGGAATGTTCAATAAGGGGAGATTTACATGATTCTATTTTCAACCAAACCTGAATATTGGCACACTAGTGCCATTAAATTAAATTATTAGTTGGAAGTATTTTCATGTTTCCCCAGGTTGTGTTCAGCACTTACAGGTCTCGAGTCGAAACTCCATTTTATTTTAAGAATTTCGCAGGCATTAATTAGTACAGGCTTGAGGTAATAAATAGCTTTTGACAGGGTCTATGTAGCAATTTTTAGCAATTTAGGGGTTATGAAAGGTTAGGGCGTTGGAAATGGAAAAAAGGGCAACATTTTTGCAATTATTTTTGCAATATTAAAAAAAATCATATGACCTTTCAAGGTCCAACAGGGGGCTGGGGATTCACCTGGGAATCTGGTTACGGAAAATTTGTCGTAAAATCGTTAAAATATGAATTAAAGTAGCGGCATTTTTACACCGAATGAATCTGACCTCACAAAACAAAAAATAACATTAATCACGTAGCTGGAAGGAGACCATTTCGCGCATGTCATTTTTTTTTTAAATGTGAGAGTGTACTTTGGGCAGAAAGGTCAACTGCGAGTGAAAGAGCACACGTCCTGTTTAATTTAAGAGAAAAAAAAAAGAAATTCATTTCTTCCTCACTTTTTCAGAGATTTTAATTGGAAAACGACCATAGGAGTGTCTTCAACCTAGAAATCTCACTTTGAGAAAGGAAAGGAAAGCTGTGCAGAACTTGCTGCAGCAGTTGAAAAAGTTTGAATTGTCCCTTGAAATTACGAAATAGCCATATAGAACTTTTCTCTTCCGCTTCCTGGTCTCTCCATTCCGGCGCGTTTCACACGTGGACGACACTTTAAAGTGGTTCTCTCCTGGCCATTGATGGGACCCTCCCCACCCCTTTGTCACTATTAACCCCTTCCCTCTAATTCTTTGAACTTACGTACGACTCTCCGGATCATTAAACATATAAAGTGCAGCATTGTTGCAATCAGACCAGCTTTGTCCTATCAATTAAATTAATTAATATACATTCAATATGCAAGAAATGGAAATGATTGCCGAATTGTATCGCGTGCAGTGTAGAGTAGCTAGATTAGTAAAACGTTGTTATGATAAACTAAATGGCGTATACAAAATATTAGAACAGCCAGGTTGGGAATCACTCACGGAGCGAAGGTTAATTTACGGATTAAATCTCTCGCATAAACTGGAAGGATTTCTCTGTTGTAATTATGCTGAAAATGTATTATTAATCCCATCGTACGGGCGAGATCATCTGAATAAAATTAAGGAGATCAAGTGTAAAACAGATAGATTTAAGATGCCATATTTTCCACGGACGAAAAGGGATCAGAAGAGCATTGTCCGACCATTTTTGGGGTAGATATATTCGCGTCAGAAGTAGTCTGGTGTGTATTCACCCCCTGCCACACACCCTATCGATGGCTTGTAGGATACTAAATATAGTATGTATATAACAAAAAATACCTGTATAAAAGAATTGGGCTGGGATGACGTACAGGGTCTGTCCCAAAAATAAGTAGCATGATTTGAAGGTCTTTTTCTGATCTAATAGCGTTATCCACAAAGAGTTTGTGCCTCAGGGATAGACAGTGAGCAATAACATTTGCTTGGAAGTCCTCGAAAGTCTAAGGGAAAGAGTGATACTCGTCATTAAGGAGACCTTTGCCAAATGGAGGCTGTACCACGACATGTGTAATCCATTACCCAAGATTCAAAAATTTTCCACCGTTAACCTCTTTCGAATTCAATTCCAACGGACTTGAGAGACTAGATTTGTATCCGCTTGGTTTTAGGTGGGAGAAGATAGAGCGTTGACCATTGGGTCCGGGTTTGAATATCGGGCTTGCCTCGCTAGGCACTCCCAGCTTCAATATTTATTTTATTAAGAACCCAATGTATACATCCAAAAGGAAAACAAATGAGGAAGTACTAGAAATGGTAGGGGAGGAGAGGGGTTTGTTGAGAGAAATCCTATGGAGGTAGGAAAAATGGATGAAAGGCGAATTGAGCGGTAGTGGAATGTTGAAGAAGGTAATAGAGGGGAGAATCTTGGGCAAGCAAGGAGAGGGCAGGAACAGGATAGGGATGTTGGACGGGATGATGGGAGGAAAGAAGTACACAGAGATGAAGAGGGGCCTGATGTAGATTTGGTTGCTGGATTGGGTTTATTCGATAGTTGTGTCCATCCAAAAACCTACCTGAACCGGTAGATTACCTAATAATAATGGGTATAGATCCACTGTTCTATATTATCGTACTAACCCACCAACCACTGACGCTTAACACCCCTATCCTCCTTCCCATTTACGCCGATCACAACCCGATTTTTCCCCTCTTTTTTACCCCCTCTCTCACCCACTCCACTCTCCCTCATAAATGCTATATAAATGAGCCGAGGCTGGTTTTATTTTTTTACCTGATGATGACGCCCAAGCATTGAAACTAGTTGTACGATAATATAGAACAGTGGATGTAGTATACATTGTGTTTCTTAATAAAATAAATATTTAACATGAAATTCCATAAAGTTGAGCTTAAAACAACAGAAAGCACTCCCAGCTTCGCCCGCAACGTGTGATTTTTCGGTTATCTGATCTTCCTGGAAAATTATAGAAAACGGGGTTGCGTAATGGAAATAATTGTTTTGCGTATGTCTGCATGCAATTTATTCAACGATAAACGCTGTAAATTTCCGCGAAACTTCATGTGAAACTTTTATTGGGCAAAGTCCTATACTATATTACGTTACGTCTGTAAAACCAGGAGTGCGAAAGGCATTGAATTTTGTCAGTGTGTTTTAAAATCAAAATACCTCAAATGATCTTCATTAGACTCAGTATTTTAAAGACATTTTTGTGATAAATTTATTAAGATGAGTGTCCTCCTCTCCGTAGAGTGTCTGCGTCGGAGGGTCAAATTTGTCGTAAAATCCGGGTTAATAGGAATTGATTAATTCCTTTCCGTCTCACTCCGTAACGGTTTTCGCAATATTATTTTATATCAGTGGTTGCTACTCGAAAAACTTCACAACTCCCAACTCATGTGAACTCGGAACTTTTTCCAACAAACTCTTCCCTTCCCATACTGTGTGCTAAGCGCTTGTCGTAACCCGTGCATGGACCTTGTTAATCGTGCGCCGTTTTCATTACTGTATTCACTTCCCACTCGGTGCGCTCTGAGTGATGCCGAGAATTTTAATACAGCACTGTGACCTTCTTCTTGCATTGAGGGGAGGGAGTGGTGTGGGGGACGAGGATATTCCCTCGGTGCCAAATTTTCTCGCTCGCGCTCCTCTAATATTTCGAGCGGTCTGGACGTAATAGGAAGAGGCCAAACGGAATGGAAATGGTTTAGGAAATGTGACAACGCTGGGCAGACGTCCAACGTGTCTGTCGCCCGGCACTTAGATTGCACACCAGAGTAAAATCATCCTCCTCGTTTTTTGCACATTTGCCTCACTCGAATTCAGAAATAGCTTTTCGATATTAACTGTATGTTGCAAATAAGTTAATCATCTAAGTGAACATCTAAGCGGCTCCACTTTGCACTTGGTGAATGAAAATATCTAACAGTCATCTCTCTTGCGAGATAGAACTTTACCTAGTCCATATGGATGTCTCTTAAATGTATCATATTTGAAAATATCATACAGGTATTACCCTTGGACAACGACATCTTATTTCATGTCGCATTACCATTTGATGTTATTGCCATTAGCAGCACTTCTATCAGGTTAGGATAGGTTTACGATGTAACCTTGACACGGTGCAGTATTGGACTTAGGCCACATATTACAAATAACTCGTAAACTAACTTATTCATAATCACCTCATAGTTTCTACCTACCTTAATTCCATCCAAAATCGGTTTAACGTTATCCGCACCTGTGAATTCTAAGACATATTCAGTTTCAGGATGTTGTCTATTCCTTTAGCCTACTCTTAATTTCTGATAAATGCTAATTAATTGTTTTTACGGCCTTAGTTTTGGTAATAATATTTATAGTCCCTGTGGTTTTAAACAAGAAGATACAGCTGTAGTCAGTTATAGCGCGTCAATAAAGAGTTCTTAATCAAATCAAACAGCACACAAGTTGATGCAGTATTCTAGATTTCGAGAAATCCCTCGATAAAATCCCGTACTATTAAATTTTACATAAAATGAAATGCTATGATATCAATGAGAACGTAATTCATTAGATCAGATACTTCATGTCATATCTCAAACAAGTATTAGTCATCGATGGGCTGTGGTCAACGGAGGTAGTTGTAACTTCAGGCGTCCCCCATGCAAATGTAATAGGGCCACTTCTATTCTTAATAGACAGTAATGACGCAAGCTCATACATTAACAGCAACCTCACATTATTTGCAGGTGACAAGGTGGTATACAGAGAAATAAGGGGTCCATCTGATTGCGAACTAATCTCTAGGGACTTCAACAAAATATTGGATTGGTACAAGGAATGAATGCATGCATGTATCGTTGCAGGAATGAATGCATGCATGTATCGTTGCAGGAATGGATGCATGCATGTATCGTTGCAGGAATGAATGCATGCATGTATCGTTGCAGGAATGCATGGTTGGTGACCTAACACCAACTGCCACACACCCTTGCGGCGGCTTGAGAGATATTGTGTGGATGTAGATGAACTATATAGGTTTAGTTAGACCCAGAGGCAAATCCTACTTAACCCTACCAAAATAACTTAAACCTACAAATTCTTTATACAGTTTTCGCCTAACAAGACAAGACGAGAGTATTCAATGGTCAAGAATTTCAATATATAAAAAATCGTTTTTCAACTTCATGTATTGTGCATTTTGAATGACCTTCATGTAGTCATTAATTTCTATATTTCCCCCCCTGTACCTCGCCTTCCCGCAAACCTTACACTACTAACATTTTTCAGTATCCCATTGCCTATCAGCATCTATTGCTTATATTTGTCATGCCATCTTCGAATTTCTCCTAACAGCCATCTCTCATCCCCTATGATAATATTTTTCATTTGTTTTAATCTGTGCGCACTTCATTTTCCCACATTCCCTTCTCAAAATCCTCAAATATATGCGCCTCTTCTCCAGGTTCTACGACCAAGTTTCAGCGTCATCAAAAAAATAAAACCCTTCATGTCAAATTTTTCATTTGTCATTTCTTAACGTCTTCGCCTAAGGTGCTTGTCATCAACTCCCGCCTCTCCGTAAACGGTTCCTTACCGAACGGAATTCTTCTTTTGATGTCCCCACTGATCCATCCGCCGTCACCCAAAACATTTTGCATGCCTTAATCTTCTTTGCGTGTGTTTCTTTGTCCGCACTTGTGCTACATATATTTTAGTGGAAGACGTCAAATTTCAAGGCAAGGCAATTTCTTGCAATCTTCTTGTTTTCCTTTCGGTCCATTTCACCTTCACCATTCTTCTCCACAACCAAATTTCAAAATCCTCCAATCTACGTCTATCCTCCTGCTTCAGCGACCACGTTTCCGCGTCGTACATGGCTACGCTCCAGATCAGAGTTTTTACGAGTCTTTTCTTAACCTCCCTACTCAACGTCCCCGTCATCAACTCCCTCCTCCTTGTGATAGCCTCCTTGCCTAGCGCAATTCTTCTCCTTACGTCCCTACCACTTTGACCGTATTGGTCCAAAACACTTCCGAGATATGTAAGCTGTTCTACCTGCTCTATTTTTTTCCCCTCCTATTTTAATGTTTAGCTTAGCTTTTTACTTTCTGGAAAATCGCATAACCTTTACTAATATTGATCCTCATCCCATATATATTGCACTGAATTATATAGATTTATAATTTCTTTGGGTCAGGAAAACGAGGAAAGGCAGGAACAGGATAGGGATGTTGGACAGGATGGGAGGGAGGAAGGAAGTACACAGAGATGATTAGGGGCCTGATGTAGAGTAAGTTGGTGGATTGGGTTTTGTTTGGAGTTACAAAATATTTATTGGATACTTGTTTCCATCCAAAAACCTACCCTGACCGGTAGATTATCTTATAATATTAAATGCTACGGGAGAAATCGGATCACATATTGCATTCCCTGCAAGAAAGTAATTTAATATTTCAAGTTGGTGCACACAAGAGGTAACAGTTGTGGGAATTTCAAAATTTTTCTTTTTGGATGTAGATTATTATGAGTAGAGAGTCATTCTTTCAAACGACCCCTCCCCTAACTCCTTCCTAATGTCTTAAAACAAATGTCAAATCATAATTATGAATTTTTAAATGACTAACCTTTCTAGAATATCGATATATTTCCGTTTTGAATGTCGGTTATCAATTCAATACTTTGATGTTTATGTGGATTTTCTGTAGTGCTAATGGTATCAATATTCCACTAATAGAGCTCATTGACAGCTCATAATTTTCAAAGATTCCTAATTAGCGAGAAACAATAGTCATATTAGTATTTGAAGGTCTTAGTCGGTATACATTAGGAAGACGAATACAAATTTTTTTAAAAATATAAACATTTCCAGCTTAGCGCGGGCACAGAAGCAATAAATCTAACGCCGTAATGCAGTGAAAGGTGAGGCCGCATTGACAAATTGTAAAAGAAAATAGACTACAGAAGCGATAGATAAAAGGAATCTTATTTCCTTTCACCATTCCAGATCATAACAGCAGGATACATGATTCACGACAAATGGTGTCCCTCGGGTGCAATGATCAATCCACAATTACTATTCAAATGGCTGGTGATCTAGCACCCCATGACTTACGCTCTCGTAGGGGCTCGCAGGACGAGATGTAGATTAGTATGCGTATCGGGAGAACGAAATCTGCTTCGCAGCTCTCAACGGACTGGCAGGAATGGAAATCATTTGAGAATTAACGTCCCACTCGATAGGTCGCGGTATCAATCGCTGCCGTATCCATGCCTACGAGATGTTAACTATTGCATCGTGGGACGGATTGACTCCGTATCATCAACACTATGACCTCTTCAATGACTGTAATAGAGGACAATCAAATGAGACCCCCTCAAGAAACGATGACGGACGAAGGATTCTAGCGTCCCATTCGTACAACGGGCGGAGCGCGCAAGTTGCTTCCCGCGAAAGTTTTTTTTCGCGCGCACTTTCCGCATGCTAGTGTTTTTCGATTTTTCAAGTGTGGCGTTCCGCTAGGACTCAGGAGAGCCTTTAACGTTAGGGCACAACCTGCCTGCACCATTCTGAACATCTTGGTTTTCGGAGTGCTCTATAATGGGGCTTGCGGGTGGTTGTGAAAATGTGCACTATGGGAAACGAAATGATGTCGGTTTGGAGCAGATAACACCACGGTCATTCCGCTTTTACGCCCACGAGCGGGGAATGAAGAGCGGCCAAACCTCCCCGCCCCCCCCCTCGAACCCTCTCTCTCCCCTCGTCCTTTACTGCGCTCCCTTCACCTCTCATGTCTTCCCCTCCACAGAACGACTCGCGTGCCTAGACCGACCGTTTCGGCGTTCGTGTGAAGGAGCTACCCACCGTGAAGGGCTCTGATTTCCGCCTTGTCTCGCCACCCTTCCCCCGGTCGTCTCCTTTATATGCCCATCTACCAGCGCACTGTCCCTCCTTTTACGTACTATGCAGGTTATAATTCTGGAAAATTATACGATACAGCCGAAGAGAAAGGCAGTCCGCGTCTTTATAAGTATATATTTCGACCTTCTTTTGGTAATTTCCATTGCAATCAGCCACATTTCCTTTTGAGATGGCCACCAAAGTCGGCAAAGATGGCGAATCTACGTTCATTTTTTTTCGAATTAAATTTTGCACAGACCTCTTTAAGAGCCTTAAAAAATATTTTTCTATTTTCTTCACAATGATAATAGAATCCAACAATTTCCTACTCTTTTGTAATGAAAATAATTTGCGATTTCATAGCATTTTACTCGTGTTCAAACACGTTTCATCGAAACGAGAATCGTGATTCAGTAAAATACTGTGGGGTTGCAAATTTATTAAAATGCATCCATTAAGGTCACGCCTCAAACAACCAATTCACAATAAAAAGAAACGTTTCAGGCGTGATATTGTGGAATATCACGATTAATTAAAATTGGCAACTTTCCACAGAATAATTGCCAATTTTAATTAACCAATTCCCAATCTTCTTTCACATTTTGATAAAATTATCCAAATAGCACTTGTCTTAGAAATATTTAGGAAATTCTCACATTCAAATATTTTCAAACCCTTAAGATTCCGCCCATTTCACCTTTTCTGTTATGCTTTACCCACATAAGTCAAAAGAATACATTCTACACTTTTCTCTTTCCCTCAAGACCAAACGTCTGTACCGAAGGTACAATACAGCGTGTGTCACGAAACATAAGCAGATGAAATCCGGAAAAAAATTCTATAGATCTAAGTACAAAATACTAAAATTCTTCAAAATAGCAGCGTTGCGCATAGACACACCGATCCAGCGCCTCTGCCAGTCCCGGTACGCTTCCAGGAAGGCGTCGACGGGAACGTCGTTCTGGCACTTCGCCTCTTTGACGTTATTCAGCGTTAAATGGTTTCACGTCAAGCTCTTTTTAATTCTTTGGAGCAAAAGGAAGCCTCTAAGTATTAGTGTCTAATTGGGACTGTAGAGCGGCTGGGGCATCGTTGACTTCTTGTGCTTGGCCAGGAACTTGGGGTCACGCGGAAGGCGGTGTTGGGCGTCGCGTTGCCTTGGTGCAGCCTCCAGTTGTCAAATATCTCCTCCATCACGCATAGCATGCTTTTTCGAAGCTTTGAAGGACTTCCATATACAGCTTTTGGTTCTCTGTCTGTCTCTGGGGCAAAAGCTTTTCGTGAGTAACGCTTTATGAGTCGAAAAAAGAAGATAAGAGCAATCTACGTACTTATTCACTCCCTCCTCATAATAACAGTTTGTGTATGTACGCATGCTATTCCTCTCTAAGGTAAGCTATAAAGCGTAATGAGAAAAAAACTAAAGTAGATGGAATAGCTTACCTATCTTGGAATCATAGAGATCAAGATAGTCAAAGTAACTAAAATAGCTACTAAATATGTAACACTCGTAACATATGTATGCATATTGCATTAACATGTTACATATATTGCGTGGTGTCCGGTCGAATGTCGCTCATGGTGTTCGCTTGTCCCCTTTCCACGCGTTTCTTGGTGGATGACGGGGTGCCAGTTGCATAAGGAAATATATGTAGAATGGCTGGTGACCTACCACTCCTTGTCACACATCCTTGCGACGGCTTGTGGGGTATTCTGTAGATGTAGATGAAGTATTAGGAATACTTGTCGGAAGCAGAATTGACATAGGCAAGGGACCTTTTACTAGGAGGAGTTGACTTCTAGTTTTGTCTAGAGGGCATATCAAAGTTTATGAGAGACAATTTTCATTAATGGCCGTCGTGTGCGTTCCAAAAGTTCTTGAGCTTTTTTTTTGACGGCAATTTATTTTTCCAGGCGAACTCCATGGTCAATGTGATATCAATTTGATTAGATACCGTTTTGGCAAACATGACGAACAGTATCATTTTACCAATGCTTCACGATAGATCTCAACATTCCTGTGAACAACCTATAGATACCTTAAAAGAATTTTTAGAATCCTTGGAAATATGCCGAGCAGATTTCATCGCTATCATCATTTAAAAAAAAACAGCTGATTATTTTATTAAGTAAGCCTTGTGAGGAAAGTCGACCAGTTAGGTTTTTGATTCGATCAAAATCGATCGCTCGTCACTCAACACGAGCGCGCGCAAAATATTAATACTACCGTGGAAATTAAAAATCAATCCCCTTACGTGAGAATCGAACCCGAGTACCCCAATTTCGATGCGGACTTGAGTGATCATTTTTTTTCCCGAAAGCCAGTCCCCGCAGTTTATTTTAAAATTCAGCGTTCGTACCCATTCTTTATTTTTTTTAAGCTATAGAAATTCCACGAAAATGCATTTTCGCTCGAGATGTATCGATCGATAAGAACCACAATGCGCGTCCCAAGTTTTTCGATCCTCCCCAGGGAGATGTGGGTCGTTTCAACAATTCGCATGCAAGAGGGAAAGAGGCTTTCAGAGCGGGCAGAGCGCGAGCGGGACCACTGTGGTGGCGTAAAAAATCGGGGATTGGACCCTCGGCGCCTCTCGTGTGTGTTTTTTCTTCTTTTTTATTATATTTGAGTGCCGGCAGCGGGCAGTCCCGCCATATTCCCCCTCTTTACCCTTCTCTTCACATTTTCCACAAGCGTCACTCCGCCATTCTCATCCCCCAAGGGCGCCGCAAGTCTTGAACCGTCGAGAGAGAGAGAGGGAGATGGTCTCCCACTCCGTCGCATAATGCAAGACAATGCTATTTCCCAAGGGGACTTTTTCGTCCGTCCATCCATCCAGAGCTCTCGGTATAACTCCTCCATTTAGCTTCCTTCCATTTTCATTCCTTCCCTCCCTCCCACCATTCTTACTCCTGGAAATATAGGTAAATCTCTTCCCATACTCGCTTATTCTACCGTTCGAATTTTGCAGATTGCTTCTCTATAACCGTTTCAGAGATAGAGTCACGCATCTGCGCCTTATTCATACGCTGAATTAATCACCTGCAATGCTACTTACTGATTAAGTACGTAGTATTTAAGAAAGTTTCTGTCCGGAGTCTTCATATTTTTTACGATTAGGAATTATTATTATAATATTATTAATATCTTATTAACTTGTTGTATCTGTAACGCTTAGAAATAAGCTTTTCTTAACCAACAGTATTCCAGCAGATAAGGTAGGTATTAGATTAACATGCAGACTAATTCCCTAGAAATATCAAAACAAAAAAATGCCGAGACTGTAAACTTTGCTATGGCACTACCATGGGTAATTCTCTCTCCCCCTTCCTAGCTAATTTATTTATGTCCAATTTCGAGCAACAGTGTCGAAGCAAATTTAAATATTTCCCCAAAACCTGGCACAGGTATGCCGACGACATTTTCGCAGTTTTTGGCACAAGACACCTACTCCATTGACAACTTCCTCAAGGAACTTAACAACCAATACCCATCGATTAAATTCACATGCGAAGTTGAGAAGCTCAAGTCACTCCCCTTTTTGGACCTCCTTGTCACTAGAAGAAATAATCAGCTTTCATTTAATATTTACCACAAACCAACGCACACTAATAAACAAGTTTACGGTCTCGGCATTATTTTTTTTGTTTACATTGATTCACGACCGTAGCTACGTTCCTTGTATATTTAAACACTAGAAATATGTCTATGACTAACCTAACACAACACGAAAGGATGGGTTCCCTCTTTGCGTAAGCACGCTGCGAGTAACTCCTCGGATAACAAGTTGATTAAAGATTTAGGAGAGGTGCCATTAAAGGCCGTCCACTAGGATAGTGAAGTAATGTTACTATAAAAAAATTTCGTAACACGGTTAATACAGTTAGAGTAATTAGGATAGAAATCCCTCCACGCATGAAGGGAAAAAGTGATACTACGAGTTCTGTTACTAATTTTCTTACAAAAGTATAAGGCATTCGAAGAATGATCTGGTAATTTCCCGGCGAATAATGTTTTCCCAGATTATTCGGGTCTCCCACCGGGTCCACGTTCGTAGGTTTGCCGACGTTTCGATGGCCGAGTCGTCCATCGTCTTCATGCCCTGAAGACGATGGACGACTCGGCCATCAAAAAGTCGGCAAACCTACGGACGTGGACCCGGTGGGAGACCCGAATAATCTTGGAAAATATAAGGCATTTGATTTAATCTACGACACCGAAGAAATAATTAAGATTCCTCATTATATCGACTGTTTGGGACATTCGGTTAAGATTAAAATGATTTTTTTCGGCACCAATCAATTTAGGGACTCAGTCTTTCCTCGTAGGATTTGCAATGACTACAAAAACAAAATTAAATTGAGGAAAAAGTACTGATGATGAAACTAACCGCGAATGAATGTCCTCAAAGACGTACATTCATTTGTTGGTCCATTAAACCCTGCCACATCCCACATGTAAAATGTACATAGAAGATTTGTAAAAAACCACGTGGTGAATTATACGATAAATCCTTTTTCAATTGCACGTATTTCTTTCTTCATTTGTTCCAACATACCTATCCTTTTCTTCCCTGTATCTTCTGCCGTTAACGTTCTCCTCTCCATATCACACTTCAATATTCTACTATAATATACTTCAACATCGACAATGGAAGCCGTGAATCTAGTTTTCCGCCTTCCTTTGGATTTCTCCCAGCAATCTCCTCTCCTCCCGAACCTTGTATATTTCTTCTTTGTTTGTTTTCCTTGCAGTTCATTTTGCTTATATTTTATTCCGCCAATGTGAATAAGTCTCAATAGGTATTTCTTCGATCCCGAGACAAGACCTTTGAAAAGATATCTTGCAGAAATTCCTCTTTTATGTTTCAAAGTGAAAGAATTCAAAATGGAAATATTTTCTTGTAGTTCTTATTGCCTTGAAATAGGATTTTACGAGTCACTCTCGTATAGGTTGCCATTGTGAAGGAAAACCGGCACCCATAGGAAGACGTTTTATGTTCTTTTTGACTTTAGGTCGAGGCGGTTGGCGTAACTTCTTAGGAGGGCAATGGAATACACCGGTAATTCAAGTCACCCGAGATATGGTTTTCGTCTTTCGTATATTGTAATAATATTGTCTTGTTTTTTCTTCACCGATTACCCCAATTCAAATATTACGGGAACATTTAAAATTTTAATGCTAAAGCTAAAGTAGACACACTCGCCAGTGCCAAATACTGGAAAAGACAACCATAGTTTGGACCGAATGCGCGACCTCAGGACTTATTTACCCCCGTTTCCCTGGGAATTTTGAAGAACATTAACCTTATGGCTTTCGCATAAGATGGCTACTTTTTTCAAGAGCTAGATTCTGTAAATAGTTATTTGTAGAGCAGTTATTTAAAATAACAATGTCTTCAAAATTTTTTGTCTAGTACCCTTCTATGAGACACGTCGCATAAAACCATGCGTGCGTATTTAAAAAAACTAGCAAAAACCAATTATTCTAGGGGAAACATTACTCTATTGAGCAATAAAATCTGCTGAAGTTTCTTTTGCGTAAATATGGAATATAATTAGACGATAAAAATTAATCCTAATGGAAAATTAAATTAAATTTCTACATTCATTGAATCATCTCCAGTTATATTAAAGATCGAGATTATTCTTCGCTGTTTTATGTTTGAACGGGCATTATTGATCCATTTCTATGTGAAGCAGTGCTCTTGGTAAGGAATGAACTGGGTGTAACTTTTATTGAAACATGGAACAAAATCAACTGAAAAATGGCAGCAAAATACTACGGTACGTCCGATGATATACCGTGTTATTTTTTTCCGAATATTAGCCCATGATTTTTTTTATCGTTCATTGTTGAAAAATAATCACCCATTGACTTAAATTTGAGACCCACAAAAATCTTTTCGTGAAATTAATAAAATAATAAAAATTAGAATAATTTTTCATAAAATTTATGAAAAGTTTCCATTAATTATATTCGTATGGCAACTGCACATATTTTTTTATCAAATTCTCTAGTGATAGTAAAATTTTGTTTCACTCAAACACGTTTTATTGTGACAAGAGGACAGATTTCGATGCTCAAATGTTTGTATTCCGATAGTGATAAACGTGAGAGGCTTCTTCTACAAAGTTTTGACCAACACCGCCAACGGTGACTCATCTGAAAAGGAACAGAAAGACACCATATAACAATTTCAATTTTTTATTTGTAATATGGGAAATAAAAATTGTTAACAATAGTCCTTTTGAAAGAACAGGGCGTTCAAGGCGCAACGTTTTTACATTAGAGAACGATCCCTTAACCCATGGTATGAGGAGAGAGTTCTAAATTGAAGCTTTGATAATGAACTTATTTTGAAGGAATCATAATAAAGATGGTGAGTAACAATAAAGGTGGCAGTGGGAAACCTGCCGCACTTCTTAGGCTCCAATCCTTCTGTTTTTTATATCCTTAAAAAAAATATTTCCGGATACAGCTGGCTCAGAGACTGCTTATTGTTGTCATCGCAGTTTATGGGAAACGAATTGTCAGACATCACTCGTAGATTTCCTTCAGTTTTGCGCGGTTGCAATTAGAGTTTTCAAATAGTTGTGTACAGTTCAAATTAGAAGGGCGTCTCTTTCCATCTAGCAACAAAGGCTGCATGACACCTCACACTGAATTAAACTTTTCTTCAATTCCGCATTCTTATCTCCTTCTTTCATTCTAGCCAACTTGACTGGCTTTTTCCTCTTATGCCTTTCTTGCCTCACCTTATCCCCTAACTGTCTTCAGTGTTGAAAAGTTACATTCGTCATTAAAAGGAAACTCCCTACGTGCTCATAAATGCCACTGTTAATCATTGCATCTTGTAAAAATGCAGTGTAAATTGTATTTTAAGTGGCTCAGAACGCTTCAGCACTAAAGATATTTTCCAAAATATGTTCTTTGCGATTTTTTGTAAGGTTAGCTCCTTCTGTTTTGGCCGATACGTGAAGTATGAATACATTAAATTCAACAAAATATTTCACGTTTGCTCAACTTCTGTATCTTTCATGAGGGTAAAAAAAAGAAACTTTGCACTTCTACATAAAGATTTAATATTTAACGATCATAGTTTCGATGCTAAGCATCAACGCCAGATGATGATGCGCAGCATCGAAACCATAGTCGCGTGAAATAATAAATCTTTACGTAAAAGTGCAGAGTTTCTTTTTTTTACCCTCATCATGAAAGGGTTCCACAAATTTAAAACTGAAATTGTTCTGTTATGTATTCCTTACAATTAATTTTATTTCATCACTAATAATGTACTTTGTCGTGGTGTCTCAAGGAGTAGGGAGTTGATGACGGGGACGTTGAGTCGGGAGGTTAAGACAAGACTCGTAAAAGCTATGATATGGAGCGTCTCTTCAATGGATAAGAACTCTGATATGGAGCGTAGCTATGTACGGCGCGGAAACGTGGTCGCTGAAGCAGGAGGATAGACGTAGATTGGAGGCTTTTGAAATGTGGGTGTGGAGAAGAATGGAGAAGGTGAAATGGACAGAAAGGAAAACAAATGAGGAAGTACTGGAGATGGTGGGTGAGGAGAGGGGTTTGTTGAGAGAAATCCTATGGAGGCAGGAAAAATGGATGAAAGGTGTATTGAGCGGTAGTGGAATGTTGAAGAAGGTAATAGAGGGGAGAATGTTGGGCAAGCGAGGAAAGGGCAGGAACAGGATAGGGATGTTGGACGGGATGAAGGGAGGAATAAAGTATAAAGAGATGAAGAGAGAGCTGATTTAGAGTAGGTTTCTGGATTGGGTTGTGTTTGGAGTTACAAAATGTTTATTTGATAGTTGTGCCCATCCAAAAACTTACCTTAACCGGTAGATTATCTGATAATAATAATAATAAATTACGTCTCTATGGTTTTCGTAGTGTGTCTTTCGATCACTTCACCATTTCTTCTCAGTTTATCGACTTCTCTTTATTTATAACTTATGACTTTCTTCCATCAGCGTCATATAATCTGCCATTTAGACTCTCTACGTCCTCATATCTCATCATATCCCGATTGTTAAAACCCCTTATCGTTTTACATAGTTTACCATCTTTCGTTATATACCAAATTCCACTAAACTAACCCTTGCCTCCCGAAAAGGAACATAATATTTACATTCCTATTTTGCAATTCTATCTCCCAGGATCCCGGATACGATACATTTGGTAGATTTTTTCCCTCCGCAAAAGCAATGTTTGAGGGTATTTCGACTCTTATTTTTCTTGACGAAATAGCCAACTCAGTAAGATGTTGATTTTCCGAGTGTTTTCCCATTGAGCCATTTGCATCTGGTGGTATGGACGGAAGTTAAAATTGATAACGTCTGCCCTTCAAAATCGCGTGAGTAGTGATTATTCGGTTTGCACTTTCGAGTCATTTGCTATTCCCTTCATGCTGTTCACGGAGACATTTCGTCGACTCACGCACCCTTCGAATCCGGTAGTGGTTACGTGAGGTCACCTCTCTCCTTTTGGCCGGAAGCGAACAGTTCAACCGACCATTTCCTACTCCTCTCCACCCTCCTTCCCCCAACCTGACCGTAATGCGAGGGAAATGAAATGAATGTATGCGATCGACCAACTCGCACGTTCGATTCGTGCGGCGAAGGAATTGGGGAGAGGGGGGAAATTTTCGTCGTCTCTCCGCACAGGGGGCGTGGTTTGTGGCTTTTCGACGCTAATTCGTATTCCGTCCCGAACGCGAGGACCGCGCTCGTACGTACGTGTTATGTTAATACAAGTCGGGAGACGCATATCTCGCACGTGGATCCTCTTTAAAGCGTTTACTCGTAACATAACAGAGCCTGAGCGGGCGGAGAGACGACCAATTCATCCCCTAAGTTGAAAGAACTAAGTGAGGAATGGGAAAAGAGAGACTCCGTCAAAATAGATCGTAAAAAATTACCCTTATAAAAAACTTTTTCCTCCACCCAAGGGAGAGCTAGGAAGACCTTTTTTTTTTTAACGACCAGGTCTTCTTCAACCCTCCTATTTCCATTTCACAAGATTATGAGCGAAGAAAAAAATAAAACCGGTTACTGTGCTTTTTAACTTAAAATGATAACGGAGCAGTAGTCTGGAAGTTGGTTGATCTTTTTTCTACTTACCTGAAGTTAATCATCTTCATCACTGGTCTTCAGTTTTTTAATATTGGTTTAATGCAGATCTAAACTCAAATATTTTCATCAGATTACATTTTTTATGACGTAGGCTCCTTGTCTACACATTTCCTTTAGGTTTTACCCTCATTAATGTATTTTACATGTCTCCCCCTCTGCCTTTTTATCGATTTTCATTATCATTTTCTTCGATCATTGCCTTCATTAGATATCATTATTAGTTTTTATACAATTAGTAATTTGCATTTGGTTGGTGATCTAACATCCCCTTCCAAGCGCCCTTCCGGCGTATTATGTAGATGCATGCCTTTCTTTAGATGAAAACCATCCTCCGTCAGCCCAAATATTTTCACTGTAGTAGCAGTGTTTCGGGTTTGAAAACTTGGATGAGATCTTTGACGAGCCAAGTTACTTAATAGTCCATGTTTGTTGATATTCAGGATGAATTTTTCACTGGCTGAAATGGAGAAGTAATGAATCCCCCATCATGCGGATTAACTGGGATTTCCCGTGACCTTAGAGCTTTGTACTTCAACTCTATCCTCACCTTTGCCAAAATCAGCTTTCTGGTTGATAACTCTGCTTTTTCGGTTTTTTAGGATGCGTCATAATTCAAAATTGGCGTGAATATATTTTTCGAGAAGGAAGGGTACGTCGATAATTCGATACCAAAAGATTTATCAGGTGATCAAATTTCGGAAACGATTTTATTATAACACGATAATTCACAGGATAGATGAACAATCTATTCATTTTGTTTTGTTAAATTCGCGCAATGCATTGTCATGTGAAATGAATATGCGAGTGAATATTCCACTTTTTCCGGAACATATTAAGTCGCAGTTTACGTATCTCGGAAGTGTTTTGCACCAATATGGTCAAAGTAGTAGGGACGTCAGGAGGAGAATTGCGCTAGACAAAGAGGTTTTCACAAGGAGGAGGGAGCTGATGACGGGGACGTTGTGTAGGAATGTTAAGAAAAGCCTCGTAAAAACTTTGATATGGAGCTTACGGCGTGGAAACGTGGTTACTGAAGCAGGAGGATAGACGTAGATTGGAGGCTTTTGAAATGTGGGTGTGGATAAGAATGGAGAAGCTGAAACGGACCAAAAGGAAAACAAATGAGGAAGTACTGGAGATGGTGGGTGAGGAGAGGGGTTTGTTGAGAGAAATCCTATGGAGGCAGGAAAAATGGATGAAGGGCGTATTGAGCGGTAGTGGAATGTTGAAGAAGGTAATAGAGGGGAGGATGTTGGGCAAACGAGGAAAGGGCAGGAACAGGATGTAGGATGGGATGAAGGGAGGAAAGAAGTACACACAGATGAAGAGGGACCTGATGTAGTTTAGGTTGCTGGATTGGGTTTTGTTTGGAGTCACAAAATGTTTATTTGATAGTTGTGTCCACCCAAAAGCCTACCTTAACTGGTAGATTATCTAATAAATAAAAAAATAATTAAATCGCATGGCGAATAGGTATGGGTAAATAGTTATGCGTTACATTTATTCACATATTAGCAGCAAGCAGAGTTATTAGCAAAAGCAGAGCAGCAAAAGTAGAATTTTGAAATTTTTCTTAAAATGGAAATGTGAGAAATAATGTAAGAATTTGTACATCTGCGTTTTCCACCAACGTGAACTGGAACGGTATTTAAAGAAGTTAACAGATGAAGTTAAAGAAAACATGAGTAATTAATTATTTATGAAAATAAGTAAACTCGGTTATAAACATCACTATGGATATTTTGGGTTTGAAAATGTAAATATTTTTTTGCAGATTTGATGTTGGCTAGAATAGAGTTCCTAAGTTTCAATAGAGAAATGGAATGTGAGTTTTCAAACATGTTAGTAAGACAATGTGGGACATGCTGAGATTCAGTCTTTCTGCGCTAAGCGTTTCTTTTCATCTACATCGACTCAATACCCACTAGCAAGGACGTGTGGCAGAGGGTGGTAGGTCACCTGCCATTCTACATATATTTCCTCTATTCCCTCGGGCATCCTGCACCCTGCAATCCACCACAAAACCGCGTGTAAAAAGGGGTGACCGAACACCAATAATGCAACACGACTCTACTATTCGTATTACGAGTATTACATCGTTAGCAGCTATTTCTATGCCTAAACAAAGAGGATAAGAAAAACCTTGAAAAGAGAGCAGACACACATGCATTCCGACGCTTATTACCGGTTCATATTCTGCTCATTCCGGACGGACAATTCGCAAATACAATAGACTTTATGTAAATAACCTACATCCCTCCCGGCAAAAGGGCTAAAGGATTGAAAAGGATCCCAAACGCTCGCCGCATACTCAATGTGAGGCCTTCCCAAAGATAAATAGCAGGTTTTCTTCACCTTTTCGTCACTATGCCTTCCTAAAATATGTTTGACGAATTCCAGCTTTTTTAGCGCCCCTCCACAAATAGTGAGTGTATTTTTTCCCCAAAAAAGATCCGATGCAATGGTAACCCCCAAATATTTAGCTTCATCCACGACGCTCATTTGAACACCTCCGAGTGCGTACGTTGGTAAAGTTTGGTTGTGTTTTCTATTTTTTTAAGAAAAGCACGACTATATTTTTTCATATATAATTCCAGCATCCATTTTTTTCCGCATTTTTTAATGTTTTTTAAGTCAGTTTTTAATGATTCACGATCTGAGTCATTCGCTATTTCCCTGTAGATTACAGCATCGTCGGCAAATAGCTTAATGCTGCTTTTTATTGCACACGTGATATAATTAAACGACGTTAAATAATTTCTTTATAAATAATGATTTATTTAGTTTTTAATAGTTTTATTATTCTATGACGATTTCGTCATTTCCCATCTATGGTCTACCTTTTGGCCATTTGTGTAGTTAGTACTGGGACAGAAATTTCATTGCAAATATCAATCCCCATGGCCGGGATTCGAGCATGGATCCATCGATCTCCGACCAAATGATTTATCAATCACTTAAGCTATCAACACGTCCTCTGAAAGTAATGAAAATACTATATAGGGATCCGGGTTTGACTGCAGGTCAAGGCAAATGATTTTTACGCCTTGAATTGATTGCGCTATGTAGCACATCATCCGATGGATGATTCCGTCAAAGTAACTATCACGGCATCTTCCACGAATATTTGAATTTGTGTAATATACATTACAAAAATAATGAATCAGTTGTGGAAAACAATACCATCATCGGTGATGGAGGGCATTAGTACAACGTGCTTGACTTATCTATTGGAAACAGCCAAAGGGTTCTACATCTACATCTACATAAATACCCTGCGAGCCACCAAAAAGGTGTGTGGCAGGGAGTGTCGCGCCATGAGGGAAGGGTAAGGGTTGAGGGTTATACGCGTTGGAATCGCTAGAAAATTGATATCATTGTGTCCAAATACTTAGTTCTAGATTGGAAAATAGGTAAAATTTTTACTACTTAAATCATTGTCAAACGTAGGGGATATGTGGGTAGCATATTGGAAAATTGAAATCAAAAGAAACTGACGTGAATGCAAAATTTATCAATGTCACGTGGTTATGTGCACACAAGATCGTGTTGGGACGCACAAGGAAATGCACTTTTTCTTAGGGGCGAATTCGACATTCTACTTTCCTTAATTGAAACTAAATTGACTTAAGCTATTATTAAAATAAATTTAGGATAGGCGCATTCCCTGAAATAAGTAAGACGTAAACATAATAAAGTCGTTGCAGAAATCACAGCGGAATAAATCCTATCATATTTTTTTAATATTAAACACCATTGATATAAAACTCAACATTTTCAGAGTGTAAAACCATTCACTTTGACTGGGATTCGAACCCGGATTCATCTACAAAAATTTCGAAGTGTGTAAATGTACGCCTCAATAGCTTAACTGACAAAGGAACTCGGCCGGACATCGAGAGATCCGGGTTCGGTCCCGGTCAAGGCCAATGATTTTTACACTCTTGAAATTGCTGCATTGTTATGTGCAGATAGCGGATGATCCCGTCAAAAAGTTACTGTCACGGTATCTCTCACAGTTTCGTGGAACTACTGAGTTCTTTCCTTGCCGACAACAGTGTCCTTGCACTATATATATATATATATATATATATATACATACATGTATATATATACATGTATATATATATATATATATATACACACATGTATATATATACACACACACACACACATATGTATATATATATATATACATATATATATATATATATTTATATTTGAAATGAGAAATAAACCATAAAATGAACTCACTGAAACACATGGCCAAAAACAGGTATCCGGTTGGGAAATTTGGCCCAGAAAATATTTTTTTGCCACTCAAACAATCACATTAGTATGATATTATGAACCGTTGGTGGCCAGCATAATAAATACACATAGCTTAGGAATTTTTTTCGGTTGATTTCTAGTTGCCCTTCAAGGTCGCGGGAACAAACGGCAACATTTGAAAACTTTCGTCCGCAAAGAAAACAAGGCACCTGTAATCTCACACGTCCGCTTTTCTCTTCCCTCTCTCTCTCTCTCTCTCTCTCTTTCTCTCCTTATCTAAACTCTGGCTTTGATATAATCGTGACGCGGACGCCCGCAAATGAATTGGTGTGTCTTTGACGTAGGAGGAATTAGTGAACTCCTGCGGTGCAGTGCGAATTCGCAATTTCCCTAATTGAGTTCAGCTCGTGGAGCGGAATTCCGACAGCCTGCACCAATAAGCACTTCCATGGCTGCCGGGGTTGCAGTGAGAGGGGGAGGTGGGTGGTGGAAATTACGCTTCGTGAAACAGGCGATTCCAAATCGTGTCCTAATTGATAATGGAATATTTCGATTCGCAATCCAGGGTTTCACTTCGTACTCGATAGACTCATATGTTGTTACTCTACGGAATTTATAATGGACAGTGAAAAAACCTGTGCATTTGTACCAAGTTTATCGAAGAATTTAACCATCTACAGGGTCCACTATATAATTAATGCGCATTCTCTGGGAAAAATACATTTACCGATCGTACTTGTACAACTCTTTAAAATTCTTCAAAATACTCTCCCACTGTGTCAATACACGTTCAGAGATATGTCTGCCACGCCAAAAAGGCACCCTAGAACTCCTCGACAGCAATCTCCATGTGATGTCATAAGTATACAAGTCGGGGAAACAAAGTAAAGTCGCAAGGAGCCAAGTCGGCCGGAGTGTTGCTACGGTTCATATGGTTTGTAACGATGAAGGACGTGTGGCTGCGGGCATATAGCGTGTGGTTGGGGGCACGTGGTTTGTGGCTGGGCGCTCCATCGTGACGCGTTATAAGTCAAAAAACACTCTTCACGCGGAGGCACGTCTTTCCGCTCACACTGCTCGGAGCAAACTTGCGATCGGCTGCTTTGGATGGGGAAACCCCCACCGAATTTTCCGACCGGTTGTACCGCGCTGCCATAACTTTCATAATTTACCATGTACAACAACACCCCCTGTCCCCATAATTTTTGAAACCTCTTCCTCACTTGAACTAACAAATCCCTACCAACGACACCAATTTATGGTATACGAATATACAAGAATTCACGAAACAAAGTCATCATTCGCAGTATTTTTTTCTTAAGGGAACAGTTTTTGTAAGGCAAAAATGCAAAAGGTAGCCTTTTGGATATATCTAAACAGTCTCTAGAATGACGAGACAATAATTCACTTAAGGGCAGCGTTTACGATGGAAACCTTGGAGCCGTCGTCATTAAACGCACCAAATTTATATGCAAGCGAGTGGTAGAAAATTCTCATCTGGAGAATAAGCAGAGTTAAAAAAAATCTGTAAAAAGTTTCCGAACTGAGCCGAAGGAAACAATTGGAACGTATTTTTTTATGCCGTAATAATTGATCTCGCAATGCCACCAATTTCTAATTTCGTTTACCTGAGATACAAACGAGTAAAAAGAGAACGGGTCGAGTAATGCGCCTCAGGGTGATGAACCCAGCGCACATGTTGATGATGTATTCAGGGTCCGTTCGCTCATGCATGCAGTCAACAGATAAAATCACTAGCACATCCCCTCTTTCGTTTCTCTCCCCACCGACGATAGAATTAACCCCCAGGTATTACTATGCATCCGAATCGCTGGATTCTGCATTTTCGATGCCAATTATGCGCACATCAAACCGAATCAGAGATAATTTATTTCAGATTGCGTGCATTATGTTATTAATTTAATCATGACGAGTTTGAGGGCAGTTCGTCGTATTCATCAAACGTTTACTAACTCATTGTCAATATGTATTATATTAGCCATAAAATTTGTAATTAGGCATACACAATCCATATACATTTGCATACACTTAAATGCATATAGATAGACAGATATTACGCACAGAGTCTCTACTGATCATAGGCATGAGCGATGTTGAATAGAAGCATTTGAAATGCGGCGCTTGAGTGGAATACTGAATATTAAATAGGCAGGCAAAGTGAGGAACGAGGAGGTATGTAGAGCAAACGAAGAAACGACCATTTAATGGAGTACTCTACGACCATGGAATAGATTGATTAGGCACACTTTGAGGTACTATTGATTAGTTATAAACGTAAAAGAAGATAAATAATGGACTTAAACCCCGCGAAAAGGACAACAAGACAAGCAGTTTGGATAATTTAATAAGTATCTAAAACTGAGAAGCTGTCTGAGGGATGGATGGAATGAATATTGAAGAGAGAAGAATGGAAGGCTATAGTATAAACCAATTTTAAGCTTGTAACCCTTGTGATGATGGATCTCTTCGCTTAATTATGAAGTCGTAGAACCATCAAAATATAGCTCAAAATAAGTGTATTCAAGTGGAAAATTATCAGAATTTGAGCTACGCTGACGTTTTGCTCATTATTTAATATAGTCTTTTGCAAAATTTGGTAAATTTATTGCTGTTGAAAAAGCGTCTCCTTAGAATATCTTGAAGATGGTTTGGGGAAAAACACGCAAAAGGAATCAATAGAGACATATAATTGAATTTATTTATTTGTCCACCTCTTTCTCTCATTATTTATAGACTCACGCCGACCGGAACTTTTACGTTTCGTCTTTATTTATCCATACCGATGTTTAAATCACCCGATTTTTCATGTAAGTTGAAATTTCCCATAAAAAATTGAAGCATGAAAATTATCCGTCAAAATGGATTTCCCATTCTATTATATGGTAAAGAGCATGGAATTTTTTTCAGATTAGGTACTTTTATTATTATAAGTGAATCGTTTTCTCTTCCTTAAAATGTGTGTGGCGATGCGAACGTAGTCAGGGAAATTCTGGAGTGAACGCCATTGGCGTCCAGTGGTCACGGCTTCTAGTACTAAAAAGGGGTAAAAATTGGGCCAAAAAGCTATTCCACTTTAGTTGGGGGCAGGGGACATTCCGTGAATGCAACACGTCTTAGAGCTTGGAATCAGGTCAGCTACACATTACTGCCAAGCAGAAAACGTTCAGGTGGGTTAACATGATGCTCAGTCGACATGGTTAGCCATGGAGCGTATCCCACATTGACTACCTTCCAGCGGACACCTCTCTCTTTCTCCAATCCCATCCCAGAAGCCCTAAGAGGAGGACGGATGCGACTCTTTTCGGTAGAATGTGAAAAATAAAACACTTTCACACCGGTATCCTCGGGCGGATCTTGCACAGTCCTCAGGGGGTTGCATTTTAAGGGTCTTTGTGGAGGTTGGAGGGCGAACAAGGACTTTATCGAGTTAAAATAAGATCACTTTTGTGGCTGCTGCGCAAAGATTGACCCAAAGGTACTTTTTTTTGATTAAACGGTAACATAAAACGTTTTTGACTAAATATTTGCAGTACTCATCAAAAAATGTATATATATATTATTAAATATATATATATATATATATATATATATATATATATATATTATTAAATATATATATATATATATTTATATTTATAAATATGTGTGTGTGTAGGTATAATACCAAACACACAGTAATCAACCCGAAGGTCGGTTTGGTAGATGATAGTAGAATTCACCCAGTACAAAGCCCCACGGCGTGTGAAATTCACACATCAGGGTAAGAAAAGAAAGAGAAACTCATTAGGTTCGAATTGTCGGTGGTCCAAACCACCTTTCTCAAGAGAAAGAAAGATAAAAATGAGACAAAGGAGGGCCCGGAATCACTGGATGGAAGGAGAAAGTGGGGAGAGGTATGCGAGGAGAAGAGTTTGGAGAAGAAGAGTCAGGCGGGGGATTTTTTAAAGGGTGGGGATGATATGGAAGGTGATGGGGGCGGAGGGGGGTTGAAATTATATGTAGAAAGGGATAATTAATGTTTAATATTAATATCTGGGTGATTCCAGCAATCTAGGAGCCAGATGGACGGTTGCTCTATTGTTTTGAGTTTTATTGGCGGGTAAGACGGTGGGAGGGAAACTAAGATGGATACACTATATCATTTGTCAAAGGGAGTGTTGTGTTCGGAGGTATATTTGGGCATTGGGAGCATACCAATCGGGGAAGAATTCTTGCATGAAGCTTGATGGTTATTGATTCTAATATTAAGGGGTGTGGTATGCTGTCCAATATAAAAGGTAGGGCCAAGTTGGCACTTCAGAAGGTAAACTACATTGCTGGAGGTGCATGAGGTGTAGGGAATTGGTAGGAGAGAGTTGAAGAGCGAATGGAAGAGGGATGGGATTCTGGTTTTGAAAATAGGACGTTATGCATCTAGATTTTTGCAGAGCCATGGAGTGGTTTTGTGACGGGACGGGATATTTAAGGAGTGGATTGGTTGATTTGAGAATATTTGATAAATTGTCGGGGCGTTTGAAAGTAAGAGAGGGGCGTTTGGGAAAAAGGTTGGCGGTGGTATTATGATTTTTGAGTGTAGGGTAGAGGTCTTTTAGTCTACTCTATCCTCAAAGTGAGTGACATTTCATCCGCTAGTAACGTTTCGAAACCTACTTTCAACTAAGTAGAATACCTTGAACGAACAATAGGCCAAAATTCCTCGAATAGCTGGTAATTTTGAATAACATTGACAAGAAATCTCATGCGAAGGATATCTATAAAGTGCATAGATATGGGAAGTAGTTTGCTGAAATACATGCTATTGCATCTTTTGACATGACTTAGGACCGTAAAAGCACTTGCTCTCTATCATTTCACTAAAATTTCTCCCATCATTATCATAAACCTACTTCTGATTGGTAGAAAATTACTAAATACGACAAAAATGTGGTCTTTTTTATTTCGTATCAAGACGTTCATATTTTTAGTTCACCGGCGTTGTTGTCAGCGTTCTATCGACGAAAATTATTGCTTCTCGATATGCCGGTTCATTAAAAATAACGAGTTTAAAAAACTCGACCTTATCGAAAAAAAAATATCGACATGGTTTGGAAATATCGTCACATTATGTCAGCCTTACTTCACTGGAACGATAAAGGGAGCATGGGGTGGAATGAGGGTGACTCATGTGACCTACCCGCCCTTATCCTCCATAGTGCCCACAGGTCACAGGTCCAGCGGTGTGTTCACGGCCATACGAGACGCAAGCGACTATACGTAGTTAGTTTCGACTACGGCCAGGTCGACCGTATTTGACGGCCATGGTGGGCACCGGTTCGTGACTCTCTCTCTAAGGTTATCGCTCCAGTTAACTCCCACAGGGTCCCTGCTAGGATTTTCCTTGCTCCTTTTTACTTTTTTCGTTATTGCTAGCCTAAGGATTCTTATTTTATGTATATTTATCCTTTACTCTCCGTAACGAAGGGACGTTCCGTGTTTTGGATGAAGAAGTGTTAGATTGGATCGATGTCATCACTATACGCCTGGCGTTTTTCTCTTTGTGTTGCATCGCGGACGATAGAATTCGCCAGGCGTCAAAGGATGTTTTATCCGTGGGTGAGCAAGTCGATTGGAAGGTGTCCTTTCGGTGACGATCGTCAATGGTTTTGATGCCCATTTGGTATATAAACTCTCGGATTATTCCAGCTTTATATCCGATTTTCTTGTTGATCGTTCTTTTCTTTTCTACGCCCTCTGATATTCCTATCCTGCTTATTTGTAAAACGCTGCTATGACAAATTGAGTAGCGTATCAAAATTATTAGAGAAACTAGCCTGAGAATTACTCACGGAACGTAGGTTAAATTAAAAATACAATATCTTGCACCGATTTGAAGGACGTGTCTCTTTTAGCAATGTTGTCGGAAATCTATTATTAGCCCCTTCATACTCTGCTAGGATGGATCATGCTAATAAAATTCTTGAGATGAAGTGTGGAACAGTTGTTACTTCAAACAATCTAAAATTAGAATAACGTTGTCCGACCCCATTAGGACGGAGTAGTGTCTTTTTTTCAAGGGTATTCTGGCGTGTAGTCACCCCCTGCCACACACCCTATGGGTCATTTGCAAAGTACGATATGAATCTACAATCTTGCTGGCTAAAAATCCCATCTCATGGCGGCTTTTTAGAAAGTGAGAAAAGCTCCACTGTCTTCAAACCAATTTATTATGATTTTCTTATACTGTTCTAATGTTTTCTTTTCCGCTTCTCTTTACATCTCTTTCACCCTCGCTTTCCTCACTTTCATCTTTACTTTCCAATTTGATATTAATACTTTAACTTTTTCAACTTTGAAAAACCACTTCCTGATTTCCTTCATATACAGGGTTCGTCCGGAAAATAAGTGTACTGATTTTTTCCCGCCGCTCCAGGCGCGCCCAGCACCACTCTGACGGACTGCGATTGGAGGGGGGTATGTTGGCAAGCAACGCTGAAAAAGGCAGTCGGCTCTGAGCTGTGGTGTAGTGAGGAGCTCTGTTAAAGCGAACCTCCACGCTCGACCCACGTTACGGAACGCGACACTCACCGACGAAAATGTGCGAAACTTTCGCGATGTACTGAACTCTGATCGTCGTTTTAGTGTTCGGATGATAGCAGAGCAGTGTAATGTGCCAAAAACAATAGTGCACGAGATTATTAGGGACCAATTACAGATACGAAAAATTTGTGCAAAGTTGGTGCCGAAAGTGCTCAGTGATGATCAAAGACTCAATCGTTTGGAAATCTCGACACAACTTGCGGATCACTGCAAAAATGATCCACATTTTTTAGAGAACGTTTCTGTTCCCGAAGATAAAGAGGAGTTTGAAAGGAACGCGATACGGGACTTTGGACGCCGTCAAAGAGGCCGTGACGACGTGTCTTCGAGAGGTTCCCGATGATGCCTTCGCGGGAACGTTCCAGGAATGGGAACGCCGCTGGAACAAGTGTATCGACTCACAATGGTCCTATTTTGAGGAATATTAGCTTAAGATATGTAAAAGTGTAATAATTTTTTTTCCTGAGCTCAATACACTTATCTTCCGGACGAACGCTGTAGTACCTGTTTCAATGTCACCCAAGATGCTTTATTTCGTATTTCTAACGTTATAGCTATTTCCTTTGTACTTCAAAACATTATTACCAACCGTCATCAGACAATCAAGTGCATCGCTATTACCTCAATTATCGAATTGGAAGAAAAACATCGCTGCAATTCCCTTCCTATTGACTTAGAGAGGAAATGGGGATAAGGAACGCTGTTGCTTACTGGATCATACCCAGTGATTGAAGAGCCCAATTTCGTGCAATATGCACGCTACAGTGTTCGCCTTTGGCCTCTCCCGCGAGCAAATACGTCACTAATTCTAATAATGCGGTCATCACTCCCTGCGGCAACAATGAAAACGTCCGCGCCGAACAAACGTGCGCTATGATGTACTGGGGCGTGAGTGATTACGTCATTCACAAAGGAACGGTAAGGTTATTGGTTCATCGTTTCACACTGACAAATGTACGCGCGCGTGACATCATTAATCCGCTGATACAATTAAGGTTGCCAGCGGTGTGGTTAATATCTCGGGCCATCCCCATAAATCGTCCTAGAGTAAGATTCCGTATTATAAAAGTGTGTACGTGTATTCCGACGAAATAGGTCATTGCGTAAAAAAAGAAAACATAGAAAGTTAACTGCAAAAATAAGCCGTGGTCATTGGCAAGATACGTTACTTACGGATGATGCTGTGGTTTACGGAAGGATCAGTAAGATTGATGATGAAGTGGATTTATCAAATGACCTAAATACTGTACAACATTGGTTCGACACTGGAAAATTAGATTGAAATTTTGAAATATGAGTAGTGAAGAATTTTTGGAAAAAGAGTACATCCCTCCAGAACGCCTACTGCATCAGTAATATGGAAATAGAATTTACAGACTCGGTTAAATACTTAGGCGTCACCCTTATGTACAAACCTCCCCAGGGAGAATACGGGGAAAATGTGGTAAAGCTTACTTAAAAATTGGGATATATTAAAAGAGTATTGAGTAAATGTGATGGAAAGGTTAAAAAGAAGTGTTATCTTTCACTGGTTAGGCCTCATTTGTAATATGCTGATAGTATATGGGATAAACATGAAGTTTAATTGATTGCCGAATACGATCGCGTGTATGAGAAATTTAATGTATTTATTTTAATTATCAAACCTATTAGAGGAGGAAAGTTGGGAATCACTCACGCGGCTAAGGTTGAATTATTGCTTAATTTTTTTTGCCAGGATCTACGGGGGAGGAGAGCATGCCAACTTACTAAGGAAAATATTTGTGGCACTTAGCTTAAATTAATTTTAATTATTTTAAAATCATTATACACCTCAAGCGTAAACTTACCCTAGTAACAGTGTGTGGCACTCGCTAACATTTAGCATAATATAGCCAGTTTTCCTTGCAGATAAACAGAGTATTTTATCTTTATAAGATTTCCCTGTATAAAATGTATATTCTTAAATATTATATGATATGATGTCCTAAGCCCAGAGTATTTCTGTTCCAATTTTTTCGAAAGTTTTAACGTTCCAATTCAAAATAAAATTCTCATTTAGATATTGCTGCGTAAAGTTCTCCAGGCTGGTGCAGATATCTTGGGAAATGTCTGAGAATTAACGATATTCATTTAAAGTAAGAAACTCAGTTAAACTAATTAGGATTAAGTAATAATTCAAGCATATATATATATATATATATATATATATATATATATATATATATATATATATATATATATATATGGTGCTGGCATGAAATACGTTGCTTCTGAAAGATTTCGACCACGTCGTTTCCCGTTTATGTCGGAGTTAACATTCATTTCAGGAATTTCAATTTAAGTTAAATAGAGTCCGAATTGTATATGTTTTACAATTCATTTGTTGTGAATTCAAACAATTAAATGAACACATTCCGAATATTTCCAAATATATAGAAGGTTTTGTGATTTATTATGGTGGCAACTGAAGTATTATGCAATTTACGTATGATTGATAATGGGTTGTTAAAGGCACTTATTTTTCGTAGGTTACAAAAGTTTTATTATAATTTCTTCCACGAGTATATGTAACGTATATATATATATATAACCATAAACACAGTAATCAACCCGAAGGTCGGTTTAGTAGGTGATGGTAGAGCTCACCCGGGTACCAAGACCGATGGCGTGTGAAAATTCACACATCAGGGTAGGGGGGCCAGTTCCTTTCCCTGTGCCGGTTATGGTTTCACAGATATATAATATATTATTATTAGGTAATCTACCGGTTAAGGTAGGTTTTTGGATGGACACAACTATCAAATAAACATTTTGTGACTCCCCACCTAGCAAACTAATCTAGATCAGGTCCCTCTTCATCTCGGTGTACTTCTTTCCTCCCTTCATCCCGTCCAACATCCCTATCCTGTTCCTACCCTTACCTCGCTTGCCCAACATTCTCCCCTCTATTACCCTCTTCAACATTCCACTACCGCTCAATACGCCTTTCATCCATTTTTCCTGCCTCCATAGGATTTCTCTCAACAAACCCCTCTCCTCACCCACCATTTCCAGTACTTCCTCATTCGTTTTCCTTTCGGTCCATTTCACCTTCTCCATTCTTCTCCACACCCACATTTCAAAAGCCTCCAATCTACGTCTATCCTCCTGCTTCAGCGACCACGTTTCCGCGCCGTACATAGCTACGCTCCATATCAGAGTTTTTACGAGTCTTGTCTTAACATCCCTACTCAACGTCCCCGTCATCAACTCCCTCCTCCTTGAGAAAGCCTCCTTGCGTAGCGCAATTCTTCTCCTTACGTCCCTACCACTTTGACCGTATTGGTCCAAAACACTTCCGAGATATGTAAACTGCTCTACCTGCTCTATTCTTTCCCCGCCTATTTTAATATTTAGCTTAGCCTTTTCTTTCTGGAAAATCGCATAACCTATACCATATATATATATATATATATATATATATATATATATATATATATATATATATAACTTTTGGACGGCACAATAGAACACAGAATAAAACAGATAACACGTAAAAGGACACCTTTTACGTGTTATCTGTTTTATTCTGTGTTATATTGTGCCGTCCAAAAGTTATATTGCTCTCGTGAGTACTTCCGCTTACTTACTCGACGATGAAATAGAAAGGGCATTAAAGGAGATGAAAGCAAATAAGGCTGTGGGGGTGGACAATATTCCTGTAGAAATGTTGCAATGGTTAGGGAAAGGTGAGAAAAAGGCCATATATGGACTGATTCGTAGTATCTATGAGGAAGGAATCTGGCCGGAAGATTTTGTGAGATCGGTGTTAGTTCCTATTCCAAAAAAGGCAAAGGCTTCGTCATGTGAGGATTACAGAACAATAAGTTTGATATCCCACGCAGCTAAAGTTATTCTCAGGATCATCAACAAAAGGATAGAGAGTAAGGCAAATGATTACTTATGGGATGATCAGTTTGGGTTCAGGAAAGGAAGAGGTACGCGTGATGCCATTGCAGTAATGAGATCACTAGTCGAGAGGAATATAGAATACAATCAGGACGTTTTTGCCTGTTTTGTAGATTTCGAAAAAGCGTTTGATAGAGTGAATTGGGAAAAATTAATGCGTGTATTGCAGAAAATAGGAATGGATTGGAGGGACAGGAGACTGACCCGCAACCTGTACATGTCTCAGACTTCTCAGGTGCGAGTGGGGAACGGGGAGTCTGGATGGGCAGTGTTAGGAAGAGGTGTAAGGCAGGGTTGCCCATTGTCACCGGTACTGTTCAACGTATATGTAGAGGAAATGATTAAAGAGGCATGGGAAGAACTGGAGGTAGGAATGAAAGTCGGAGGGGAACTCGTAAAATCGGTTAGGTTTGCTGATGACCAAGCATTAGTTGCTCAGTCAGCCAAGGGGTTGCAAGCATTGTTGAGTGAATTGGAGGGTCAGTGCGATAAATATGGGATGAGAATCAATATTAATAAAACAAAGGTTATGCGATTTTCCAGAAAGAAAAAGGCTAAGCTAAATATTAAAATAGGCGGGGAAAGAATAGAGCAGGTAGAGCAGTTCACATATCTCGGAAGTGTTTTGGACCAATACGGTCAAAGTGGTAGGGACGTAAGGAGAAGAATTGCGCTAGGCATGGAGGCTTTCTCAAGGAGGAGGGAGTTGATGACGGGGACGTTGAGTAGGGATGTTAAGACAAGACTCGTAAAAACTCTGATATGGAGCGTAGCTATGTACGGCGCGGAAACGTGGTCGCTGAAGCAGGAGGATAGACGTAGATTGGAGGCTTTTGAAATGTGGGTGTGGAGAAGAATGGAGAAGGTGAAATGGACCGAAAGGAAAACAAATGAGGAAGTACTGGAAATGGTGGGTGAGGAGAGGGGTTTGTTGAGAGAAATCCTATGGAGGCAGGAAAAATGGATGAAAGGCGTATTGAGCGGTAGTGGAATGTTGAAGAGGGTAATAGAGGGGAGAATGTTGGGCAAGCGAGGTAAGGGTAGGAACAGGATAGGGATGTTGGACGGGATGAAGGGAGGAAAGAAGTACACCGAGATGAAGAGGGACATGATATAGATTAGTTTGCTAGGTGGGGAGTCACAAAATGTTTATTTGATAGTTGTGTCCATCCAAAAACCTACCTTAACCGGTAGATTACCTAATAATAATAATATATATATATATATATATACATACATGCATATATATATATATTATGTATTTATATATAAATAGGTAATCAACCGGTTAAGGTAGGTTTTTTAATTTAATTTAAATTTTTATTTTGGTTGGACACATCTATTATTTGTGTTTGTGAAAAAATATATATATATATATATATATATATATATATATATATATATATATATATATATATGGGTCGCGGTGGTCTAGCGGGTAGAGCGTTGGACTACTGACCAGAGGGTCCCGGGTTCGATTCCCGGGCAAGGCACTTTGGGCACCTGCAGCTCCACCCAAGCTAGTTGATTTTTCGGGTACCAGATCTTCCTGGGAAACCATAACCGGCACAGGGAAAGGAACTGGCCCCCCTACCCTTATGTGTGAATATTCACACGCCGTCGGGCTTGGTACACGGGTGAGCTCTACCATCACCTACTAAACCGACCTTCGGGTTGATTACTGTGTTTATGGTTTTTTATATATATATATATATATTCACAGAAAAAACATCCAAAATTCACATAAGATAATAATATGGTAATATAATCCACGCGTCGTCTAGTGCATTTTTTTGCCATAGAAATTATTTCCATTATGTTCCACGTTTCACATAGGACAGCTTAAATCAGAATATCATGCATTATTCAAAAATGAATTGCTTCTGCCCTTTACAATGGTGATGAATACAAATTAAGGTTAAATGGATTCATTTAAATGCTTTGGAAATTACAATGCAACAATAAATTGCCTTGATCTTTGGAAATTACTGAAAATTTCATGTGCATGAACGCATAATTCAAGTAATAGAGAAGAAGTACTGCGAAAGTAGGTTTTTATGATATTAAAAGACTGGAATATTAAGATTATGCACAAACTAAGGTCCTTTCCGTTGATTTATCTGTAATTCCACTTCACTCTTCGCTAAAAGCATGGCGTTTTCATAGTGCAGTATTGATTAACTCGTAATGTTTTCTTGGTTACTTAAGATAATTAGTTTAGGAATCTTCCAGGGTGTGGAAGGAAATTCCTCCCACCCGTCTCGTAGTCATTATAGATTTCACCTACGGCCCGAAGTCCGAATTCCCAAAAGAACGGAACACAAAGGGAATATATAAAACTTGATATAACGCTGTTATTGTACAGCAGGGGCAAGAAGAAAACATTTCGCTGAGGATGAGAAATCTAGAACAGCAAATAAACGGAATGCGCAATCATTTTTTATTTACCATCGCTACACACCGGAAAGATTAAAAAAAGAGGCGTACAAATTTATGAAAATTTCCCGCTTTATCCAGCTTTGAGTCGCGTTCGGAATATGAAGTAGGCGAGCTTAGATAAAAGAAGTACGCAATTACATCACGTCGCGTATTTTCACGTTTTCTTCTATTGTGAATCCCAATTACTGCCGTCTTTGTACATGTGTGTCGGCTAGCCTCTAGAAATGCATTTTCTCCTCACTGTGGGAATGATAATTCACTTTAATTCTATTCACTCATTCGTGTATGCTTTTAACATTCAAGCCATCAATTCAAGCTGTTAATGCACCAACTACGCATGCTGAAATATTAGACAAGGCATGCGTTTGCTTTTATATGTGCAAACATACAGAAACACATATCAATGCATGTCTACCTACATGTATAATTTGAAATGTTTGACTGTATATAAATAAATAATTGAATAAATTAATTTTTAGAGCTTATGTGGAAGCCTCACGGTTGAGAATAATAATTATGCATACCAAGATAGCTCTAGCGAACAAAAACAAAAATACAGAAACACAAAAGGGGGTCATCATCTATCATTCTACATAGGCGAATGCATTAATTACCCCCTTATCCATCCGAATGAACAATCACCGCTACTCATGTAATTTTGCTTCACTCTCTTCTCTTCCTATCCCTTTACACGCAAGTTCACACAACCTATCATTTGACGAATGCTTTTCCCTAACAGTTCTAGAATCCCTACCCGATTCAGCCACCAACATAGAGATGAGAACTCGCGAATCCGCATACATCCTATATTTCCGATCCTTTAAATGCCCACTCTTAACCGCCATCTTTAATTTCTTTCCCAACAGTCCCTAAACCTTCCGCCCCCCGTCCCCTCCCCAGGCACTCTTCCCTCAAAACCTCTCAGTCTGACCTGAAGAAGGCCTCGGAGTAGGCCGAAAGGTTAAATCATCTACAGTGTGAGTGTCCTTTTACGTGTTATCTGTTTTATTCTGTGTTCTATTGTGCCGTCCAAAAGTTATATATATATATATGTGTGTGTATATATATATATATATATAAATATAAATATATATATATATATATACATATATATATATATATACATACATATATATATATATATATATATATATATATATATATATATATATATATATATATATATATATATATATATATATATATATACCCCGCCATACGGCGGCCTGTATATATCCTGCCATACGGCGAACAAATATTACTTCATACATCGAAATACATATAAGGAAAGGGGATAGGAAAACACATAAAAGACAAACACAGGAAAGGTGGGGAAGGCGGATTTGAGCAGATCACAAACGTAAACATATTTCATTATGAGGGATTTTTTACGTCTGTGATCTGCTCAAATCCGCCTTCCCCACCTTTCCTGTGTTCGTCTTTTATGTGTTTTCCTATCCCCTTTCCTTATATCAATTTCTGTGTTTGAAGAAATTTTTTTATACATATACCTGTACATGACAATTATTTACTAGCCTCCGGTTTTGGAAAATTTTGGTTGGACCAAGATTTATATTTGAATCATTAAGTCCGCTATGCTATTAACTGTGATTCATTAGCAGTTAATGAGCACTGGAGGTAAAGGATTATTTGACAATAAATGAGACAAACGTTTTAATTTTGCTGATCATAGTCGTAAGCCAAACACTAGTAATATGTAACTATATTTTTTTCTTTCCATCGACAGCCTACAATATTCAACTTTTGCGGGCAATTTTCCAACAATAATTTCTAAACATTATGTTTTCGGACTCACTATCATTGCCCTCTAATTTTCCTACGCCATGTTTCCTTCCTGTATCCTCTCCTTTCTTCCTGATGATATATGGATATAAAGTAAAATAAAAAATGTGTTAAATATGACCTCATGAAAATACAGGGACACAAAAATCTTGTCGTTAACCAGCGTTACACGTCGAGGGAATAAGTCCGACCCAATTCAATTCCATTATTTAGCGTGAGGAAAATAATCGATGAAGATACTTTAGTAAATACTTAAGGAAAACGATGGTAAAGATTGTTGTATTGTGGATATTAGTAAAGATTTTAACTGTGAAGGAATGTTTCATTAATCTGAGATCTGGTCTTTGCAATGCAAAAATATTATGCAGAGAAAAACGCCGAAAATACAGGTAAATATATATATATATATATCTATATATATAAATTCATTCAAACAGAAATAAGGAAAGGGGATAGGAAAACACATAAAAGGCGAACACAGGACATGTGGGGAAGGCGGTTTTTGAGCAGATCACGAAAGTAAAAATATTTCCTTACCCGGGATTTGAACCACGGACCTATTATATATATATATAATATATTATATATATATATTCATTCAAACAGAAATAAGGAAAGGGGATAGGAAAACACATAAAAGGCGAACACAGGACATGTGGGGAAGGCGGTTTTTGAGCAGATCACGAAAGTAAAAATATTTCCTTACCCGGAATTTGAACCACGGACCTATTATATATAATATATATATATATATATATATATATATATATATATATATATATATATATTCAACATAGAGCAAGCGACAGATAGAATTTTACTCGTAGAGATTAAAGCAGAGCCGACGAACTTGGTCATTATTCAGGTATACATGCCACCGAGCAACCACAAGGAGGAAGAAGTCGATAGGATGTATGATGAGTTAGAGGATATCATCGCGAGTGTTCCTGCAGGGAAACATTTGATAGTGATGGGGGATTGGAATGCGACGGTAGGCGAAGGAAGAGATGGTGGTGAGGTAGGGGACTATGGGTTAGGCACGAGGAATGAACGCGGGGAGAAAGCAATTGAATTCTGCAGGAGACAGGGGTTAGTCATCACTAACACATGGTTTAGACACCACAAAAGGCGTAGGTATACATGGAAAATGCCAGGTGACTCAGAAAGGTATCAGTTAGATTATATTATGGTTAGGCACAGGTTTAGGAACAGTGTGATAAATTCGCACAGTTTCCCAGGAGCGGATGCGGACTCTGACCACAATTTAGTTGTTATGAAATGTAATGTTCGTTTCAAGAAGATAAGGCAAGGGCGGCGGGTTAAAAAATGGAATTTAGAAGCAGTAAATGAATTAACGAGGAAGGAGTATCAGGAGGCTGTAGAGAAAATGATGGATGACGGTAAAGAACTGAGTGCTATCGAAGAAAAATGGGAATGTATCAAGAAAGGGATATTGGAAGCCGCTAAAGACACTATAGGAACCGTTAACGGGAAAAGGATAAGGAAACCATGGGTAACGGATGAGATGATTGCGAAGATGGATGAGAGAAGAAGATGGAAAAATGTAAACACAGAGTTAGGCAAAATGAAGTACAAAGAGTTAAACAATAAATTGAGAAGGGCCACAAATAAAGCAAAAGAAGAATGGTGGAAAACGCAATGCGAGGATATGGAAAGTTTACAGAAGAAGGGTGAAATTGGTGCTCTATACAGCAAGGTTAAGTTACTATCGGGAAGTAAGAAGGCAAGAGCTGTGCTAACAGTTAAAGATAAATGGGGTAAGATAATAGTTGAACCAGGAAAAATCCAAGAGAGATGGAAGGAATATATAGAAACACTGTATGGTAAAGAACTTAGGCCGACAAGGTTAGACATAGAAAAGGAACATGACGTAGAAGAAGATAGCTTAGGTCCAGGCATACTCGACGATGAAATAGAAAGGGCATTAAAGGAGATGAAAGCAAATAAGGCTGTGGGGGTGGACAATATTCCTGTAGAAATGTTGAAATGGTTAGGGAAAGGTGGGAAAAAGGCCATATATGGACTGATTCGTAGTATCTATGAGGAAGGAATCTGGCCGGAAGATTTTGTGAAATCGGTGTTAGTTCCTATTCCAAAAAAGGCAAAGGCTTCGTCATGTGAGGATTACAGAACAATAAGTTTGATATCCCACGCAGCTAAAGTTATTCTCAGGATCATCAACAAAAGGATAGAGAGTAAGGCAAATGATTACTTAGGGGATGATCAGTTTGGGTTCAGGAAAGGAAGAGGTACGCGTGATGCCATTGCAGTAATGAGATCACTAGTCGAGAGGAATATAGAATACAATCAGGACGTTTTTGCCTGTTTTGTAGATTTCGAAAAAGCGTTTGATAGAGTGAATTGGGAAAAATTAATGCGTGTATTGCAGAAAATAGGAATGGATTGGAGGGACAGGAGACTGATCCGCAACCTGTACATGTCTCAGACTGCTCAGGTGCGAGTGGGGAACGGAGAGTCTGGATGGGCAGTGTTAGGAAGAGGTGTAAGGCAGGGTTGCCCATTGTCACCGGTACTGTTCAACGTATATGTAGAGGAAATGATTAAAGAGGAATGGGAAGAACTGGAGGTAGGAATGAAAGTCGGAGGGGAACTCGTAAAATCGGTTAGGTTTGCTGATGACCAAGCATTAGTTGCTCAGTCAGCCAAGGGGTTGCAAGCATTGTTGAGTGAATTGGAGGTTCAGTGCGATAAATATGGGATGAGAATCAATATTAATAAAACAAAAGTTATGCGATTTTCCAGAAAGAAAAAGGCTAAGCTAAATATTAAAATAGGCGGGGAAAGAATAGAGCAGGTAGAGCAGTTTACATATCTCGGAAGTGTTTTGGACCAATACGGTCAAAGTGGTAGGGACGTAAGGAGAAGAATTGCGCTAGGCAAGGAGGCTTTCTCAAGGAGGAGGGAGTTGATGACGGGGACGTTGAGTAGGGATGTTAAGACAAGACTCGTAAAAACTCTGATATGGAGCGTAGCTATGTACGGCGCGGAAACGTGGTCGCTGAAGCAGGAGGATAGACGTAGATTGGAGGCTTTTGAAATGTGGGTGTGGAGAAGAATGGAGAAGGTGAAATGGACCGAAAGGAAAACAAATGAGGAAGTACTGGAAATGGTGGGTGAGGAGAGGGGTTTGTTGAGAGAAATCCTATGGAGGCAGGAAAAATGGATGAAAGGCGTATTGAGCGGTAGTGGAATGTTGAAGAGGGTAATAGAGGGGAGAATGTTGGGCAAGCGAGGTAAGGGTAGGAACAGGATAGGGATGTTGGACGGGATGAAGGGAGGAAAGAAGTACACCGAGATGAAGAGGGACCTGATATAGATTAGTTTGCTAGGTGGGGAGTCACAAAATGTTTATTTGATAGTTGTGTCCATCCAAAAACCTACCTTAACCGGTAGATTACCTAATAAATAAATATATATATATACCTGTATATTTAATTTGTTTGAGGAAGAATCTCAACACAATTATTTGAACACCGTGGGAAAACGGGAAGCTGTTAAGGGAAATCCGAACAAGGCATAATAGTACAGGGTATGAAATACTGACAGGCACAGGATATTGAAAACCGTGATGAAGATTAGTATTTTTCCTTTGTCTCTTAGTATCTCAGATATGCGGTGAAAGAGAAGGCAAACAAGAGAAAGTTCATTCAGGGGACTTTGCAATAGGCAAAGTTAGATATTTATGAACTTACTCTGCAATAGAAATACCCAGATACTTGTGAAAACAGATTAGCCTTAATTAATTTTTCTCAATATACAAAAGTTCTTAGAGTCAGGTTCGAAGCATTATCCTTCACTGATTTTCTTATTAAGTTTATTGTAGAAATAAATTCGGAGGATTAATAATGCATGAATAGAGAATAATTTATACTATAGGCGATGGTCCTCATCGGGACATACTGGAGGAAATGGTTTAAGGAAACTCGAGGAAGGCAGACAAAGGCAATTGCAAAGGATATTTATTGAGGAAAATCGAAATTTTTGCGAGCATTATCGAAATGCGACACTGATTGGTTGAAACTCTTGGTGATTTCCTTTCGTTACTTCGTAATTGAAGCGGAAATGTAAGCGGAATCCCCACGAGAGATATAAATAGTATTCGACTGAACCTCTTATAATTTATTGACTCATTTAAACTCACTTTTTCATTTTCGTAGGAAAAGTCATCCTTACAGAATCGAGGATTTCTGAATCAGAATTTCATTCCTTTTGCCCAGCGTCGACTTTTGATCAACATAGGAACGGTTTGCATCCGTAGTCCGAGGTTTAAAAAAAAAAAACCTCGCCAGTGATTGCTCGCCTGTAATGAGGGTTTGGTTTCTGGTGAGACATTTCCCCCAGTCATTCTTTGTCACGATTCCCTCCTTTTACGTCCTCCCTTGCTCCCTTCACCGCCTTATCTAATCCACGGATTCCCTGAGGAATGCTCGCCGTTTATCGTTCCGCCGCTCGCCGTGCGCTTTCGATAGTTCGACGGTACTCTTGCGCTAGTGACTCTTACTTTTCTTCGCGTTCGTTCCCGATAAATCAAGAGACAAGTGAAATGAAGAGAAACTCAAAACATTCTAATTTCTCTTTGGTAAGGTTTGCTATAATTGGAGTTATCCTCGTTATTTTCCATGCCGTTATTTTTGTCCGTATTACTTTTCCTTTAGGTTACAAGCCTACCGACTGAAGTTCAGTCTTTTGATCGACCATTACACTACACAGTACTATTAAGTCATGACTAACACGACGCGAAGAATTCTTTGACTACAGTGAAACACTAATGCAATTCATTTTATAGCTTTGGATAATTATTTCCTTCCATAATTTGATCCATAATGCCTGTATTCTTTTAATCCTTCTAAATTTTTTCCCAGCATTCACCTCTTAATATCACAGAATTCACCATTCAATTGCGTCTCAGTATTTCCTACTTCCTCCAGTAAGTCCTACTTTCCTTCTAATTTCACCCAAATGGCCTTTCCTAATAACTAGTTTTTTATTAGGTAATCTACCGGTTAAGGTAGGTTTTTGGATGGACACAACTATCAAATAAACATTTTGTAACTCCAAACAAAACCCAATCCAGCAACCTCATCTATATCAGGTCTCTCTCCATCTCTGTGTACTTCCTCCCTTCATCCCGTCCAACATCTCAATACGCCTTTCATCCATTTTTCCTGCCTCCATAGGATTTCTCTCAACAAACCCCTCTCCTCACCCACCATCTCCAGTACTTCCTTTCGGTCCATTTCACCTTCTCCATTCTTCTCCACACCCACATTTCAAAAGCCTCCAATCTACGTCTATCCTCCTGCTTCAGCGACCACGTTTCCGCGCCGTACATAGCTACGCTCCATATCAGAGTTTTTACGAGTCTTGTTTTAACATCCCTACTCAACGTCCCCGTCATCAACTCCCTCCTCCTTGAGAAAGCCTCCTTGCCTAGCGCAATTCTTCTTAATAACTAGTACGACTCCATAAATTATACCATTTATTGGCAATTTAAATATCATTTTCAAGGATCAATACGAGCAGTGGTACTATTTCAGACTTTAGTCCAATTTAGTTCCTCTCCCTTTAAGTGCCTTCCAAATGCCTCTGCCCACTCGCGTTCCGTTCGAAGATCTACTTTGCTTGTCAATTTTTAAATTACCTATAATGTTTATCATTTGTCTCGTGCACTACATAAACATCGTTTCTTTTACCCCCTCACTGCTGATATTATGGTCAAGGTGACAAGCTGTTATCAAGTAAATAACATATGCATGTTTCTATAGATCTATTTTAAATATCTAGGACAGTTTTGTCTGCCCATATATATATCATCAGAATGGTACCCTAAGAGTAACCACCAGGTTGTGGGGTAGGGGCTGATTACACCCCAAGCATGCAACAAACAAAAATTAGGTTTCCCTAAATTGTTAGATACTACATTATTTATATTGTTATTATTGGCTTTCTACCCGTTATTGTAGGCTTTGGATGGCCACATCCTAAACAATTGTACATAAACACATTTCCTTGATTCTCCTTACACTAAACTCAACCTGAAAAACAGACACTACAGTAAACCCCTGTTCAAACCTAAATACTTCCTTCCTCCCTTCATTCCGGCCAACATCACTATCTTGCCCCTTCCTCGTTTGCTCAACTTTCCGCCCTCTTTCACAGTCTTTTACATATCATTGCCAATCAAAAGTTCCTGCGTACCTCTTTCCTGCCTCCTTTGGATTTTTCCCGAACAATCCTTTTTCCTCTGTCGCCATGCCTAGAACTTCGTCGTTTGTTTTTCTCTCTGTCCACTTAACCTTCTTCTTATTTCCTCGAGCCCTCATTTCAAAGTCTTCCAAACTAAGTCTCTCGTCCTGCTTCAACGATCATGTTTCCGTACCGTACATAACTACGCTCCATATTAGAGTCAGTCAAAGTCTAAAAAGAAAGTTAATTCTGTGTTGAGTACAATGTTTACATATATGAGCGTATCTACGGCTGTTAAAATAAAAGGAAGGATGACGAATCGCCATGAAATACTTTACTGGGTGTTGAGTATGTTTCCCGTTTGATTGCGTGCAATTGAAATTAAGAGTTTGCGTCATTCTCTCGAGTGGCAATGTGAATCGGGAAATCAAGTGTAAGAAGTTATACACCTACTAAAAGTTTTTTAATTCAATGTATGTTAAATAAAAAAAAACTTTCGCCATATTTCCTTTAAATTCCGCCATCTTCACCACTTATTTTACGCAAAAAAGTCTCTGCGGCCTGGGAGATGAACATTTTCCTATTTGTCATTGAAAAGCCTCTTTTTTATGGATTTTAAAGATGCCTATATGGAGAACAATGTTCCTGAGACAGCCATCCAAGTTTTATCGAATTGAATAAAAAAACGAGATCGTTTTGAATTTTCACATAGATGGATGATCAACCGAATAACCTCGAGATGAACGATTGCGTCGAAATTCGCGGAAGATGATCGAATGGTGTGTGATGTTGACCCAAGTGTTCTCACATTCAGAGAATCGTTAGCGGGATTTATGAGGCTGTTAACTCCATGGACCGTGAGGGGAGTGTAAACTGCAGATTTTCAGTCTACCGTTCCACTGAGGGTCGTCGTTTTGGAGGTTGGGAGGGCTTAGTTGTGATTCCGACATCATGGAGGGGGACAACATTCTACCCTCCCCCGCCTCCTCCTCACCATCATAACCCAATAACCAACCCTTCTCGAAACCACCACATCTTCTTGTTAAAACTTCCCCTCTCAGCGCCAGATGGCTCTGGAGTCACGTGTTACCGTCGGAATTTACGGCCGTTGATGAGTTCCCTACCTCCAGGAGTCCGCCCCGTTTCCCTGGAAACGACCCACTGAACTCTTGAGCGAAGATTTTTCTTTTGGTGTAAAAAATATTGAATGAGAATATAGGCGGGAAGATGAGCGGGGGAGCATGGTTGGTTAATGAGGGGACTAGCGACGTCATGTTTTGACGTTGTGTGGTGCGTTTGATGATTTAATGCGCCGTGTTTAAGATGCCTCACATAGGGATTCTGTTCCTCCATTTATACTCGGTTTCTCACCCTTGGCGTATCACTGATTAATGATTTAATTATTTCCTGATCGTAGCGAATTAAAGCTGACTTAATTATTCATAACATATTCAATTAGGTGGCAAATGATGACACAGATTCCTGGAATCAATTTCTATTTTCCAATTCCACAAAAATGGTTTTTCCACTTTGTGTCATCAACGCTAGATATAGATTGTATTAATGAGGACGATATTACATGCTATGGAATGTAGTTTTTTACGATTGATGTCCCACAATTGCATTATGTTTCCACTTTGGTAAAACAGTGGGCCTAGGAAGCGGGAAATGAAAATAAAATAGTGAAATTTTCCGTGATTTCATTTGCTTTAAGGCTGTAAAAGTTAAGACTCAAATGGTTTCATGTTCAATTACATATAAATTTATTGTTGTTTGATGGATGTATTTGTTATCCACACGTCAACAATTTCACCTCTGGTTGCTGTCTATTGTGATTGGTGAAACGGAAACAATGGTCGAAAGGCAAAAATTTGTATTGAAAGACTGATGATTTTGAGTTATGGAACCAGAACCGATTCCTTTAATTTCTAATTACTTTAACTCAGTATTCTTTTAAGAATACTTCAAATATTATTTCCTATGACCTGATTATCTAACTGAGAATATATTTTAACTTTTTCCGATGATTATTTTAGGTTTTAGATAATTTCCGTGATACGGCAGGTAAATATCGCAATGGTAATAACTTTGCTATTTTCATTTTTTCATGTTCTCACTTATTGAATCCACTCCTCACGTACTGAGCAGAACATTATGCTCTCCCTTTATAGTTTATTTCTAAATACTTGCGCGTGTTTGTGTGTGTATATATATATATATATATATGGGTCGTGGTGGTCTAGTGGGTAGAGCGTTGGACTACTGACCGGAGAGTCCCGGGTTCGATTCCCGGGCAAGGCACTTTGGGCACCTGCAGCTCCACCCAAGCTAGTTGATTTTTCGGGTAACAGTTCTTCCTGGGAAACCATAACCGGCACAGGGAAAGGAACCGGCCCCCTACCCTGATGTGTGAATATTCACACGCCGTCGGGCTTAGTGCATGGGTGAGCTCTATCATCGCCTACTAAACCGACCTTCGGGGTGATTACTGTGTTTATGGTTTATATATATATATATATATATATATATATATATATATATATATATATATATATATATATATATATATATATATATAGTCTTCATCTGCTGACAGTAGTTTTGAAATCAAGGATTCCTTCTATTTAAAAAAAACCTGTTTATTGTAAACTCATAGCTTTAGGTAAATGATGCGCTACTAATCAATATCATTTATATGGAATGGATGATCGATTCCGTATAGAGTCGAACACTATGGAGGGATAGGACATTAACTCCGGGTTCGTTTTCCACCAGGTGAGGTGTTCAGTTTCTGAAGTTTTGACGGCTGTTCTCTAGCGACGTCCTAAGGAGTTGAGCAAGGCGTCATATTCACTCATCCAAGAGGTGGTAAATGAACACCTACTATTGAGGAAGCATAGCATAGAATTCATCCACATCACAGGACAGGAAAACACAAAATGCTTCCTCAAAATTTGTCTGCCTCCGGATATACGTAATACAATGCTCGTATTTCAAGGCGTAATACACACTCCAACCTCAGCTCCCAAAGTAATTTTTCAGGGTCAATAATAATCTCAGTAGATACCGCAGACATTTACATTTAATTAAGACACACTGCAAAGAGTTTAGAGAGCTCAGACCCGGCAAAATCACTTGAGAAATACAAAAGTTCATTCAAGTTAGTCTACTTATTTAATTATAAATATTGTGCGGTCCCTTATAATCTCTTGCATATAACTATTGCGATCAATTCCTCATTTTTCTCGGACATTGTTCATTTTCTGTATTACTTCTACCTATTTTAATTCTGTCTAAAAAATCTATTCTCTCCCTCCCTCTAAAACTCCTATCAAACTTTCTCCCGTCAATCTCAGCCCTCATCACAGCCACCATCATTTTTTTTTAAATTCTTCCGCCGTCTTTTTCTATACTCTTTATATTTTCACCAGAAACATTCTTCCTTCACCTTCAAAATATAAAACCTCGGTTTTTTGCTTTATTTTTCCTATGCAGCTCAACACTCAATTCCACGCCACAAGTCTTGGAAAACTCCAACCCTCGGAAGCGAAGATACCTATTTTCCTCTCTTCTATATCAAGCAAAATCATGGAAAATTTTATTGATAGTTCGACATTGAGACACCTGGATATTCGAGAGTTATTAATGAAAAACTAGCACGGTTTCTGAAGAGTATATCCGCTGTTTACTCAGCATATCTTTGGTTCGGAAAAGAGTAATGTTCCAGCGGGCGTGGTTTTCTTTTCCAGTTTTGAAAAAGCTTTTGACTAAGTGCCTCATAGTAGACAAGTCAAAAAGCTAGTAGCCCATGGCATAGATGTAAATATCTTGGCCAGCATTAAAGACTTTGTTAACGGTGGAATACAAATGGAAGTTGTAGATGGTATAGCTCTAATATATTAGAGATCACTTAAGGTGTCCCACAGGGAAGTGTTATCGGACCTCTTTTATTCCTTTTCAATGTTAAAGACATTGACTTCTTGTTCAAAAGTGAGATGCGTTTATTTGTCCACAATGCAGTACTTTACAGATTTATGCGGAATCATGAAGATGAAGTAGCTTTAGCAGATGACCTAATTGCTACTAAACGTAGGTGTGACGCTTGGAAATTAGGTTTAATTACATAAAAGTGCATATTGATGAGTTTTGGAATAAGAGCAGTTCCTTTCCGAACGCCTATTGTATCAGGAACACTGCAATAAAAAGTATAGACTTGCTGAAATATTATACTTAGGCTTATATTAGGAAACATATGCGTGGTGGTTTAAACGTCTTTTCAAGTAGTAATGAGAAAGCGATTTGAAGGATTGTTCTTGAATGCTAAAGTGCACTATTTTAATTATTTAAAACTCCCCATTTCACCCTAGTGGCAGTTATACAAAGTTTGTTTAGTATAAGGCTAAGCGATCTATGTCTCGGATTCAAAACTACTTGCTTATACGTAATTTCTACTATCGAGAAAAAAGTGGGACGTCCTAAAACATGAACTCACCTCTTAGATAACCATTGAAACCCATTGGTCTATTTGCAGAATATATGATAGACAAGGACTATTTGTGTAGATGTAGCCGAACGGTTCGTTGACCCAAAAATGAATGGATTTAAAATGTAACCGAGAGTATGTGGTGGGTAACGCCTGAGTTAGTTAACCCATTGAACGGAACGGAACAATGTCCCTGACACGTACCGTGGCCTCTCCTTGTACTTTGACCCCAGACTTCCTTCCCGACCTTTCGAGTCTCCTCCGCCATTGGAAACCCCGGACTTCTCCCCGGCAAACGCGGGTAGTCTCGTCTCCTCAAGCCGTGGGGCAATCTCCATAATTTGAAATTTGAATGCAGTGCCCACTTGAGACGACGCCATTTCCACTTTCAATACCATCGCCGGCGACGTAAGGGGTGGAGGAACGGAGGATGGAAGGCGTGAGAGGCCAGGCATATTTCCTTGCAAATGATTTTCGTCGAGAACGTTCTTATTTTTTAATCCCATTTTCCCGATATTCGTTTAAGTCAGGTTTTTTCCCGTATCTCAAAAAGAACTGGATTCAAAACATCGGATCGTACAACGAAACTCAGACATGAGTTGTAAATTTTATATTCATTAAGGCCGATTTATACCATAATTATTCAATTTTGAAATGAGTTCTGAAATGGTAGGGTTGGCCATTCTGCTAAAAATGTAGTATTTCTTTTTCCTTACAGACATAATTACGTCTGGAAAGATTCATTCTCCAAAATGTATTTGTAAATTATTTGAGAAGACGTCGCTCCATTGTCCTCCCCTTCTCTCAGGCGATATTTTTCTGAAAAAGACAAACATAACCTTGGTAATAGGGAATCGAAGATGACGTGGGTTATTAGCCAACTCATAACTAACTAGAGAGGTCATAAAATTTTACGCCTCATCCGATAAACGACTTTCTCCCCTTAAAATGCCCTTCACATGATACGTAAGTAGAGATCGGGATACCACAAAAATATCCTGCCTCCGTTGGGTTTCGACCCCGGGTCCTTCGGGTGTGAAGCCAGTCTACTTGTATTAGCATTCCTGATCTACAACTTACAATTGGTGTTATGAGTGTTTCATCAATGAGGACTACGGTCGTCTCACGTGATGCTTACATACAAGTAAGTTTGCTTAGCTGAGAATGTAAAATGTTGGATGCGAACTTGACGTCAATCTCAGATGATATATTTTACACGATCCAACCATCATTTCTGTGCATGCTAAAAAACTGGTATTCTGTGTCTTCTTCGACATCTTCGTTGGTTGAATAATAATGTCGTTCATGCGCAAATATCGCTAGCATTTTGTAACGTCACTGCTCATCTGTCATTGATAGTTGATTCCAGCCTACGATACAAAATATCTAAACTGTACGTATTTCTCTTTTCAAAATTATTAGTTGGTTTAAGCCAGCCAACTGGATGTCCTCCATCGCTTTTGGTCGTGAACATCTTTAACTTTCCTTTAACTTCTTCATCTTTTACCTTAACGTACACATCAATTCTTTTTCTTTCCACTCATCCCTTCCCTTAAATTTTCCCCTCCATAACTCTCCCGGCGTGCGATTGCGACGCAATATATAGGTATGCCGTAACGAAGATTTTTTTCCCCTCTTTAATTCCCATCAGCGTTCCTCAGTCTATCAGTCCACTAAACCTTATGAATTTTTCTCCCCAACCATGTTTCAAAATTCTCCTAGTTTTCTTCGGCTTTCTTTTCAACTGTACTAGTTACCCTGCCGTGAGGCACCATATTGTTTGGAATGTGGTGCCTTACTACCAGCGCTATACGACGTGTGAAATTCACACATTAGAGTAAGGACGTCAATTTCTTTCCTTTCGCCGGCTATGTGGTTTCCCAGCAGAATTACACAGCTGGGTTCAAACTGAAAGTGCCCATAGCCGTAATGCTGGAATATAACTTTCCATCATATACATACTCATTTACCTACATATATACGAGTATATTTATATGTAAAAACATATATACATATATTTATTTATACAAATCCCTCCCATGCACTACAACCTTGACGTGGTGGAAGGGCTTGTGCGTTCAAATGAACCCTAGAGCTGTGCTGGCGGGAGTAATAATAATTGCTCCTGGTAGGATCACCAATTCCAGATAGGTCGAAGGTTAGAAGCCAGACGAAAGGTAGTCCACGCAGCGTCTGTTCCTCAGTGAGGCGGCTGCAAAGGCGTCTGACCCCAGTGGGGCGGCCATTGAGTGATGATGTCACGTTAAAAACACTATTGAGAAAGGCAACGGGAAACAACCTCAATTATTATTCCCAAGCACAATGATGGACAATAGAGAAATTGAGGCCTGGAAACTGCGGGACTCGGCACATGCGTGTGTCGTGCCCAGCAGCGGGGGAGGCAAGGCTTCCGCGGTCGTCATCCCACGAAACCCTTGCAGGGGAAAACTGAAAGCAGAAGGACAGAAGATGCAAAAAAAGAAGAGGAAATTATTTAGAATAGGAACATAGAACACAACATTAAAATATTAGTATTAGATATTTAAGCAGAACTGGGTCATTGTTCAGGTATACATGCCACCGAGCAACCACAAGAAGGAAGAAGTCGATAGGATGTACGATGAGTTAGAAGATATAATCACGTGTGTTCCTTCAGGGAACTATTTGATAGTGATTGAAACGCGACGGTAGGCGAAGGAAGGGATGGTGATGAGGTATGGGACTACGGTTTAGGCACAAGAATGAGCGCGGGGAGAAAGCAATTGAATTCCGCAGGAGACAGGGGTTAGTCATCACCAACACATGGTTTAGAAACCACAAAAGGCGTAGGTATACATGGACAAAATGCCGGATGACTCAGGAAGGTATCAGATAGATTACATTCTGGTTAGGTACATGTTTAGGAAAAATGTGATAAATTCGCACAGCCTCCCGGGAGCGTATGCGGACTCTGGCCACAATGTGAAATGGACCGAAAGGAAAACAAATGAGGAAGTACTAGGAATGGTGGTCGAAGAGAGGGGTTTTTTGGGAGAAATCCTATGGAGGCAGGAACAATGGGTGAAAGACGTATTGAGCGGTAGTGGGACGTTGAAGACGGTAATAGAGGGGAGAATGTTAGCCAAACGAGGAAAAAGCAGGAACAGGGTAGGGATGTTTGATAGGATGAAGGGAGGAAGTACGAGTACGATCTCGTATACAGAGATGAAGAGGGTCCTGATGTGGAGTATCTTGCTCGATTGTGTTTTATTTGGAGTCACAAGATATTAATTTGATAGCTGTGTCCATCCAAAAACCTACCTTAACTGGTAGATTACCTTATAAATAAATAAATATATATTTTTTTATTTATTTATAAGGTAATCTAGGTACTGGGTGAACTCTGCCATATCCTACCAAACCGACATTCGGGTTTATTACTGTTTTAATGGTTAATGGTGGTGCCCTAACACCCCCGCCACGCGCCCTTGCGGCGGCTTGTGGGATATTAAGTATATGTAGATTTGTGAATTTATATATATATATATTAATATATATAATATATTATATATATATAATACCTATTTCTATGTTTGAATGAATATTTGTGCGCCGTATGGCGGGACTTCGTATTTGAATATATACATATATATATATATATATATATATATATATATATATATATATATATATATATATATATATAGAGCTCTCAAAACAATAACAAAAGCATTCCCGGAAAACACGCGTGCGTACAGGGCCAACAACCCCCTCTCTTCAGTAGAAGAAGAATAAATCACTCTTACATTCTTTCAGAATGAATGAAAGTGCGGGGCTACTATGCCAGCCAATAGATGTTTTTTTTCCTCCGAATACTCCCCGAACCTTCCTCCTCTTCTTGCATGGGGATAAGAAGTCTTTGGACAAATAAAAGACCCCTCTCTCCATGTTCTCCGACAATCAATCGGCCACTTAAACGCAAGAGTTATTTCCAGCCCCTCATGCAGGGCACATCTCCCTTATATGGTTGGTAGCTCTAACTTCCTGCCGCATAACATTTCCCTCTTCTCTTTCTAGCCCCATTGGCGCATAGGAATCCCCGGACCTCGGTTCATTTTCCCAGAATGAATGGGAGCTTGGGTTAATTCATACGGATTTTGCGCTCCGAATGCTGCATTAATAACGAGAGATTATCCAGTACTGGAGCCTTGTGGGGACTCTTGTGCCCCTCTAGCGGGAATCCTTAGCCCTGCGGTTACCTCGATGTAAATCTAAGAATGCGGTCTCTTTTCTCATGATACCAAGAAATATGAATTCCCATTGAAATGACGCGATTTTCCAACGGATGAAAGCTGTGTTCCTATCTTTAGGAATCGAACGAAATAAGACGGATGAGAATATCTTCAGGGTTAAATATGGTACTTTAATGGAGTAAACTCTGAAAAATATGTTAGAACACTTTAAAACTAAGGTTTAATTACATAATTTAGTGAGAATGAGACTATCGTGAACGGTAATGAATTCAAACTCACTTGAGTTTCGTTATTTGTTGTTTCCTGAGCTGTGAAATATTGACCATAGAAGACGAAAAATTTAGAAGTTCAGTAATCTGTTTTTATGAAAATTTAAATGGTACGATATGCAAAAATTTCGCGAATTTTCATTAATTGGAATTAGTATCGTTTATCTGGGTCCTTAAGATGAAACTAAGGGCTCTATAACAGTCCGAATTCAAAAAGTGCAGAGAAGGAGTATTAATGACATTTTTGGCAATGCGAGTATTGGTCGAAATGTACGTGTGGTGTTTAAACGCACCATTCTGCGGTTTTATGAGCACAACTCAGTTGCTTAGCTGTGTATCTTTTCATTAATTTAGGAATTTCGTCAAAATGGTGGCTAGATCGAATACGACTGTTCTTTGTATTTTTTTGCAACATGGGTTTAATTACTATCGTTATTATTCAGGTAGTTTACCGTTTATTTAAGTTTAAGATTCACAATTTCTGAATATCAATGCACTATTTTCCCTTCATGTTCTGACAACCCGACATTACGATTAAATCTTCTTCATTTCAACACACTTCCTTCATACCCTTCAACATTCCTATCCTTTTCCTAACCCTTTGTTCCTTGCCCAACTTCCTCCCTTCTGGAATGCCGCAGAGATGTCAATTATCCCCTGAGCCGCTTATGGTTTCAATCGTCTTGATGGCAATTATGATTACATTTTTGTAATAATTAACTTCGACCTAATTTTCCTTATGTTGTAGTCAACCATTCAATTATAATTCCTTCGAATGTCTAACCTTAACATATCTTAATACTAAATACACAGGTAAATCTTATTAATCCGAAAATTAATTTGTTTGTGGACGAATCACGTCAAGACAGTACAAATTTTTGTTTGTAATTTTTCATGAAGAGTTTTAAGGTTCACGAAATAGCATAGCCGAAGTCGAAACGCTTGATTATGTCCTAACATATACGAATGGTTACCAAAGCTTATTATTCCCTTCGTTAATACATTAGGTTAATGCTGACGGTTTTTAAGTCCAATCTTCCCCCATACCCTGAGAACCTTTCCGCTAAAAAACCTATCCCTAATAGCGTATGATCGGGCATTGTATATAAGATACCTAAATCCCCTTAGTGGTCGAGACACCAGTAAGTAGCACTAGCCCAAAGGTACAAATTGCCTCACGTATCGGTAACCTCCCCTAAAAGCCGTATTGCACGACCGTTTTTTCAGCACTGAATTCCGATTACTTAAAATAAAATCACATAAAACGTGGTTTTCTCGTTTGATTGAAGATTTAAACTCGATTTACCGTTCTGAAGACTATAAGTAAGAATTGCGACAATTAACTTCGATGATTTTTGCGTCCAACTACCAATCAGGGATATGCAAGACCATTTCTAGAGTTATACGGAAAACTATTTACAGGGTCCGTCCTAAAAAATAAACAGAATAAATTCGGGAAAACAATTAATTGCAGATAAAAGTGCAAATTACCAAAAAATCTTCAAAATAGCACCCTTATCCATAGACACAACGATGCCTTCGCATTTTCCATTCGAGGTATGCTTCCTGGAAGGCGTCCACGGGAGCCTTTTCCAGGAGCCTCGTTGTGGCCTCTTTGACGTTATCCAGCGTTCCAAAATGGTTGCCCTTCAAGCTCCTTTTTATTCTTGAGAACAAAGTAAGACCGTTGGGCGGTTGGGGCAGCATTGTCACCTTGGGCTTTACAAGGTACTCTGTCATGAGGAAGACGGTGTGGGACGGCGCGTTATCACGGTGCATCCCCCAATTGGCAAAGATCTCCTTCCTGATGCATTGCAGTTTTTCTCAGCCTCTCGAGGACGCCGTAGTAAAACATTCTGTTTATTGTCTGTCCATGTGGGACAGGAATAATTCCTGAGGGAAGATTATTCTGCTTATTTTTGGAATTGGTCATTTAATGTAGCTTGTTGGTAGAAAAGAGTATAAGGTTATATTTATGCCATGCGAGTTAGCTTCGATTTATCATGGGAGATTTTTTTAGGTTGATAATGGTGAAGTGAGGAGAAACGATATCGTGGGATAGGAATGAGGATTAAATAGGGATATGGTGACCTGCGGGACTTAGGGAATGCATGGTTGGGCCGTGAGGAACCAAATATATTTAAGGAATGATCAAATGAAAAGAGAAAGCAGAGTACATAACGGGGAGTGCAGGGCCGTTTAGTTGGCAAGGCCAACTTCATTAAGCAAAGTGTGAATTTGTAATGGATGCAATACGGATCGTAGCTATGCACTACTGCTTAGTGCCTGATTCTACCTAAAACAAACCATAACCGAAAGCATTAATGCTGATAATAATATTTCTTTAATTATCCTTCCCCTGATGTCTAAATCTTCCCATTGTCCCAAGTCTTTTGCTTTATCCCTGTGGCAAAACGCAAACAATGGTGGTAATTTAAGGCTTCGTTTTGCATTGCCATTCAACCCTTTAAGTGAATTTGCGCGCGGCATTATTTCCAAGGTGATTTAAATAATTGCCTTTGGTGCAATGTATCCTTGGTTCTTTGTCTCCCGCGTCACCTTCCCCTCACAATTTAAAAGTCAAAATCGTTGCAAGACGGATTGCAATTCGAAAATTTGGCTTGAAAAAGAATGTTTACTCATGCGTGATGAGAATTTGCGAGGCTGTCTCTGAAATGGAGGTGGTGACCCTCAAAGTCTGCAATTCTACGCCCGCATAGCATAAACGTGATTGTTTTTTCTCAAGTTCTTGTCATACACGGGGCGAATTCCGGTTCAACTCCCAATATAAAGATGACTTGAATGCGTGAAATTGGGTTGAAATCAAACGATAATCTCACGAGGCACCTATTGGAAAAGAGTTGGTGACGGTTAGGACGCTTTTTCCCATCGTGCTGTTGACCTCTACCAATCTACCAAAAGGAATTGAGTATGGCGATGTTGTGTGATTGTCGTATACAATTGACCACTGCTGCGCGAACTGTGATTCAGCTGACAATAGCGTAATCGAGCAAAATTAATATCGATTCTTATAGGTGAGCAATCTGATAATTACTGAATCTTGATAATAATTAGGGTAACCAATAATTATTAACTATTCCATTTATTTCACATTTCAAGTAAAAAATACGGATACATTATTATTAATGGCAATGGAACATTTCCCATGCTTCAACCCTCATCCATATCGGTAATAGTGGTGCAAAATGTTATACATGTTTAATACTCATCGGCCTCCTCGATAACCATGTAATTTTTAGTATCGCAAAATTTTCGCAACCACTTATCAACCATCTTATTGAAAGAAATCAAGAGCTCTACGGCCTCAGGTTAAAATAATAAGGGGGGAAAAACTCCAATGGCCGTAACAAACAGTCACAACCCTCGTCAGATTAATTGCTGTGTTGGTTTTCGCGGGAACCACGAAAGGGACCAACCACAACCTCTCAACCAAGAGTACCCTCTGTGGTGGTTTACGGGAAATTAGTCCACGCCAGGGACCACATACAGCCACACACACACTATCCTGTCTGGAATCCTTCACGAGGTTGTGAGACTCCGTTAAAGATTCCAGGTGGAAATGGAATCCTTCACGAGGCTGTAGGGAAGATCCCGTTAAAGGTACCAGGATTTTCTACAAGTACACACTCTGTGACTATCCACGAAGGACGAGCACAGACTATTCACACACACTAGCACTCGATAAACGCAAACACACACACACACTCAAAGGGCCCAACTCCTGGGAGAATCTGAAAACAAAGAGCGCAGACGAAGATATGTCGTCCATCCACCACCATCTTATTAAGATAGGAACGATGGTAATCGATTACTACTCCTTGAATTTTTTAGTTCAATTTAACCATTTCCTAAAAGTCTAAAATAACATCTGCCCCTTTACTAAACGTTAAAACAAAATAATTTACATGTTAAGAGCGGATATTTTTGAGTAAATCCTTTAAGTAGGTGATAACTCTGGAAGTCTCTCGACTGTGGGTACGGCGGAAAACACAAATCGCATTCTTTAAACTTTAGACATCTGAAGGCGATCTGTTGATTTGAAGACACGTGAGTTTTTTAAGATATTTTATCCAATATAGCTTCTATGTTTTTCAGGCATTAAGAGTATTTAGAATAGGTACAGTACTTATGCGCCAGTCAATCAATAGCCTGTGTAAGGATCTTGCAAGGTGAAAACAGTTTTATTATATTTCGTTGGGTTAAATCCCTCCTTTTCGTTGCTTTTTTCGAATGTGCCGAATACAGTCGAAAAAAGATTTCGTCGTTATCCTCTTTCCACCGAATGCAACGTCCCGAAAGAAATATTCGGTAAGCTTCGAAATCGTCGTTGTATGATAATACCAAGCTATTGGTATCTCAGCGTCGAAAGCTTCCAATTTATATGCATACGAGGTGTGTTAAAAAAATAACGAACATTTTAATTTTTCGGACAATAATATTTATTTATTCTTATACATTGATGTTGTCACCTTCAAAGTAGTCCCAATTGGATATTATGCACTTGTGCCAGCGCTTCACGTTCGACCACACTTGTCGAGCCTTTTTCGGGCTTGGCGAGCCAGAATGCCTCTACTGAGATGATTTAGCCTCAGTTTCAACCTCATATCCATAAAACCATGTTTCTTCACCTGTTATAATACGTTTCAGTAATTCTGCGTCGTCGTTTACTTCATTTAGTGACCACTGAACAACTTCCATTCGCCGCTGTTTTTGTTCAAAATTCAACAATTTTGGAACGAATTTTGCTGCCCCACGCGTTTCATACCCAAAAAATTGGAAAACATGTCATGACATGATCCAATCGATATGCCAGCATCATCGGCGACCTCTCTAATTGTGATTCGGCGATCGTTCATAACCATTTATTTCACTTTTTCCACGTTTTCATCAATTGTTGATGTGCTGGGGTGTCCAGGGCGTTCGTCATCTTCCAGGTCTTCACGGTCTTCTTGGAAACGCCTATACCACTCGTAAACTCTTGATTTACTCATATCAGACTCACTATAGGCCTTTGTTAAAATTTTACACACTTTGTTACACTTAATTAATTTTTTTACGCAAAATTTGATACAAATTCTTTGAGCCATTTCTTTTAACAAACGAAAATCGCCGAGCTCATAAAACACGTCTGACCTTAGTGGCTGTCACAGACAAAGTCCACAAAGAAAACAGCTGGAAGTTTTATCATACTTCAAGGGTATGTATACCAACATAATAAAAAATTCCGATTTTTCAGAAAAAATTCTCGTTATGTTTTGAACACACCTCGTAGAATAAAGCATTCATTGAGAAAGTGAAGTTGAAATTTCGTCATTGTCGAAGGTCGGTCGACAACTCCGAATACTTGCTGAATGCGGTGAAGTCTCCGTGGGGTTTCCTCCGGGTCAAAATTTCAGGTGCCGAAGTTTCGATGACTTACTTCGTAAATTAGGTGACGCTTGTAATATAATTCACTTAACGAGTTGAAATTTTCTCTGATAAGGTAGGTGTCAATAGCATAAATGTTCAAAGATTTTTTGAAGAATTGGAAATCTTAAAATATCTTGAGAGATAACGGGATGATTTTATCCCTATGGCAACCATCAAATTTTACGAACTCTCACAGAAAAGAGCGATTCGTGGAACTAAAGATAGTATAGAGCTTGTTAGTATATTTACGAGTCTTGCGCAGAGATATTGGCATTCGTGCATCAGAATTTCCTCCCTTCCGAAGCGAGGAAACAGCCTTGAATGGTGCCGTGAAGCCAGTCACGAGGAACGGGCCAGACTAATTTGTTACGTAATCGGAAAGGATAATTAGTATGGACGGAGATACGTCTTTCAAGTCCTTTGTTTTGCCTTTAAAGTTATGGGTGGATCTTTTACGTTATCTAAGACTCAATGTCTCCCTTATAATTTTTGCATTCAGGTTCTTCCTCTCAGTTTCGGCGATGTCTAACATAATTTTTTCCTTCTACGAAATTGCCCCAACTTAACTCTCTTCAAATATTTTAAAAATTGATATTTCTCCAATCCAATGAGTTTATTAATAGTATATGGGTGCTGCCATGACACCCACCGTCAAACAAAAACCCTTCAATCGGTTTTTGGTGCGTTTGGATGAGTAAAAAAAGTTTTAAAACTTGGTGAGGGAAAAAAATGATTTTTCTCTAAAGTATCGTAGTATGGTGTCATTTTTTTAATGATCGATTCATGAAATGGATGCACTAAAGATCGTTGCTATGTGATAATTTTTAATGACAGAGTCAACCTAAAACAAACCATAACTGACTGACTCACTAATGCTGATAATATTATTTATGGCCATGGTCAGCTGCTAGTTGACCGTTTTCATCATATTAGCTGTCTTCAGAGCCGGAATGCCTGAACGCACTATTTTAACAGTTCTTTATCATCTAGAGTGTAATAGGGTATCAATGTTTCGTCCACAGTTATATATCGAAGCATTAACTCGTCAGGACTGCGACGGAAAAGTGCCAAACCAGACCCCAAATTGACCGCACGATTGCGTTTATTCTGTACTGAAAGCGAAAGCGGCACCCATCTTGCCGAGATTTTTTACACACCCAACTTTACATGCAAAATAAAAAAACACTTTACTTTTTTATATGCCAGCCGCCTCAACTATTTCGCGAAACATTGATTCGTCGATCACTCAAAACCTATCATGCATTTTGTCAATCATTTCGGAGGAAGTTACTTTCACTGAACGTCAGGAGCGATGTTTATTCTTTGTGGATGTACGACCTTGGTTAAACCCATCTAAAGGGAAAGTTAAAGAGAGGTGTTATTTTGTTCTGGTTACACCTCATTTGGAATATGCCGCAAGTATTTGGGGTCCTTGGGAGAAAATTTGGCAAAAAGAATTACATAAAGTAAATCCGCCATATTCTTTAAAAATTGTAATAATAAGAACACAATTGTGACAGGTCTTTTAGGGGATTTAGGCTGGGAGCCACTTGTAATACGAAGGGAACAACCGAGACTTAGACTTAGAAAGACTCAGAACAAACGAATCTAACGATGATACTAAAGAAATTAATTTTTATTGCCCCATACTACTTAGGTAGATCAGACCACATAGTTAAAATAAAGATGTTAGTTGGTAGTTTTTGTATTTGCATGAATGGGGGGGGGTAAAGGTTTTTGCATGGATGTATATTATATTTTGTTTGTGGACTGTATAAATTTATGACTTTTGCATGAATTTTTTTCCTTAATTACGGGTGGTGCCCTAACACTCCCCGCCACACGCCCTTGCGGCGGCTTGCGGGGTATTATGTAGGTGTAGATGTAGATTTACTCAATGGTAAACAGTCGTATAAACACAGGAGACTATTTGGCATGAAATTCACGTAATTCAAATATTATCTGTTTCGACTTTAAGCCTTTTAAAATAGAAGTGCGTAATCACCGCACCCAACTAATTTATTTTTATTTTTGAAAAACTTTGTTGTTTCAATCGTCTATGGAAATGAAATCACTATACAAATATATTTGAAATTTTAACAGGAGTTTAGTGACACATTGTGCTTACAAAATCAAACTTTTTCCAACTTTGCGAGTACCATCTTTGTGATATTGTTAATAATTATTGAAAGACCCACGCATAACGACATGGATTATATGAAAAATATGACCATGTGGACAATGCGGACAATGTGGACGATGCGGTAATTAGGATGACATGACATGAAACATACGGCAATGTGGACAAATTTACGATACGAACAATGAGACAGTATCGACGGAATATTCGATATGCGATGTGACCCATATTTTTGGATGGTTTGTTTGAGCCCTTTTCCTTCCAATTTTAGGAGTTTTAAGAATAAGTATAAATCAGCCACTGGGTGATAAACCTTTGATCAGTGATTATAATACTATTTTACCTATTTAAATACTGTTTGTATGTGATGAAGACGGCTTTACAAGTTGTATTTCAAAAGTGAATGATGTTTTAACAGGACGCGATTTTGAACGGTAAATGAAATTGATGATTGCGTGATTATGGACGGAGTGTGGCCATAGACGATGCGTAGTATTTTCTCGAATGTTGTAAAGCTAGCCCACGGGTGATGCTAAATGTAATAATGTAGTTGGTAATCCTGTGTCATTGTATATAAGAGCTTTGTCTATCAGTTCTTCTTGTGATGCATGTATGTACATGTCATGAGTGACAGCTGACCAGACTTGACCGTTGCCACCTGGACAATTATCTAATTGTAACGATATATTCTAAAATAAATAAATATAGTCATAATTATTAATTTCTATTAACTGAAATTTTCTCTGGTCGGAATCACCAGTTAAATCGGAAAATTGGCGTCATATCGATTCACCGATGCCACCTCGAGTTTTAAGGATTTATAATGTCGACGGTCGATACTGCAAACTGAGTAGTATCGCACGCCCCCCTTAGTAGTCCACCCTTATAATCTTGCGCCCGTGGATGTCCGCTCAGTTGCTCTTCTCCGTACCCCTCGCCTCCAACCCTTTCAACTCTCTCCCTCCATCTCTCTCTTTTCCCTCTCGTAATGACGGGTCCGAGGTCTCGTTGCCAGAGGCGGGAGGGAAGTGAAGCGAGGAGTGTGTGTTGGTGTGGAGGAGGGTTGGGAGGGAAAGGGGGTTGAAACGCCGGGGGGAGAGGGATCTCGAGATTGCAATGCCCACCCACCATTGATTTTACTCCCGTTCGTTTGCAAGGCGTCTCCATTCGGAATCACGGGGATGGGAAAGTGAGGACGTGTGGGGAAGGATGTGGGAGGTGGTGGATAGATAGGCAATAAGGTAGAGAGAGAGGAAGATTGCAAGGGAATACAGGAAGATTTCCTCTTATTTTTGGAGCGAGAAACGGTCGTATCAAAGAACTTGTCTCTTTATTTTCCCTGTCGAGATTAAGACTTGCAGAGAGCAGTGTTTCTCAACTTTAAGGTAGGCTACGGAGCTTATTTCGCTGGAGCATCGGGGCAAATATATATGCACATCTGGGTCAGACCCGTGGGTAGAGTTAGGGATATAAAGGGGGGATATACAGTGGATATACAATAAGACCATTCATTTCGAAAATCTTAAGATTTTCCCTTCTCCAAATGCTGTCTTCAGATTTCCCCTATGCATTTGATTAAGGTGGTTCTGATCCCATGTAGTTTAACTACATAAAGTCTATGATGTTATCCTAAAAATCCTATGTTCTGTGGGATCATTATGAATTAACAAAAATATTTACGTTCTCTTTGAATAAACTTGGTTCAAGGACACTGGAAAGTACAATATAACTTGCTCGGATGAAATTTGACTTAACATCATTCGAATCCAAAGCCTAGGATAGGAATAATTCTAGCGCCACATTGAATTGCGCGACGACGCTATTTCGTTAGGCTATAAAGGAAATTAACTTCACAATTGATCTGTATGAGGAATCATTTTACCATAGAGGAACTCAACGCATCTAAATCTGTGTGACACAAAATTTGGGTCACTGATGGAATTTCCTGAATTCTATAAATCATCAATCAGCAATTACCCTAATCTAATTTCTGATAATATAACACCCTTTGACAGGCAGTCATGCCCTGCAGGCAACCATCTTTGTAGTCTCACCCTTCAGATCGCCCACAAGGCGTGTCTCAAGGGGTGTTATGTCATCAGTAATTAGATTAGGTAATGACTAATTGATGATTGATGACATTCAAAAATTCAGTGTATGAACTTAGGTTTTTCACACTGATTTGGGTTTCTTGAATCACACGAAGGTAAAATGAGTCCTTCTATTGATCATTTCTTTGGTCGATTTTCATTATACACGTAATTCAATGCTGTCGTTTTTCCTACCAATGAAATTTGGCTTAAGGATATTTTTCCTTATTCATTCAAAGCGTGTCCGATTTTCCAAATAGTTTATTGGAATATCATTAATCTTTGACGTCATATGTCTATTCATTCGAGGTAATAGAGAGGAGAGAACTGAAATAAGGACTAGAGGTTTTGACCACAGGTTAAAAACATTAAAGAAAACTACGAGAGATACCTTGACAGTATTTTTAACGGACTTATTCGTTAATATGTATTAAAATGCGACATTTGTAAGGTGCAAAAACCTTGGTGCATATTAGTGGATGGATCCGTTAAAGTTCTTGAAGCGGCATATTCCGTGGTTCTTCGAATTTGTCTAAGTTAAAACAAAACACCTCTGTATTTAAAACTTTGTCTTTAACCTCGTGGACTTTGGCGCAATTCACACGACTTCGAATACTAGTTACATTTTATGCACGATTTTTTTACATTACATCTTGTTCACGAAAACCCTAAAAACTTCGTAGTGTAGGAGGTTGCCGCGATGGCTAAACTGGGTCAACGAGTGATCAAACAACTCAACAAGATCGGGCATCCAAGGGACCCAGGTTTAAATCCCGGTCATTGCGAATGATTTTCACGTTCCCATTTCACCACTTCGTTTTTTAAAATCAAATATGATCTCACTTACGCTATTGCTTCATGCAAGAGAACATCTGAAGACATGAAGGGCTAAAGAAAACAGTTTTTTTTTACTAACCCAACGCGAGGAAATACACTCCCGTAAGGATGAAAGATTAATGGAATAATAACATGCTGTCTTGTTGAACCTGACAGTCGTAAATTGGGGCAATTACTCAAAAGAAATGCCATGTGCAAAGCAAATTTTCAACTAGAACGGTTTATTCTTGCAGTAGAAATTGAGAGTGGCGCGGCTACAGATGTGTTAAAGGTTTAAGTCCACTGGTCTTAAAATTGTGAAAAGATTCTATTAAAAACAGGGGATGGTTCTTTTTAACATATTATAATTTTTATTTTTTTGCGGTATTATTTTTATTATCTATTATCGCATCCATTGACCAATGCAATATTTCAGTACTCAAAGAGTAATCGAGTTGATTACGCAATTGTGGTACTTAAATATATGATACCGATGCGAATGAATCACTGAGCATGTATTGAAAAAACTCTATCGCACCTCTCAAATGACTATCCGGGGACGTAAAACATTTCTACAATATATTCGCCCTTAAAACGGAGATAAATACATCGTAAAGTATATGTTTTGACACATTAAAATGTTTATGCGAGTTATTAAGTACTTAAGCGGCGAGCCAGGGAAGAACAATATAGGCATGTCTTTCAACACAACAGTGTAGCTGCTGTTGGCAAAGGAAGCATCTGTATCGGCAAATTATCTGATCGGGAGGTCAGGGTTGGAATGTAGTCTAATCCAAAGGTCATGGGGTTTGATTGCCACAATATTTGCGTAAATTTTTTGTAAATATCCTATTATTCCCTAGAAAAAAAAGCCCAGCGTGAAATGATCCCTGATTACATAACACTTTTCAATACGACGGAGTCGGTATTTTGGGATGCGCATGGAAAAAATTTTCATTGAATATGTTAAAAAAGGAAAAACTATGGACGGCGAGTGTTATGTCAATTTATTGAAACGTTTGAGCGAAGAAATACAGCAAAAGCGGTCGCATTTGGCCAAGAAGAAAGTGTTGTTTCATCAAGACAATGCACCAGCTCACATATCCGTCATTGGAATGGCCAAAATTGAAGAATTAAAGTTTTAATTGCTACCTCAAGCACCCTATTCGCCAGATTTAGTCCTCTCGGATTATTTTCTTTTCGCAAACTTGAAAAAATTACTCGGTGGTCAAAGATTTTCGAACCGTGAAAAAGTGATTTCGGCAGCGAATGGCTACTTTGAGGATCAAGACAGTTCTTATTATACTATACTTTTATTATTATCGAACTTTTTGAACAGCGCTGGGAAATTGTATAGAGCTAATAGCAGTTAATGTTGGAAAAAATACTTTTTTTCCAATTTTTTTGTTGGGTCGGGTACCTCTGGGACCTCCCTCGTACTATGAAACTATCTTCCTAGAGATGGTAAATCTATCTGTAAACATAGTGAAAGCCGTTGCTAGGGTGTGTGGCAGGGGGGGATACCAGATTAGTTTTAACCCGAATATTGTTACCCCTACCGCGGTCGACGAATGTTATTCTGATCCTTTCTCGTTTGTGGAAATATGACATTTTAAGACTACTCGTTTTACTAATAATCTCAACGTAGTACGATGGAGATAATAATGCATTTACAGATCGTAGCTAAAGAGATTATGCAAAATAGCTATGTAGCTAAAGAGAATTTATGCAAGATAATATATCTGTAATTTAATGTATAACTCTGTGAGAGATTCCCAAATTAAATCCACAAATATACGACCTAACCAGGGTTCAGATATCCTTTTTAAATTTTCGTTAACCGAGTATTACTTTTTTCCATCTTTTGCTAGGGGAAAGGCTAAACTATAGTACATACGTATTTAAACCAGTGCAAATATTCTGGCACGACTCCGAGGTTTTTCCTAACGGGAAAATTTTGAATACACTTGACCTCTTTGCTTATGGCCTGTTTGATAAGATACAAATTTCAACCCCCTTTCGGTATTGCATTGAAGTGGTTGGAGTGGTAATTTTGAGTCACCCTTTAAATTTTATTTTACGGTTTTATTCTATTATCATTACCTCGTAAACTATTATAATCTTATATTTTTTTCATTATTTGTTAAACATTGAGCGTTAACCCCATGTCTGTGGTGACTTATGGTACGAAGAATTTTCAATTTGAACACTCGTATAAGTTCTTTTTCTTTGGTACTAATTATAGTATACTTGAACGTCGAAGAAAACCTGAAAATTGACACTAATATAATATTATAAAAATTCTTTAAATGATTACTAATGAAACTTTCGCCTAGGAATTATTTCACCCTTCATCAGTATCTTAAAATGGTTTGAAACATTTGTTTTCATTCAAATTGTTAGCTATCAAAAAAAAATTTCCAAAAAAATGAATACCTTTCCCTACATTCAAAAAATTCATTAACATTTTTTAGAAAACTATTTTTGTGATAATCACATGCGGTAATTACTGCCCCGATGTGAAAGAAATCTGTGATACTTACAAGGTGAATTAAAATATAATACATTCCAGCGGAAATGTACTACATTTAAGGAGTGTGACTAATTTATAATTGTATAATAGATAATTGTATCCGCCAATAATTATGCGCCAATTAATATTTTTTTAAGCATCTAAAAACTATTGATAAAACTAACCACACCACATTATCATCCCAAATTATTCACATGCACACTTATTAACACATAACGATATTATTTCGGAACACATTACCCGAATACAATGGATACGTATCTACATATTCAACAGCCAATCAATCATCTTAACCCTGAGGAGATTTTAAATAAAATTTGAAAAAAAAATAACAAAAGTTTAAGCTTAAATATGGAACATTGCGTTCATATCTGGAGTTTTTGCCAAAATTTCCCAGAATTTGCTTTTCACTGTTTGGAGGTTTCAAAACCAGAGGTCATCAATCTGAAAAACTTTCCACAACAACCCTCTCACTCCATCCTCCTTCCTTTCACCCTCTTCATCCCCTCATTAATTCTCCAATATGCAGATCTCATTACTTGCCTGACCTATTCAATCCTTGGTCTAGCTCAGGGGAGGGGCCAGTTTTATCCCTCCCTCTATACCCATTATCCCTTCCTTGATTGTCTCGGAAAGCAGTTTTGTTATACTTACAGACTTCGCCGAATGAGTTTTCCTTATTGTAGTTCGCGGAGGACTCGAGAAACTTCTTCGACCAATTCATTCAAGAGTGAATCGGGTCGTCTTATTTGAGAATAATTACCATATAATTCCTGTCTAGGCTAGGTTTTGATGGATCTTGGCACTGCGCGCTCACTTAACTCAACCCCTAACTAAAATTATCGTACACAAAAATCCTTAAACGCCATTATTGGTTTTGTAATAAGTCATTTTTGGCTCTGAATGCCTCCTATCTCCCTTAATTATATCCAAAATGCTTATTCTTTTCCTCCCTCTGTCTAGATTTCCCAGCATTTTTCCGCTTATTACCTTCTTCAGTGTCCCATTGTCACTTAGTATCTCCTGCATCTTCTTGCGCAGCCTTATTTTAATATCTCCCAACAGTCGTCTCTCTTCCTCCTTTCCAGAACGTCATTATTTGTTTTCCTCTCTGTCCGTCCTTACTTTTCCATGCCTCGCAGATAGCAAATGGTACCATTATGGTTTAATATTTCCCTTACATTGCGCAAGAATTTGGGCGTTTTGTGGGAATTGTGAATATCCCATCTCATTGTTTTGCCATTTTCATTGCCATTTCATTGTGTTGCCTATTGTTATTCTAGAGAAATCATATTATTATCCACAATCACTGAAGAACACTTGCGAAATGTCATTAAAAATGTCACTTTATAATTATTTAATAATTTATAACTTTTTCACCATATTTTTTCTGATACTGCTTGCATGCTAGTAGTATTCATCATGATTATGTACTTTTTAAAATCACTGTATGTTACATTAGTAAGAATAGTCAATAATGAATCAATTGTAAATTATTACAATAATACACATGAAGCCAAGAACCAATTGATATTTGTGACTCTGTTTACTAATTGAAAAAGAGTCATTATTGATTTGAATTTTACTGAAATCGATGAATAGCTTCATATTCAACAATAGATTTTCGAAACGGAGGGTACAATATTCAAATTTGTGCCATAACACTTAAAACTTGTTGAAAAACACAGGAAGTTTATTATTTTGTTGGAAGGAGGTAAATTCTTAGACCCCAAGGCAGATTAGGGTACTATAATAATTGGCATACAATTTTTATTGGTACGATTCATTCAATTAAAATTGGTTATCCTCTACCTTTTGCTTAGGTGTTTTCGCTTTTTTCATGTTTGTAATTCGATGAAAAAGCCATAACTTGACGATTATAGGAAAAGTCTAAGTAAATATATGGTCCATTTTTATACATAACTGCACATAACTTATACATTACGTACTAATTACCATACATTTTTCTGACATTTAATTCTAGAGTTTACCCAATTATGCCTTCAAGGCGGATAGATTCAGAAAATGTCACAAAACCATACATCATGGAAATTAAAAGCTTTCATTCTTAAGTTCTCTTCTTTAGTTTTCTCATCACCTTTTTCTGGAAGACAGCGTGATCAGTGTGAGCTTTTAAAGATGATTATAGCATATTCGTTAAAGGGCAGGAACAGGATAGGGATGTTGGACGAGATGAAGGGAAGAAAGAAGTACACGGAGATGAAGAGGGACCTGATGTAGATTAGGTTGCTGGATTGGGTTTTGTTTGGAATAACAAAATGTTTATTTGATAGTTGTGTCCATCCGAAAAACTACCTTAACCGTAGGTTACCTAATAATAAAATGAGCAATCCAATTTTAGAAGAAATTAAGGGTCGACGTTAGCCTAAGTACTTTTACTATCTCTTTCAATTATCACAAGTACTTAAATTAGGCCGATGTTCTAATACATATTTAACCACTACTAATGAAGGCTCATATAGAGCCAGCCAGATATCGAGCCCTACTCTACTTAGTCATTGTTCCGTCTGACTCCTCTTAAACATTTTGGGTCAACCAACTCCCCAGTGGATGCCGCTATTAGGTCATGAAGAAGCTCCCACGAGAGCAAGAAAGAGAATGAGGATCCTAACTGGACGTTGCCAAATTTATTGCACCCAGAGGAATAATTCCGGTGCCAACGTGAGTGGTCACATTTGAGGTATAGAGGGAAGATGATAATGACGTTGAATGAAACATTTGCCTGAAGCAAAATCTTTCGGTAACATGGGACGCAGAATCATGTCATGGGGTCTGGAGACAGCGGCCCCAATAGATAGGGGCTCTAGTCTATTCTTCGTTCATTGCTTTATCGCAGTTCCCTTCCCAGTCGTATGACGCATATGTTTTTCTTCCCATGTAATGACTAATGTGCTTTAATTAGAGTGTAGCATTTGGAAAAAAATGAGATGAAAGAATAGTGAAAATACCTGGGAGTTATCCCTACTCAGCACCTACTACTATTAGGTAATCTACCGGTTAAGGTAGATTTTTGGATGGGCACAACTATCAAATAATCATTTTGTAACTCCAAACAAAACCCAATCCAGCAACCTAATCTACATCAGATCCCTCTTCATCTCTGTGTACCTCCTTCCTCTCTTCATTCCATCCAACATCCCTATCCTGTTCCTGCACTTTCCTCGCTTGCCCAAAATTCTCCCCTCTATTACCTTCTTCAACATTCCACAACCGCTCAATACACCTCTCATCCATTTTTCCTGCCTCCATAGGATTTCTCCCAACAAACCCCTCTCCTCGCCCACCATCTCCAGTACTTCCTAATTTGTTTTCCTTTCGGTCCATTTCACCTTCTCCACTCTTCTCCACACCCACACTTCAAAAGCCTCCTATCTACGTCTATCCTCCTGCTTCAGCGACCACGTAAAACTGATTCAGGGAATATGTGGGCAAGCCGACAAAAAATTAGGACTCGGTGTAATATTATTTGGGAGATGTGACGAGAAGGTCAAAGGGAAATTTTTAACTTTCAATTATTAGTCCTCATTTAGAATTTGCTCCTGGTCCATTTGATCCTCATGAAGTTGGATTTATTGTCGAATTAGATCGCGTCCGTCGTAGAGTAGCTAGATTTGTGAAACGTTGTTATGATATTCTGAGAAGCGTATCTAGATTATAAGAGGAACTAGGTTGGAAATCACTCATAGAGCTAAGGTTAATTTACAGATGAATATCTTTTGCATAACTTGAAAAAATATTAGCGATGATATTAAATATAAATTATTAGCATCAATTTTTATGTTAGTAGAGATCATAAAAATGTTATTAGAGAAAAAAATTGCATAACCGTCAGATTTAAGATATCATCTTTCTCACGGACGTTATAGGATCAGAGCAACTTAAGACGACCACGTATAGGGAACAAAATTATTTATCTATTTCATTTCCAAGCAGCCTAATATATTTTAAGTATTTGATACAACCATAGTTTAAAGTCCCTTTTCTTGCTATCGGATCGTCTAACATGCTTAGAGAAATGATTTAGAAATGGATGCTGTAGTGAATGAATCACTACTAAATATTTCCAGTATTTTTTTCTTCATTTTATGTGGCAAAGTACTATATATTGCTTTTTTTTCATTTTATCATATTTTGGTGTCCTCTTTTAAGAGCTCGTATTCGATGCGTAGAGGGGTGTTTAACACTTAGATACCGTAGTGCATGTAGCTGTACTTATAAACTGCATGATTTATTTGAATTATTTTTCTTATTCATGGTAAATAAAAATTGAGAAAAAATTTGTTTCTGATGTTGAAAATCTGGTGCTGAACCAGCCTCTGCCATACACCCACTCTCTAGCGGTGGATTTCAATGCATTATTTAGATATATGTAGATTTGTGGTCGTAGCTTCCTGATCAGTGTCATTCTAGTTTGAAGAAGTCTCCTGGTTTCCTCATAAAAAAGGTTACAATTCATCTAGTTTCGAAGCATAACAATCACTTTTTTTAAGTACACGTACATACTGTTTAGCACTGGAAAATATTAGCAGGAGATATTTTAAAATCAGTTTAGCGGGAAAAAGCGTTATTTATCCGGGAGGGCGAACGGTTACACTAATTTCTTTCTTCTTTTCTACACTGCCATCATGTGTGAAAATTAAAAAAAAAGTTATAAACTCACTTTTAGTTTTGAGAGACGGGCTATACAAGGTAATTGGATCATACTAAGTACCAGAAGATTATATCTAAATCGGGATGAAACGCTCTCAGGGGAGACTGCATCTCACTTCTTCTTATTAAGAATGATTACGGTGAATTTCGTCACGCGAGGGTTATCAAAGACCTTTGGAAGGAACAAATAATACCATCTCTTGTTAATATTATTAATGCAATCTCTCGTTATGACGAAGAAATACATTCTCAATCCTTGTCACCGCCGAGGTAAAAAGTTATTTTCACCCACGGTCACGGGGTGAATTCACGGGGATCATCGTCATCATATCTGATACTCGTACTATACTGGGTGCTGGTTTCCGTTTCCCACTTCTTCGGCTTCTTTCTTCTGCTCTACTGGAAAAGTCGATATTATTGTCTTTCCACTTGAAGATCTGCCAATATCAACGTCATGTGTCCGTACACTTGTGGAAGTGTTTGAATTTACGGGGGTCGTTCATAACTCGGTAGACATTCCAAGATTTTGGCGCTCGTATAATCGGAAAAGGCTTTCTTTTAGTAAGTCTCATCTCTCGCTTGACTGCTGTTAAAGTTTCAGCTATATCCATCGTGTGGTTTTATTCTCATTGGCGATTGAAGCAACAAACTTTAATTGCGACTCTTTACAATTGGGTTAATGCGTTTTAAAATGGCCGTAAATCCAAAAAAGATGTACGTTCATCATTCGGGACGTCCAACGGAAGTGACTTCCTCCGAAACGGTTGACAAACCCTACGATATAATTTTGATTCATTCGTGAATCAAGATTTGCGAAATAGGTGAGGTCACAGGCATATCACAAGGTACCGTTCATTCAACTGTGCACCATAAATTGGACTGTGAAAAAAAATCTCCTGGAGAAGTACAAAGAATATCTCGTACAAAATTAGTAGAGAATAAACACAATCGTATGGTCGATCCGGAGGCGGGTTTTGCTCTTTCCCGTCGCAACCCTGACTTGTTTTTGCATTCATACATAGTTGTGGACAAAACATGAATGCACTAGAGCACTCCAGAGGAAAATATACAGTCAATATAGTGGATTTCGTTTTACTGGTAGAAAAAGGCTAAGCTAAACATAGGAGGGAAATAATGGAGAAGGTAAAAAAGTTCACGTATCTCGGTAGTGTTTTGGACCAACAGGGTCAAAGTAGTAGGGACATACGGAGAAAATTGGCGCCAGGCAAAAAGGCTTTCACGAGTAGGAGGGATTTGGTGACAGAGACGATGAGTAAGGATGTTAAGAAAAGACTCGTAAACACTTTCATATGGAGCGTAGTTATGTGCGGCGCGGAAATGTAGTCATTGAAACAAGAGGAAAGACGTAGATTGGAGACGTTTGAGATATGGGTATGGAGAAGAATGGAGAAGGTGGAATGGACCGAAAGGAAAACAAATGAAGAAGTACTAGTGATGGTGGGCGAGGAGAGGGGTTTGTTGGGAGAGATCCTATGGAGGCAGGAAAAATGGATGAAGGGCATATTGATCGGCAGTGGGATATTGAAGACTGTAATAAAGGGTAGAATGTTAGGCAAGCGAGGAAAGGGCAGGAACAGGATAGGAATTGTGGACGGACGGGATGTAGGGAGAACACAGAGGTGAAGAGAGACCTGATGTGGAGTAGGTTGCTATATTTTGTTTTGTTAGTGGTCACAAAATACTTATTTAGTAGTTGTGTGCATCCAAAACCTACCTTAACGGGTAGATTACCTTATAATAATAACAATAGTGGATTTCTGAACGCGATCCCACCAAACCTTCATTTGTCATATGTTCCTATCCATTTAAGTGCATTGAAATTTGTTTTAAGAAGTAAGGGCAGTTTAATGGATTTGAAGTTAGAAGTTTGATAAATAAAGTAGGATACATCTTTATGCATAATATGTTGATCCCACAGCGCCATGTTTCTTTCTCTTTTCCCTCACTGTAGCAATTCTTTCAGTCCAATCCGTTTCCTCTTCCGGCCCTGTTTGGCGTTCAGCAGGTGTCTTTCTTCAACGACCCTTCTGGAAACATCCTCGTTTTTTTTTACACTACCCGACTATTTCGTCTTTAATATTCTCCTCCACATCTCAGAACCTTCATCATTTTTTTCTTTATCCTCTTTCCGTTATAAGAACCCTTCAAGTGCGAAAGGAAAAACACTCCAAACGAAACACTTGTTCATTCTATTTTTTTTTAACATACAAACTTACAACTTATTGGCTACTATCCTATTTCCCTTTCCAAAAGTTTCCAATTCCATTTCTTCTTTCTATGGTTCCATTTTCGCATGGAGCCAGTCCTCTCTCATATCAGTACCCGGTCTACGTAATTTCACAATTTCAATCGATAATATCGCGCAATTTCACCAGAGAACTGACCCCTAAAATGAATTTCGTCTGTTTCTACTTTTAAGGGCTCTTTTGTTTTCCTTCTAATTTAAGATATAAGGCAATAAGATATGTGATAATTTAAGATATCAAGCAAAGATTTTAATATTTCCTTAGATTTTCATTATTCGGGATTTTTAGATAGGATTATTAGCAGATGGGACTTTAAAAAAATATTAACTTTTTACGAAGAGTTGGTAAATTTATGCTTCTTGTGAAAAGATTTTATAAACACAGTGGGACAAAATTACTTAGTTACATATCGAGGCTGTGGATTTCTTTTTCTTCAAGGGCTTTCTCGTTCTTTTATTTATACGGGTGGTGACCAAACAGCCCCCTCCATAGCGGCTTTCGGGTATTTTGTAGGTGTAGATGTAGATGTGTAGGTGTAGATGTGTAGGCGTAGATGTGTAGGCGTATATGTGTAGGCGTATATGTGTAGGCGTAGATGTGTAGGCGTAGATGTGTAGGTGTAGATGTGTAGGTGTAGATGTGTAGGTGTAGATGTGTAGGTGTAGATGTGTAGGTGTAGATGTGTAGGTGTAGATGTGTAGATGCGTATGTGTGGATGTGTAAATGCGTAGGTGTAGATGCGTAGATGTAGATGAGTAGGCGTAGAAGAGTAGGCGTAGATGAGTAGGCGTGGATGAGTAGGCGTAGATGTGTAGGCGTAGAAGTGTAGGCGTAGGTGAGTAGGCGTAGATGTGTAGGCGTAGATGAGTAGGCGTAGATGTGTAGGCGTAGATGTGTAGGCGTAGATATGTAGGTGTAGATGTGTAGGTGTAGATGTGTATGTGTAGATGTGTAGATGCGTATATGTAGATGTGTAGATGCGTAGATGTAGATGAGTAGGCGTAGATGAGTAGGCGTAAATGTGTAGGCGTAGATGTGTAGGCGTAGATGTGTAGGCGTAGATGAGTAGGCGTAGATACGTAGGTGTAGATGTGTAGGTGTAGATGTGTAGGTGTAGATGTGTAGGTGTAGATGTAGAAGTGAGTCTGTGTCGTTTTGTTTGTTTCATTTTTTGTCGCCGGTGAAAGATTAATTAACTGTACACAATAATATTCGCTCCTTTATGATTTGATAACCGCGGTGAGCATCGCACATGAAATTATTCTTGGTTCTAGTTAAAAAATAATATGGAATCGATTTCCTACTGCACAATTTTTCCATCCGGAGTCCATCCCACATCCATTCATGAGACTGCAGCGGCGATTCCCCGGGGGTATTAATCGCCATTATTCCGGTCACAAAGTACACTGATTATTTTCCAACGAACGTGAGGGGGCGGGGATGGGGTGGGATATCTCCGTGGGAGATCCCTCCCCCCCCCCACCATCCTTTCTGTTCTTTTCAAGGAATTCATTCCAACATCTTCTCCATCCCTTCCATAACCCCACCAAAGACCAGCTTCCCCTTTTAATTATGCTCTAGTAGAGAATTAGATGTCGAGAGTCGTGTGTGTGTGTGTGTGTGGGTGTGTGAGGGCGCGCGCCTTTAAATATGAGAGTCGGTCGAAAATTAGTCCCGTTCCCCATACTCTTCTCAATGTTTGTGTTTCATGAGCTGAGGAATGAGAAGAGTTAAAAGTATAGAGTCTCCACAGGAGGGGATGCCGCTAAACTTCGGCATTAACGTCGTTTGGGAGGAGGAAGGAGGTAGAAGGGAGGGGAATACCAAAGTTCTTTTGTGCTGTATAACGGTTTCTCTCCACCCTTGGCAACTTACCAAGTTCCTCCACTCAAGCCTGCGGACTTTAAATATGGAGACATGTTCGGTGAATTTTTAGACCGAGGAAGAAGCGGGTGTGTGTGTGTGTGTGTCGACTCGACGAAACTGGTTTTTCCTATTTTTTTTTAAATACGTGTTCCCTCCCGAATGTTTTTTTTTATCTCGATGGCCCCTTCTAGATGTTCGGCAACGTTTTTGGTCCTCCTCGCAAACCTCCTTCTTCAAGGTCACGTTGGGACCGACCGAACGTTTGGGTTTCAAACGGCGACCCGGGACTTCGTGCAGCGTTCCATCACGTAGCACGGAGAAATCGCGAATCCTTATGTGTTTTTCTCATACTTCAACTTTTCCCTGAACTTGGGTCGAAAGAAGTATTGAGAGATGGTACTTGGATCCCCTCGCGACATCTCTTGGCAGAGAATATGAGGCCAGGCAGCTGAAAAATTAGTATTCCTTGAATGTGTGCAGAGTAAGTGTGACCACGTAGGGTTTTTGCAGTAGTCAACTGGATAACAGTAAGTTTATGATATATCCTAGCGTTATGTCATAGGGTACTCCAAAACCATGGCTCACATGCCACAAATTATCCTTAAATCCAAAACGGCATATTACGAGTACATTAACTTGCTCTTTAGCTACTTCATACCTGCAATCTCCTCTAGGGTTCTCTAAATTATTAGGGAAGATTATTAATTATTCATAGATATTTTATTAGTATCAGAGGAGCTAGGCTAGGAAACAGTCGTGGAGTGAAATTTAAATTGCCAATAAAATCTCTTGCATATGTTGGAAGTTGTTTCTTCAGTAATGATGTTGACAATATTTTATTCCCACTACCGTAATACTATAGGTTAGGTCATGACAATTAATTTAGAGAGAGAAAGTGTAGACCAGTTTGATTTAAGATGTCATTTTTCCACGAACGATAAGGAGTCAGAATAACGTTGTCCGATAGAGGTAGGGTTAAAAATATTCAGGTCAAAATTGTTCTGGTGTATATTCACACCCTGCCACACACCCTAGCGGTGGCTTGCAGGATACCAAAAAAGTTTAAGTAAAAATATTCAAATAGCCTATTGGTTAATTCCACCTTCTTGCATTCCCAGCATTCTCTACTACATTATCCGTTTTCTGCATACTATCTAATCTCCGCATCCCCTGCTTCCACTCGTCTTACCGAAAAATATTTTATTTTTATTTATTTTAGTACCCTGAAAACCCCCTGTATTCACCTTCTGCCGCCCAAAGGGTGTGGCAGGGGTGGGGGTGAATGCACACCAGTCTAATTTTGACCTCACCGCGATCGGAGAATGTTATTCGGATCCGTTATCGTTCCTGAGGAAAATGGCATATTAAATGTATCTGGTCTGCACTTAGTCTATGTAATTTTACTAAAGTGATCTCCTCTACCGTAGTACGATGGGGATAATACAACATTTTCAACATCACTGCTCAGCGAGTGATTCCAAGCCTAGTTGCTAATATTTAAATAAATAATCTTCTATTGTTTTGGGCGACAATGATACATTTTAGTCGTGTTCAACCTTACTACCTCCATTGTTTCAGCGAAGAGCATGTAAATTTATTTGTAACGTGTACGTAATAAAAGTATAGGACTTAAGAGTTGAAGGTTGATTGCAATAGTCCCTATACGTGTACCAAATGCTCTGCATGCTGTCAAGATGACGTATGGTGGAGGTATTTCGGGAACAGCATTGCACTCGGAAATACTTCTTACGCGTGTTTGAATACATATTTGCTCACGTCCGCTATCATTCGTACACGTCTTACTTTTTTTTTGTGCATAAATGAGGGATTTTTTTTCCGAATCATTAAATTTTAGTTCTGAAGTTAATGTATCTGTACATAATCATTCGCTTGAGTTCCATTTTATTTTGTTTCCGAATTGAATTGCGAGAAATGAGCGAATAGTTGAATCTCTCCGTGGTGGTTTATATACTCGCAACTCTCATATTTTTTAACGGTGGTCGTATCTACCTATATATTTTTGAATTATAATCGATTCCGGGGAAATTTGAATAACCTGTACATATATAATAGTCAGGGTCGTGGTGGTCTAGTGGGTAGAGCGTTGGACTACTGACCGGAGGGTCCCGGGTTCGATTCCCGGGCAAGGCACTTTGGGCACCTGCAGCTCCACCCAAGCTAGATGATTTTTCGGGTACCAGATCTTCCTGGGAAACCATAACCGGCACAGGGAAAGGAACTGGCCCCCCTACCCTGATGTGTTAATATTCATACGCCGCCGGGCTTGGTACACGGGTGAGCTCTACCATCACCTACTAAACCGACCTTCGGGTTGATTACTATGTTTTATGGTTTATATAATAGTCATTTGTTATACAAGTAAGATACATTAATGAAACATAAATGAGGTACAAAAAAATCAAACCTATTGTTTAACAGTCATAGAAAAGCATAATTAAAAACGAGGTAATTTACATTGGATGAAAATACTACAATAGCTGTGTTTGCATAACTATTTTGAATTCTTACACAAAATAAAACTTGAAGTAGTAGATTTAAAACTGCATACTCGTGGTAAAGATTATAAATGTAATGAAATACAGAGAAAAGTGGAGTAACTGAATCGAAAATTGAAAATCAATATATTTGTTGAAAAATATTAAGCAATAGGGTTAATCTTAATTAAAAATCCAATCTGGAAACAGTCCACATGGGAAAGAGTGTGTGTAAGACTTAAGAAGCCATGTGACAAAAATGTTTACCATAATTCTCTACAAAAGGAATGTGAGCATTGATTTTTTTTTAACTTACCTCCAACGCTGTGTATAAAGAAATGATAAATGGAGTGAATTGAATGTTTGTCTAATCTATCGTGGGCACGGATGAATTTAATAAAGTTCACTTGTTAGACTTCTTTTTGAATATTGTGGTTAATGTGCCGTATAGTGTTAAAAAAAGTGTGCTCACGTATTTGAAGCCCAATCATGTATTTTCGTCCACTTCCAGTCCCAAAAAAAGTTGGGTAACCTTAGAACTTTGAGCGAATCTCTTTAGAATTAAACTGAGAGGAATGTGTACTGATGAATGAATGAATCGGAATTCGATCTCCCACTGACGTCTCTCATGTGTAAACTCCCAACGCAGGCTCTAAATGAACCATTTTAGGTGTTACCTGGTGTTTCTAAAAACTTCTCTTCTGGAAAGAAGATAGATACGACGGCAAACTTGCATAAAATTAGTATTCAGTACCAGAGGCCTGAGAAATGTGACGAGAGAACAAAACAGCGATGTTATTTATTTATAATATGCATCTTGGTTACATGGTATTTTCAGGAATTCAGTTTATTTTTCCAATGAGATCCTGTGCTGCTAAGAGCAGCTAGATTGGTGATAGGTTATGTTAAAATTAGTTGCATCGTTGCAAATATGGATTAGGGGAACTAGGCTTGAAATCACTCGTGGAGTGAGGGTCGATTGCCTTAATAACATTGAAACCTTGACTCTATGTTGATAGCGTGACTATATATCACTGCATCAGTTTGTAATGCGGTAGGAAAGCACATGAAAACAAGATTAGATAAGCGAGAGAATCTTTGGTTTTATAATTCATTTCCCTCGGAAGATAATAAACCAGAAAAAGCTATGAGCTTCGCCGCCTTGGAAACAGTTTTTTGTGCCAGTCTCATAGTGTGTGGGCATTTTCTCGTCTGACCATTATTTAACTGTCCCTCTTACTATCGGCACCGTTTGCTAGATTTTTTTAAATTAGGTAATCTACCGTTTAAGGTAAGTTTTTGGATGGATACAACTATCAAATAAACATTTTGTGACTCCCCACCTAGCAAACTAATCTATATCAGGTCCCTCTTCATCTCGGTGTACTTCTTTCCTCCCTTCATCCCGTCCAACATCCCTATCCTGTTCCTGCCCTTGCCTCGCTTGCCCAACATTCTCCCCTCTATTACTTTCTTCAACATTCCACTACTGCTCAATACGCCTTTCATCCATTTTTCCTGCCTCCATAGGATTTCTTTGCTAGAGTAAACTAGTATTTTTAATCTGGAATCAGTGTATATAAAATGCTTTAAAAATTAGTTCAACCACTCCAGTCATAAATGTTTCTGTTACGAGAACTATGTTTCAAACTAACCAACCATTATATATAAATTTGGAAATGATTAAAGAGCCATGGGATGAACTGGAGGTAGGAATGAACGTCGGAGGGGAATTCGTAAAATCGGTTAGGTTTGCGGATGACTAAGCATTAGTTGCTCAGTCAGCCAAGGGGTTGCAAGCATTGCTGAGTGAATTGGAGGTTCAGTGCGATAGATATGGGATGAAAATCAATATTAATAAAGCAAAGATTATGCGATTTTCCAGAAAGAAAACAGCTAAGCTAAATATTAAAATAGGCGGGGAAAAATGGAGCAGGTAGAACAGTTTACGTATCTCGGAAGTGTTTTGGACCAATACGGTCAAAGTGGTAGGGACGTGAGGAGAAGAATTGCGCTAGGCAAGGAGGCTTTCTCAAGGAGGAAGGAGTTGATAACGGGGACGTTGAGTAGGGAGGTTAAGAAAAGACTCGTAAAAACTCTGATATAGAGCGTAGCTATGTATGGCGCGGAAACGTGTTTGCTGAAGCAGGAGGATGGACGTAGATTGAAGGCTTTTGAAATGTGGGTGTGGAGAAGAATGGAGAAGGTGAAATGGACCGAAAGGAAAACAAATGAGGAAGTACTAGAGATGGTGGTTGAGGAGAGGGGTTTGTTGAGAGAATTCCTATGGAGGCAGGAAAAATGGATGAAAGGCGTATTGAGCGGTAGTGGAATGTTGAAGAAGGTAATAGAGGGGAGAATGTTGGGCAAGCGAGGAAAGGGCAGGAACAGGATAGGGATGTTGAATTGGATGAAGGGAGGAAAGAAGTACGCAGATATGAAGAGGGACCTGATGTAGAGTAGGTTTTCTTAGGAGTCACAAAATATTTATTTGATAGTTATGTCCATCAGAAAACCTACCTTAACCGGTAGGTTACCTAATAAAAATAATTCTAAATTTAACTTTTTTTATGGTTTCGGGACACATCACACTAATACTACGTAGGAAGGACCTATGAATGTTTGCGTAAATAGGATAAAAATATGCGAAATAACATAAGCAGTGTCCAGTTTGAATATATTAATTTCCGGTATTCTTTTAGGCTGAAAATGTCTATTTTTTTAAGATAAAAATTTTTTCATGCACGCATGGCTGCACATGCTTCGCTCAGAATTAAAGTTTCAATTCATACAATTCGTAGAGGAATGGTTAAAAAACTGTCGCAACCTTTACATGTTATATTTACTAACGTACATAGTGAGTTATTCCGACAGCTGAACAAACACTTAGGACATTGTAAACCTTTGTTTCAAAATTCGATAAGGCTCGGATTTCTTGAAAATTTAACTTTAAAATGACGTGTTTTTTTTGGTGAACTGTTACTGGGAAGTAAATAGAACTGTTCGATTGCCTCGAATGTATTTCTTTATTAATTGAAAACTACATGAGTTTATATTTTCGACAGCATACAGGTATCTTAATAAATATTTAATTCGACATTTGTCCAAAGTACTGCAAAATCTTATGCCCACAGACGACACCGTGAAGAAGAAACCACCCACGTTCATAATAAAAGCCAAAAATACGTATTACATCCAATTAAAACTCCACGACAAGTTTGTTCGGCAAATCCAGTCATTCGCACTCAGTTTAAAATTAATGTGTAGTTCATTCTTTGTGATAATATGCACCACTCCCAAAGATTTCTCAGGAAAGAGAGGGAAAAAAAGCCATTTTGTATTGACGCCTTCGAGCGAGCATAAACAGATCGATGCTGGAAGCTGAAATAAGACCGCCGCGCTTAGCAAAACAGATCAAACTCGTGGATTGGATGGAGTGAATTTCATCATCGTGGAAAAGGCATCATCGACCGACTACACAAGGAAACTTAAAATGTGTGTGCTGGCACATGGTTGGCGGAAAGCAGATAAATGTTTTTTTTTTCCTCGCGAAGGAACATTGACCAAGAGAAAACAAATATGCTTACACGCCTATGAAATGACGATAAACTCGAGAGAGCGTAAGGATGGAGCGAGCAAATTGGAATCTGTAGGGGCGAAGCTTCACGAAAACTCCAAGCGGTAGAAATGTGCTGAATGTTTAACCCTTCTCAAGCGCACTCTAGTAGGAAGCATGAATGTAATTGGCGTGATTTTTCTCTGTCGTAGTTTTGCTACTACACCGAGAAAGATTAACTGCGCAAAAGATTAGGAAGAACTAATCAATCCAGTACCTGTCTATCACTAATGAGTAACCTCGGAGTTTAATTAATGAGGACGAATTATAAGGGTAGGCAAATTAACGGAATGTAAAGACAGCAATGATCAAGGGAAGAGATAAACCCTTATTGGGTCATCATCTATTGAAGGCACGTGTAAGGAGAGGCTTAAAGGGAAACGCTAGAATGAAAATCTATACTCTATCATCCCTCTTAGTTCTCGTCATCATATGCAGTCTCCTGTTATAAGGGCTGGTCGATTAAGAACAAGTGTTTCAAATCCCATGTCCTCGGTGTAAAATTTTTGTTTTACCTGCATCATTTTTCTGTCGGTCATCGGTTCTTGTTGGTCCGGCTACTAATGAAAAGGCTTCTCACCCATAGATCCCGTGTTTGGCTCCCCGAAGTGAACGACTTTGTCACTTCTATTTTGATCACTAATTGCGGTGCCATGTGGAGAGCACCTCAAGTAGAGTATACCGTCCGTCGGATGTGACTTTAATACACGTCACCCCTGGGCGTCTTTCGTCAATGGTAGGCATGTGTGGAGGCTGGATATACCAAGTTACCCGCCCGTTCTTATAGGCGTGAATTATCATGATCTTAAAGGTGAATGAATAATGTGGATGGATGTGTTTGATTGAATCATTAATTTTTGCCTTTGGAATGAAAAATGTTGGGATTCTGAAGTTGCTTTTTTTTCGTGATTGAATATCGTACTTTGGGAAGAACAAATACTTACCAGAAAATAATTAACGTACGCACAATAACCCGCCATCCACCAAAACGGTGTGTTGCAGGGACTGAAAGCATCAGATGGAAAGGGTAATGGAAATCGAAATAACGAAGCTGTGTACCCATGAATTTTCTAGATTCAAGAGATTACTTATGGCAAAGAATTCTTGAGGAAGAAAAACAATATCTATCCAATCCACATTAAATTATATATGGCTTCTTATGTTTCATTCTCACCTGTAAATTTTCTGCTAATGTGTTATCATCCAGGTATAAGGTTGAGTAGACTCACTGGGATGAGCCATTTGATTAGGAGGTGGTGGTCTGGAAATTGGCATTCCATGGTCAACCTGCAGACCACTGCAGTGCCTTAGTGGAAAACTCATTTCAGGTGCTCCCACACCTGGAAGGAGGGAGGTTGAACATTGAGTATGAACGTTGAGCATTCAGTATGTTAACCAATTTTTAAGCATCAGTCAGTATAATACATTTCTGAATGAATTATTGTTTTCATAAGGAAATAATCATAGAAAAATGTATGCAAAAAATATTTGGTAAAAAATATAAATAATATTAATTATTTTTTGCATTTGCCATAATTTGCTAAGTACCAAAGTAATCTACAGATGAAAAATTAGTAATTAGAGACTGAGATATGCATGTAAGAATATATAAATATATATATATATAGTATAGTATATATATATAGTATATATATAGTATATATACATATATATATATATATATATATAGTATATTTTAAAGTAAACATTTTGATCGGAATCGAATTTCATGTCGCATCTTTGAGGTGCTTTGCTTTCAATTTACTAACGAATCCCAAAAAAAGTTACTGAATTTATGTTGATGAAACGAAATAAATTGATACAGCATTTTCGGGTAACATTAATTTTCCTGCATTGGAATAAAGGAATATTTTTAAGACTGCATAGGGAAGAATAGAGTGCGATACATTTTTTTTGTGATTCACATAGTCATGAAGATGGAGTTTCTTTTGTCTTCAATCTAATGCGTAACATCAATTTAGGCCTGGAAAAAAATGCAATAAGTCAGTTATGTGCATACGGGACCACGGGAATTCAAAGTTGTATCGGCCCTTTCAATAATTAACTTAAAATATATTAGTGTTCAAAATATCCTTAAAGAGAAGGTGGAGCCCTCCGGTCCTTATGTATAAACAATCGAAGAAACTAGGTGTAACACTTAAGTTTTAATATTCATTTCTCTGGCAGTTGAATATAGAAACATTTTTAAAAGTGAATTTTTATGAATCCAATATGGTGGTGGTTCTTAGACTTAACACATTGACGGGCATGAAGCTCCTTAAAAAAACTTCCGGAGGCCTACCTTCTTCTTCAATGTGAAAGAGGATGGTAATTATGTCGCTAATGTGGGTACTCTCTATCAAATATTTCGCAAATATTGATTGTCTTTTTCCTTCTCATAGCATAACTTAGTGAGACAATAGCGTTACTAGGTCAAATTAAAGATTTGCAATTAATTGGAAGGATGTCTCTTCGGGAATGGCGCTGAAAATTTGTAATTAGCCATATCGTACTACGGTAGGAGAGATCATGTGAATAAAATTCGATAGTTTAAATACAGAAAATATAGATTTGAGATGAAATTAATCCCACGAGCGATTTGGGATCGGAATATAAGGACGTTTGTCGGACCGCCCTAAGAGGGAAACGTGCTCTGGGTCAAAGGTAGCCTGGTGTATAATCACCCCCCCTACCAAGAACCAGAGTGGTGATTTAAAGGGTGCTCAAAAAATTGAAACCAAAAAACAAAAGTAACCAAAAAGGTGAAGGCTAAGGAGTTCGTTTGGGCTTATGAGAATTGGCGTTGGAATATTCTCCCCTTCCCCCCCCACTTCATCCAATTTTCTCTTCTCCGATTTCTTTTTCAATTGAGATTGTCATCATAATGTCTTATTATTTACCTCGTTTTTTTCACCCTGAATAAGTGGCAAGAGAACACAAAAAGAGGAGACCATGTGATGCTAATGAGATTGAAAAATATTTCGTCGCGAGATATTCCTTTCATTCTACAAGGTAATTTTGTATTGTCGAAAAAATATCTCATTCAATGCTTGCGCGTTGCAATGGGTTGCAAAATTTAAATATTTTCAAAGGTTAGAGCAAAAAAATGGTTTGTAAATCCACAAGGGCATAAAAACCGTTAGATTCTGAAGTATTTTCTCTCGTGAGATCGTGATATGACTCTCGTAATATGGTCCCCGATTAAAAAATTTCCGATTTCTCCTGACAAAAAAAGATAATGATTACGAAAAATTCTTTAGTAGATGAAGAGATAATCACATATGACGTTTTATTTTTCCCAGAAATGTACCAATGTCCGTCTTTTTACTCGTATATTCGTTAGTGTACTGACTTCGTTACGATATTCATGTTCCTACCAAACTTAAAACTGCATCATCAATGTTCACTAAATGCCATCGCAAATCCTCTATTGGATCATTGAATTTGCTTGCTAGACGGCAAGTCCTTATTATATATTTCAAAAATATCAATCTCAAATGGCTCAACTATTTTGTTTAACTCTTTATGGCAATCTAGAATTTTCCGGACGTTATCGGCCACAGTTTAAACGCAATAACGTATTATATCTACCATTAGATTAGATTTAACCTACTTTTGTAGAATACTACTACTTTCCAATAGTTATTACACAGGCCTACAAAAATTTTTTTTTGGTGCCGGGAATCTTTGTGATGATTTCAACTATATTTGTAGAGCTGAATCCAAATATGAAATCCGTTTTTATTTAACAGCTCTACTTTTTTAGATATGGCACATCTTACGATTAGTTGTTTTAATATTTGATATATTCCGGAAAATAATTTTCAAAGTTAAATAAATCTATAAGTATACTAATTTATAACCACTCTGCGGTGTTCCTTTTATTTTCAATAAACTGTCATTAAGTTTTATGTATATTTCTATATTGTAGGCCAATGAGATTAAAAAAACAAAAATCGTTTGTATTGACTTCGGTAAAAGATGGCGAAATTAGTTCATAAGGTATCCGTTAGATGGCATCCACGTTTTCTGTTCTCTTGACAGCCATTTTTGTTTCATTAGTTGCCAATACGTCATGTGTCAATATCATTGATAATTATTAATGATATTGACACATGACGTATTGGAAACCCCCTCTTGTGAACTCGAGTGTTCTCGTCCTTACCAAAATTTCTTCATGTATGGTGAACCTGCCATCCCTTTTACAGCATCCTCATGGATATTGTATATATATTTCAATTTATTAATCAAACTTTATTTACTCTCGTTATTAAAGGATTTTCTATGAATAGAATTGAATCTGTTTGGTGTTGATAATCTGCCGCGCAATCCATCCAATAGAACGCGATGTACCACACAGCTTTTATTTAGTTTTTAATTTTTCCTAAAACTCATTTCGCATTCAAATCTTGGATTTTCATTTTGTATTTAAAAATTAAATTTGAAATTAAAATTTACGCGAGAAAAATGAGTTCTGGTTTTCACTAGGAAATTTTTGCCACCAAGTTGCCCGTTGTTTTATTTTTTGCATTACATTGAATTTTTTGATTTCCTAATGTTGCATGTTCCTCCTAAGTTTGGTTACGTAGCAACCACTTTAGGTGTCTCCGTGTGGCGTTCTGTAGTAAGATGAAAATGAAACTTGGCTTGGGACATTTAAAAAAGAGATTGCGTTTGGTGAAGAAGCTTTTGCAGAAGAGATGGGTGTTTTATGATAAACACCTTGAATAAAAATGTGAAGAAAAGGTTGTTAAAAACTTTAATATAGGGTGTGGTTCTCTTCGGCTAGATTAAACTTGATTGTTTAGGCAAAAGGATAAGCTTTGTCAGGAAAATTTTACAAATAGAAAGTGGAGAAGAATGGAGAAAATAAAATTCACTGAAAGTAAAACCAAAGATATGGTTTTAAGCATGGTAGGAGGAAGGAGATGTTTATTAGAAATTCAAAGGCAGTACATGTGGATGCAAGGTTAATACTGAGAGAGGATAAGCTCCTGAAGACGGAGATATTTAGAGGAAATAATTTTTAGAGGAATTAATTTCTTTATTAAACTCGATGGTTTTAGGCTTCACTTTATGGAAATCCATTCTAATAAATCAAAAGAGAGATGGTACTTTTTTCCACACTTTATTATTTAAAGTGTGGAAAAAAGTACCATCTCTCTTTTGATTTATTAATTTCTTTATTGCTATTTCCCGTTATCGCATCCCTTCCCTCAAAAATACAACCCGGGACTTTACTCTCTCATCCCTTGGTATTTCCCCCTCCACCACTGTCGATTAATATGTGATATGAAATTCTTACATAGCATCTTTTACGGAATTCTCCGTACCATCGACCTTCTTCCTCTATTCTCAATTCGTACCCCCCCTCGGCCAACACGTGACTTGAGTCTGTTGCAGATTCCAAATATCAGTCTCTCCGTCTCTCAACGTTCCCTATTCCATCGACTTCCCGCTACATTTAAGTCCCTGAGCATCCAGTATCCTTCCCTGGACCTCTCTTCCTCCCTTAACGCTTTCACCTCCTTCCTTAAACGCCAGATGGTAACATAGCCCTCTCTCCTTGCATATGTGCTTTCCTGCCGTCTTATAGCTGTTCTTGACATTTATTTGGTTAACTTTTCATTATTGTTTATTGATTTCACTCGTTTTTTTTCTTAGTGTGTATTAAATGTCAGCCAATGTAAAAGCTTTTGCACCGTTTTTGGCTGCTTTACTAAATAAATAAATAATATTGGGAAAGATAGATAGATGGAGGAAAAGAATAGGCATTTTAAGGGGATAGTATGCAGATCTAAATAACGACTTATCTCAACATGTAGTGTGGGGTTTAATTACAATTACTGTCATGTTAGTCAGATCTTAGGAGAATAGTAGTATGTAGTGCTACGACCCATAAAAAAGTATTCTATAACCCGTTACATTATCCATTTACCTTTACAGTACGCAATCTTTATCTCGTATTTTGAGGTACTACCTCTTCTCCTGCTATCGTAAAGTTTTTCTTTGTCAAGTCTTAGGAAAAATTTGAACAAACCTGAGTAGTTTTATCACATTTTGATTTGCAAGGATGAAATCTAGCTTCAAAGCTTAAGAGTCATCTCTATCGTGTGATTGCGACGCTTTCACTCGTCACCTCAACTTGCAATCGTGATTTTGAACGGAGAGACGCTGGTCAAGCTTCCTCTTGGAGATCGAATGTCTTCCTATGTTTGTAATTGGTCTCTCGTGCTCGGGCACAAAAATAATCGCCGTTCCAATTACCGGTCCATCCATTGGTGTTCAATTGGCATTATTTCGATCATCTCGACGTGAAAACTTTCACTCCGAGTTAATTGGATTCGTTGCGCCGACTAACAGGGGTAGTATAGGCGCGGAAAAGCCCCGTCGACTATCCAAGAAAACATTCCGACTCCTTAATTGGACCATGTAAGCGAGCAACTTGCAGAGGAATTCGGTTTTCAATCTGTAATCTTGGTACGGATTCCGTTACTCTTCTGTCCGTTTCAGCACGGCCGCGCGAAGAAGCAGCCAAGCAGACGGTGAGCCCACTTTATTTGTTGGATTTAATAGCACGATGCCAGTTCGGATCGCGAATTTCTTTTTCTTTTTTGTAAATTTTTCGTCTTCATTACATTCCCGTTCTTTTGGAGCTCGGAAGTGTGCCTTAACGCCCTCCCCTCCTTGATTTACCCTTCCAATTAGTACTCACTCAAATTTGATATGATTTTGCATTAGAAAGGTTTTCATAAAAATGTTTAATATAAAAAGCATCTTTTAAAAAGAGGAGGAAGAGTACAGCAAACTCCTTAAGTAAAGACGGAAAGAAAAGAATGGTGAAAGTATTTATAGGGAGCACAGTTTTGTATCGATCGTAAACTTGGTCGTTGGGAATAGGGGATAAACTTAGGTTGAAAGCTTTTGAGATGTGGGTGTGGAGAAGAATAAAAAAAAATGAAATGGACGGAAAGGAAAACAAACGACAAAGTTCTAGACATGGTAGGGGAAGAGAACTGTCTGTCAGTAGAAATTCGAAGAAAGCATGACGAGTGGGTGAAGAAAATATTGAGAGTTAATGAAATGCAATAAATTGAGTGTCGGGAAAGTAATGTCGAGGGAGGGCAGCAATTGGCATTTTGGGTGAAATTATTCATGTAGGTAAAGAGGATGCGGAGATCAAGAATGGTTGACTGGAATATTTAGTGTGGGTTTAAGGGATATTTATGGTCATTTTAGTCAGGACTTAGGAGAATAGTAGTGTCGGGGTCTTTCAAGACATACCCTAACCCGATAGACTACTGCTAATAAAAAATTATTAACCTCCTCGCGCTTGAAACGAATGAAATGGAGATGAGACAAAGGGAAAGGATATATAATTCAGTTTTAAATTCTCGTTTACATCATTAGCTGAGGAGAAAACTTGAATTCTGCGAGAAGGGCGTTACAGGAGGGGTTACTCCACCACCCTACCTACGTGCTATTTCTTCGATGCTTGGAGTACAGACTTGAGTCTTTTTTCCCTGTCCAATCGCGGAGACATTTAAGGAAAATGGGATTTGAGTCAATATTGCTGCCGACACCAGAGCACTCCGGACGTAGAGGGGAGATTGGTGAACTAGTGTGGGAGTGAGTCACGTGAAAGATATAATGATGACTAAGCATGGTGTGGGAGGGTTATTGGAAGTGGGAGGATAAGGGAAGGTGTGTACCGGCTTTGCCAACTTCCCGGCTCATTTAATAATTCCCTGCTCCACCTCGCACAACGTCAAGCGCTCATATGATGACTAGGTGGACGGAGATGGAGTGGATTAAAGAAAGAGTTTCATCCATCGTGAAAAAAAATATATCAAAGGTATTCCTTCTCTTTGTTCTGAACTTGGAAGGGGAGTACGATAAAATAAATGATGGACGATCAAAAATTAATAATTAGATAACACAGGAGTGCTAAGTATCCTAGAATAAAAAAGGTTAAAGGTAAATTTCAAAACATTTTCATTCCAGTTACGACTAGTTTTCAAAGACTTTAATATAGATCGCAGTTTTTTTTAAGGAAGTTGGAAATGGAAGTTCTTTGAGGCAGGAGGATGATTGCAGTTTTGAAGGCATTTGAGATGTGGATGTGACGGAGAAGAATGGTTAAAGTAAGTTTAGACAGAAATGAAGACAGAAGTCGAGATTTTAAATTGACTGGGCGAAGAGGGGTAGTTTCTGGGGATAAATCCGTAAAACATTGGTGAAAATATTACAATTCGTGGAATGTTGAAGGCCTCGCGTGATAGAAGGGCAGCTTTTGGGAAAGCAAGGTAGAGTAAGGATTAGAGTAGGCTGTTTAGACAACATGAAGGCAGGTGAAAGTTGCGAAGAAACTAAGGATGACATGTGAAGTTCTAAAGATAAGTAGAAAAAAATGGTCGTTAGGAACCGACAAAAAGCTACCTTTAAAATAGACAGGATATATAATCTGTTGATAGAACTAATTTCAACGGCATAGGTGTTATCATTTGATTCAGAGTACCTTATTTGGACATATAAGCGTTGTAAATAGTCGGGAAAATACACAGTTTTGGAGGATATGGATGAAGAGTATGAAGAACCCACACCCCCTGTCACCCCCGCTCGTTCTATGCAAATATCATCTCTTAAACCGGTCACTCCTATTCTTAATTTTTCCACATCATAATTTCTTAATCTCTTTTACCATAGTGTAGTGTAGTGCTCTTCACAGTATGCTCTGCTTTTGGTACCCTAATTTTCCCCTTCCATCCCTTGTTCCTCTCCGTGGGGGAGCCCTCCTCCTACCTGCGGCGTTGGGTCAAATTCCTTAACTTGGGTAGGGGAGCGTTTTCTGTTGCCCGTTCTTGGGGTGGTGGAATTTCGTCTTGCTACTTTCCAAAATCTAGCCTACACGTTATTGGATAAATTTCTTACTGCAACCTACGGTGCTAGTATTTGTTGGATTATAGCATATGTAATAGCAAGCGTGTAAAATGGTAGCATGTTTCCATGAATGTATGCACCAATGTGGATTTGTTTCCCTTTCTTGGGTGGTGAACTAACACCACCCGCCACACGCCCTTGAGGCGGCTTGCGGGGTATTATGTAGATTTAGATGTACCGTAGTATGATGGTCTAATTATACAATCTTACGTCATGATGGTAATAACGTTGGCATCGTTTTGATATGTCCTCATGTTTATTAGGAGGATAATAACTGCTTCCATCCTGGATGAAATTTTATTCAACACAATAACATTGTGACGTATCGCAATAAGTATTGAAAATGTAAGATAATGGCTCAAGTTCAATGTCGGAATCATTTTAATTTCAAATCGAAAAGAATCGGCTGTGCTAAATCAATCTTCAATCCCTCTTAGGTACGTCTTGAGACGCCTGTCGTCTAACATGGGTCTTTAATTGGCCTACAATTATTTATTTTTACCTTTTACATCTCCTTGGATCATTCCTCTTTGTATTTTCACTCTGTTTCGTCCCAAGTAAATCACTCTGGGGGTGCCAACTCAAAGTGGTTCTCTTTATCGTCCTCCCTGAGCACTGTGTTTTCCTCTTCTACTCATCTGCTCACTTCCTTTTTCCTCAGTTTTATCTCTCCATTTGATCTTCAGCGTCCGCCTCGAGCATCAGGTTTCAAAGTCTCTTTTCCAGTAATTAATGGAAAGAAGGATTAATAGGAGTAAAGAAGGGTAGCATATCCTTTTCCTATGTGCGATAAAAACTTATTTTTGTACTGGTACCGGTACCGTACCGTATTTTTGTACCGGTACTGTATTTTTGTTTTTTAATCTCAATGGCCTACAATATAGAAATATGCATAAAACTTCTTGACAGTTTATTGAAAATAAAAGGAACACCGCAGAGTGGTTATAAATTAGTATACTTATAGATTTATTTAACTTTGAAAATTATTTTCCGGAATATATCAAATATTAAAACAACTAATCGTAAGATGTACCATATCTAAAAAAGTAGAGCTGTTAAATAAAAACGGATTTCATATTTGGATTCAGCTCTACAAATAAAGTTAAAATCATCACAAAGATTCCCGGCACCAAAAAAAAAATTTATTTTGTAGGCCTGTGTAATTTATGTCTCTAAAAGTTGTAGTAGCCCACTCCTCAAGAGAACCTTCACCTAGTCCTCCCTTTCGTATGAGATCATTTTCTTTGAGTCTGAAACACGTAGGTACTTGATTACCCCTTGGCTATGGACGTCTTCCTACCCTCGATTAAATTTTTGTCAGCTATTTTTCACACTCAATCTATTCCTCTTAATGCACGCCGTAAAGAATACCGATGAATCTACTTGTTCGAATTGCTTCCTTTTCAGTGTTATTCTATTGGTGAATCATAGTATTCTTTGACCGATGTAAAAATAAGAATATACACAAAGAAGAGGGTTGAACTTTAAAATCTTGTTTTAAATCTCGTTTCAGTTTTTCTAATTGATACGTATTTTCTGGTGGGTTTATGCTTTGCGAAAAATATCTTTTATGGCGTTTACATGATTAAAGAATAAGAGCGAAGTTAAAAGGAAAAAAAAGGCAAGAGATAAAAAAAGGAATGAAAGGATAATAAAAAGGGCAATCTAAGGAAATAGCTTTCTCTCTCTCTCTCTCATCCAATCTTCTTTTGTTAAAGCGGAGTCGCTCTTCTAAATTAACTTCTAAATAAATGATAAAATCAGGCTACGAAAAGCAATTGCGTGCGTTTGTATTTATACGTGAACCTATTTTTTTTCTATTCTCGGAAGTAAAATAAATCATAAAAATAGAAAAATAATACTATTATTCGCTGCCAGAATGTTTGAATTTAGACTGAGAATGATGAGTTTCCTTCTTAATGGGATTGTATGTTGAGTTTGACGCTGGATTCTTTTTAAGCGAAAGTTCCGAAAACAGATGCTGAAAGTTAAAACTAATTGGAATATTTTTTTACGAATATCCTCATCGATTGAAATCAATTAATAGGAAGTAATTTTAATAAGAGTAGTTCAAAGATTAAATTGCTTTTTTTTTATCTGATACCCAAGTACTGATACCTATCTAAACTCGCCTCATAACCTGCTTAACATGATTCTATCGCGCCAAAAAGCAGTACGTGAATCACTCTTTAGCCCAACATACCTCCTCTATCTCCTCATGTCGTCCAGTATGTGTATTCTTCTTCTAATTCCGCACAGCTTTATTTACGCTGAAAAAGTCTTCAAGCCACCCACATTCCTCGCACATCATGAAGTACATACAAGGTCGTATTCCGCAAGATAATTTTGTAGGTAGTTTGTACGCCATTGATATTAACACCAAGTATGAATTTTTTTATTAAATCCACTTGGATTTAATACTTTAGTAGTTTTACTTGCAGTTAAAACTTTTCGCTTAGACGAGCGGATGCCCGGAAAACTTAATTTTCTCGTTAACTCCATCGGAACCTCCCGCTCGACTGCAGTGATTTAATTTTCTCAGTATATTCGAATCATATCTGTAAGTATCTCGAAATAATGTCCAGCTGTTAATAAAAAAATTAAAACGATCAAACCAAGTCTCTTAAGCCCTTTGGTTGAGTGCATAAGCTTTATTCCCGTAGTTAAAATTCCAGCTTTGTGTAGGGAGTGAGTTTGATCCACTCCCTACGGATCATTGCGGAAAGGCCTGTCTTTTAGTTGGAAAAACTCGCTTTGCCTGCGGATCACGAGTCAAAGAGGGGCTATTTACGTTTCCCTGTGGATTTAAGGGCGTTGTTCCCGTGTTTAGTGCCTCCCAGATTTGTTACAAAGCTGACTTCTCGTTCCGTTTCTCCTCGTCTCTCTTTTGAAGTGCCAAGTCTCTCCCTTCCCCTCTCTCTCTCTCCTCTCCTCTACCTTAAATCTTCCGGGGTGCACCCACGTTCTCTACGCTATTTTGCGGATGGAGGGAAGGAAAAGGGGTAGAATAGAATAGTTGGAATAGAAAAGAAATGTCAAGTTGGTCGTATTTAACAAACTAATCCTGGCAACCAAAAGGGATACCCTCCTTTCTCTTCTTCGACTTCAGATCTCTCACAGAGGTTGCGACGGAGATTTCCTTACTCTTTCGTGGATGGAGGAAAGAAGTACGGGGAGGGAGGAGGAGAAAAGAAAATAAAAGAATGGAGTTTTTCGTCGGTGACTCTTAACAAACTCCTTCTGGCAACCGAAGGAGCCCCTTAAAGCTCTAGATGACAGAATTGGGGTCGAAGTTGCGTGCGACGCCCTGGTGGGTCTCAATGTTGTTACCGTTAAAATTCTAGTAAATAAAAACTGTGGATTTTCAAAGTTGGTAGGTGGTAAACAGATCCAAATCAGTGAATACAAGGATTAAAATAATTGAGGTTAATAATAAAAATATTTAAGTGCAGAATTATGTCGCGTAGGGCGCCGGTGAGTGATGCTCACCCCAAACACTACTTTACATAGAGTGGATATTACTGTGACTACATCGTGAAATTTTATGATTCTGTGAGAGAAAATGGTATAAGTAATAATTGTAATTGTTTAAATGTGGTATACTATATGGCACAACCTCCTTCTGCGGACAGAAGGAACTCAACAGAATAAATAACACAATGAGAACATGTACACACTCACCAATGAAAATCATTTCTTGACTATTGAAACATCTATTACACTATCTAAATAACATTTAAATTTAGCATGATTTTACGGTATGTATTTTATAGGTAATAAACTAAAAAAAATTTGTCTTTTAAACGTAACTAACCTTTTCAGTACAAATAAGTAATCGTATTGGATGGTAACCTGTCTGTTTTATTGATAAATTAATGACAGTGACGATAAATACGTGAGATGAGGGAATATAACGGACGTACAAAGGATGGCAGGTTAAAGTTTATCCAAATTTTGCCAAGCCTAACTAAGAGGCAACCAACAACAGTTCTTTCCGGCGAAAAAAGAGAGAATAAATGATAGCTTTGTTTTTTACGTCAAATTATTCGAAAGTACAGACTCAAGACCACCAAACCACAATTACCTTCAGACCGTAATTACCTTCAAGACCAAGAGTAGCGGATAATAATAACATTGCAAGTTTCCTTGGCGAGTACAAATATGTATTTCCATTTCCTTTGGAAAAAGTTCTGAAATCTATCTTATTCTATCCGTCCATTCTATCTTAAATCAAGACTTATTTACATCTTTCGTAGATTACAAATAGGTACGCGTGATGCCATTGCAGTAATGTGATGACTAATCGAGAGGAATATAGAATACAATCAGAAGTGAGTTAACCTGTTTCATAGATTTTGAAAAAAAAACGTTTGATCCGGTAATTGGGAAAAACCAATGAGTATTTTGGAGAAAATAGGAATAGATTGGAGGGACAGGAGATTGATGCGCAACCTGTACATGTCTCAGACTGCTCAGGTGCGAGTGGGGAACGGAGAGTTCGGATGGGCAGTGTTAGGAAGAGGTTTAAGGCAGGGTTGTCCATTGTCACCGGTGCTGTTCAACGTATATGTGGAGGAAATGATTAAAGAGGCATGGGAAGAACTGGAAGTAGGAATGAAAGTCGGAGGGGAATTCGTAAAATCGGTTAGGTTTGCTGATGACCAAGCATTAGTTGCTCAGTCAGTCAAGGGGTTGCAAGCATTGCTGAGTGAATTGGAGGTTCAGTGCAATAGATATGGGATGAGAATCAATATAAATAAAACAAAGGTTATGCGATTTTCCAGAAAGAAAAAGGCTAAGCTAAATATTAAAATAGGTGGGGAAAAATAGAGCAGATAGAGCAGTTTACGTATTTCGGAAGTGATTTGGACGAATGCGGTCAGAGTAGTAGGGGCATAAAGAGAAGAATTACGCTAGGCATAGAGGCTTTCACAAGGAGGAAGGAATTGATGACAGGAATCTGAAGTAAGGATGTTAAAAAAAGGCTCGTAAAAACTTGGATATGGAGCGTAGTTATGAGCGGCGCGGAAATATTGCCATTGAAGCAGGTTGGTAGCCGTAGATTGGAGGTTATTGAAATGTTCATGGGGAAAAGGTGAAGTGGACAAAAAGGAAAACAAATGAGGAAGTGATAGGTTTGAAAAGCACATTTATCGACAATGGGACGTTGAAGACTTCGATAGAGGTGAGAATATTAGGGAAGCGACGATGGGGCAGGAACAGGATAGGGATGTTTGGCGAAATGAAGGTAGGAAGTTTATTGAGTTGAAGAGGGGTATGTTGTAGTGTAGGATATTGGGTTGAGTTTCATTGTGAAAGACAATATATATATATATATATATATATATATATATATATATATATATATTTGGCAGTTGTGTCCATCCAAGACCAACCTTTACTGGTATATTACCTTAAAAAAATAAAAATGTATAGTGCACGAGTAATTTTGTAGGTTTCCTCAGATATATTCAAATATGACTTGCCTGATATTTCTACATGCATAGTTGGTGCACTAGCAGCTTGAATTTACAGGAACATGCATGTATATCTGTGCATGTTTTTTTGGCCAGAGTTAATATGAGCCATTTTTTTGTTTTTCATCACTGACATCCGACAGTTCATTTGTTCACGTTTGTCCTAAAATTGCTATTGAAAAATGGAAAGGAATTAGCCGGTCTCGCGTTTTAGAAAAGGGAGCAAAGCCGTCTTTAAGATAGAGGTAGAGCAAGGTATTCTTTCAGTGTGGGTTTGATTCTCATCTGGGTATAGAGTGGCCCTGGGCTCCTATGGTGGAATTAAATGGGGGTAAGCTGTCAGTAGCGGCCGGCCGGGCGACCTGCTTTCTTTCGCGGGTACCTCCCCCTCCCTTTCCCCCGTCATCGCATTTTCTCCCTCTCCCCGCCTGTCGAGACGTCTTCGGCTATGACAACTCTGGGAAATTTTCGGTTCCCCCGGGTGAAAACCACGACCCTGAGCAATGTCTATTTCCGGCGAATGGATGGGCGGCGCTTAAATAATGAAGAGAGCCTTTTTTTTTGCTAAAATCAATTACAATGCTGACATGGCTGCTATGAAATTATAAATACACCGATTAACTTTTTCTTCGGATTTGTACGAGTTGTAATTACGAATTTAATGAACTGTAACGTTTTGGACAAACCTCTACGTACATTCACGAATTTAGCTGATGATTCGTAAGGTGCCAAACCAGTTAAGGTATGCCCACACAGTACTTCGCTAGGTTCTACTAAGGCGTATGGCAGAGGGTTTTTAGGTATCAGCTATAAATGCAAAATTATCAGTTCATTCATCAATATAATGATATCATGTCAAGCAAAAATCGTGGACATGCAGTACAATCCTACATAACTGAATAGATCATGCAATAGTTAGTGTATTTAATTGAACCGTTGATTGTGTTCTTAAGGAAAAACATTTGGGTGTTTGTGTTCGATTTTAATAAGACTCTGTGTCTCGTGAGGGAAGACTGAGTACTGAAATCTCTCGGTGAGGGTGTCTACCTCTATTATTTTATTATAATCGCGAGAATACGTTCACAAAAGGGTATATCAGAATAGTCACAGGCGTGACTATGCTCGTCTTTCTTCCGTTGAATAAGGTGGTTTAACAGCCAAAATGTAAAAAGAACAGGTTCGTCTCTATTTTTAATGTTTAATAGTGTTTTTTTGCCATCGTCATGCCTATTACCATTCTACATCCACACATTACCTCGCAAGTCGCCGCAAGGGCGTGTATATGGGGGTTGTTAGGTAACCACCCCTACAATAGAATAAAATCACATGTAAAACCAAATCATATTACCTCTACATAAATATTAGTTTGTTCATGCACTCGACAGACCTTAATCACACAAAAGAAAGTAGTTACATGCAACCATATTTAATAACAGGATACGTACATTCAAATCATGCTGTAGAACTGTTAAAAAGGTGGGTCTATTAAATGAAAAGAATAACATGCAGGAAGAAACATGCAAGATATCGAAAAATGTATACACTACAAATTCTTATTATCTCCTGTGCAATTGCTGTCATGTCTATTATGATCTCTAATGGTTCGAGGACAAAACAGCATTTTAAATCTATCCCTTCTACAATAAATCTCCCTGATTTTACGTTGGTGATCTGATCTACCATAGTAAGTGAGGGCTGTAATATTTCCTTTAAATGTCTTGTATTGCACGAAATAGGAGGAGATTTGAAGGATATAAGACATATCCGCAACATGTACGTGTCTCAGACAGCTCAGTTACGAGCGGCGGATGGAGTGTCTAGACATGCAATGTTAGTTAGGACAAGTAATAAGACAGGACTCTCCATTATTGCCTGTGCTGTTTAACGTGTATGAAGAGTAAATAATTCAAGAGTTTGAAAGAGGAATATAAGCCGTTGGGCAATTTATAAAATCAGCTGTACTGACTATCAAGCTTTAGTTAACCATCAAGTGAAAGGGTTGAAAACATTGCTGAGAGTATTGGAAAATTAGTGCGATAGACATGGGATGAGAATCAATATTAGTGAAACAAAGCTTCTGGGGTTTTTGAAAAAGAAACAGGCCAAGTTAAATATTGTTAAAGTAATAAGTAATGCCTGTGACATTTTATATACGGCATTTCGTTACAACATCTTGTTCCATTAAAGCCCCCAAAATTTCTGAGTGTAAGAGGACGTCTCGGTAGCTTAACTGGCTAAAGCACTCGGCCGGATATAGAGGGTTCCGGGTTCGAATTCCGGTCAAGGCGAATGATTTTTACTCTCTGAAATTGTTGCATTGTTATGCAAACGTAGCGGATGACTCCGTTAAAAGTTACTGTTGCGGCACCTCCCGCAGTTTCTGGAAACTTATTTAAGTGATAAGTATTTTAGAAACTAGATCACATGGAACAGTTTATCACTACACGAAGTGTTTCGGACTAAATTAGTCAAAGTAGTAGAGAAAAAAGAAGAAAAATGACGTTAGACAAAGACGCTTTCACGCAGAGGAGGAAATTGATGCCAGGGACGTTGAGTAAGTACGTTAAGAGACGGCTCGTCAAAAAAACAGATAAGGAGCGTGGTTTTATACGGCGTGGAAACATGGTCATTGACGTGCGTAGGGTGATAGGAATAGATAGGAGGCTTTTGAAATGTGGGTGTGGGGAAGGAAGGAGATGGTAAAGAGTACAGAAAGATAAACAAACTAGGAAGTGATAGGCAGGTTGGTTAGGAGAGGGAATGTTGGGAGAAATCCAAAGGAGATAGGAAAGATGGATTGTTGACTGCATTGTGATTTCAAAGCATTGTGATTTGCGATAAGGGGCTGAACGTTTTGATAACTCGGATAATGTTAGACTGCCGAAGAAAGGGTAGGAAGCCATGTAGGATGGAGTGGAATGAGTTTGAAGGAGTTATTGTAGTATTGGGGATCAGCTTATGTTTGGCTAGGAGAAACAAGTAAATGTTTTTTTTTGCATAGGTTGGGGTAATCTAATACGAGATAATAATGACAATCTCGTATCTACCTTAACGGGTAGAATACCAATTATATCAATAAATGTTGTAGTCTTAATTACGTCTTACGTGTATCAGCTAGTTATTAATTCAGGTTTCTAAAGTGAAAAATGTCTTTATAATCCATCCACTTAATTTTTTTCATAATCTTTTAAACAGATATGTACAAAATCTCGTTATATTCTAGCGAAATGCATAACAAACACTTGTATGCCAGTATTGGTAATGGATTCCAGTTTTTATAATGTTTTATCTCTATTAAAATAAATTTTGTCGTTATCATGTTCATAGTACAGGGGTTAATAATGGAAAAAATGATTTTCTTCTCGTAAATCGTTTCGTAAGAATGTTCTCCAATTATTTAAATGCCAACTTAGTATTGAGGAGGGGAGAATGAGACTATTTTTACCGTTAGTTCCGTGGTTTCTGTCCAATCCTCTTCTGGATGGTCACCAGAATAGGATTCAGTGGTCATGTGTGGGAGGGTAGGGTGGGAGAACTGTGGGAACGTACCCATTACCTCCATAGCAGAATGTGGCTTCCTGGCTAGGTCTCAATTAGTGTTTAGTCCAACTGCGCCAAGGACCGGGGATGCTTTGGCTTCGTATTCGTGAGGAATGTCAGCCAGCGGGGAAACGCTTTTCCTGATTTTCCGCAAGCAGCACGAGTTATATATCCACCCTTAATTCGACCATTGTAATTCTCCTTCGATTAATGCACTGGGGTATTTATTTCCTATTTTCCTCCGACGAGAACTCAAGTGCAGCTATTATCGTTCAGATTTCATTGGTTGACATTAGGAAATTTCAAGGTCGGAGTGCCAGATTTGTAATAAAAAATTAGAAAATAGAGAGTAGAAACCTACAATTCAATCGAAATAGTCAACTCTGGTCACTTGCAAGCTTAATTATACCATGTAATGATTTGGTAAATTTTTGGATTATTAACATAGGCATTCACGGATGTATTTTTGCGAGTAATTTTATAAAAGAGCTAACATATATATTTGAATGCATGTATAAAAAAATTTCTTTGTGTATATTCAGCTGGCACCCCCCGCCACACACCCTTGTGGCAGCTTGCAAATGGATGGGTTGAGCACTATCATGCTGCACCCCGAGTAAAAATGAAAACGGTGTACTCTTTCTAATATTGACAATTGTTTATTTCACCCATATAACTGTACCTGGCGACGTGACCCACACTACAAATCCTTTGAACGCCACTCACGGCCTTTTTTATCAATGGTTACTTTTCAATAAACTGAGGAAAATCAAATGCAAATTTCACCATAGTTACCAGGGTAGTCTGAAAGTTTCCAAAAAAATAAATAAAAGATGCCTTTTTTCTTTAAATTTATCTTTATTTTACAACATGATCTCCTTTTAAGTCGATACACTTTTTCCAGCGATGCTCTAACTTTTTTTAACTATTTCAAATAGTAGTGGATGTCTTTCTTCGCAAAAAAAACAGCGTTTACGTATGCAATAATCCCTTAGTCCGATAAAAATCTCTTTCCTCCAAGCAAAACTGTAAAGTTAGCCAACAGAAAACTTCAGGCCTGATCTGGTGAATACGGTGTGTGGTCAAACAAGTGGAAATGCGGTTCGTGAATTTCACCCTTGGTCACCACCGAAGTATGAACAGGCACGGGTAAAGTCCTGTTGGAAAAGTACTTTCCAGATTTTCTGCAAAAGCGGTATTTTTTCCAATATATGCCTTCATCTTGTCAAATAATGATACGCAATACTCTTCTGTTGTTGTTTTACCATTCTGAAGATAATCAATGAAACAACATTTCGTGATTTTCCCAAAAAAAGGGCTTCCATCACCTACCTTCCTGACCGACTTCGCCGTTTTCGGAGCAGAGTTAACCCTGTGTAATCTACTGTATTTACTTTCCTTTCTCCTCGGGAGTGTAGTGATGGATTCAAGTTTTATCTACAGGTATGAATTGACGCAAAGAATCTGAATCGCTTAAACAGCTAAAACAGGATCTTGGAAATGTTAATCCGAATGCATTTTTGGTCCTAAGTGAGTAATCGCTGCATTTTACCGTCGGATAGCTTACTAATGTCCAATCTTTCAGTCAATATACTCGTATAAAAACGCGTTCCTTCGATATGCGCATAGTGTTCGCTATCCCTCTAATCTTAATCCGATGATCATTTAATACCATTTCGGTAATCTTCTCGATATCATCAGTGTTCGTCCTTTTTTTTTGGGTCATCCCGAACGTTTATCATAAGCCAAGTTGCTACTGCCACGTTTGAATTCAGCTGCCCGAAATTTCTCGATCGTAAATGATGCGACAGAGTTCCAGTAAACATCGCTCAACTTGTCTTTGGTTTGAGTATCCGTATTGTCTTTCAAAAACAGATATTTAATGACAGCACGACACTCAATTTTTTCATTTTTCAAAAAAACACCTCTCAATGACTCACTCAAACGATGTACATGTACGAGGGTAAGTCAATAAAACATTTGCACTACTGGATACCGGCAGAGGCAAAAATAGTCTAAGTAACTTCCTGAAATTTATTTAAGCTTTCTACATATTCACCGTGTACGATCAGACAATTATCCCACATCTCTACAGTTCCAAGTTCGTAATCTGTTATAAAATGTAATAATATTTCGTCGGACTGCTTACAATAAATCCATGGTCGGATCGCAAAATCCCCATCGTCCGGCGAGAGGGATATTACAGTAATCCCCATTCAGTCATGCAATTTCATTACGTCGAGTTCGTTTTAACATTGGGGAAAATCATACACATGACAGCTGCTGTCACGCCGTTTCTCCAACAGAAGGTTGTGGGAAAAATGGCCATCGAGTGAGTGTACAACAAATCCACGTCACGGCACGGATCGTTTCCCGCCGAAGCGCTGGGAGCTCAGTCACGCGGTTGGACTTCCAGGACTGAAGACCGAAAATCACGGCTAACTCACCCGGGAATCACGTACCTGCCTGCTGTGACTCCACCCACCGTCCAGCTCCGTCCGCTCTTCCATATCCCTCCTGCCTCCCCTCTCCCGCTTTCCTCCGCCACCCCCTCAATATTCCCGCCCTCATCTCCCTCTCTTTTTGAAGGTCAGGCTTGGGTCGTCTTCGAGCTTATTGTCAGTCCGAGGGCTGTGGATATGAAATGGGACCGTAGGGGTAATGGGGCCACGGTGGAATATATATCACTACGGACGGGTGCTCTTTTGAAATGGACATCGTTCCCTCGAGACAACTCTTCTACTTCTCTCCCCCTCGCGCTCCCGCCTCCAGGTTCTATGGCTAATGCTTAATCTACATCTACAGATGTCATGAAAGCAACCACTTGAGAGTGTGACAAAGTGTGATTCGACATGTCATCCATGAAATGTTTTACATTTCTCTGAAAGGTTAGAGACTAATACCATGGTCATGTAACTCAAGCAATGGAGTCACCAGCAACTGAGCATATAAACTACATCATCTTCAATTTATTTCTACATAATTCAATTTATAATTTACGCCAGCTAAAAAATACTAGACGTCCGTTTATTTTGAGGTATGCACTATTTTTAATATAGCTCGGAAAAGCCCAAATTTAAGAATAATTATTAATAATAAATATTTTCAACAATGCCGCAAGGAAGTGTTATAGGGCCCCTTTTCTTCTTGGTATATATTAAAGACCAATACCTTCACATTTTCAGAAACCTTAGAATATGTGCAGACCCTCAGAAATACATTAAATAATTATCTTCCTTTTTTTTAATTTTCCTACCTCTTTAAAACGTTTTTCTTACAAGAAACTGAAATATTGAAATGAAATTAGTTACTTTGTAATTCCACATAAGCTTTGTTAAGCACACGACCGTTTCGACGTCCAACGACGTCAAAACCTAGGTCTTGGGTTTAATAAAGTTTGCGGGGAAATACAAAGTCACTACTTTCATTTCAGTATGTTGAGTAAATTCGATAAATTTACCCCAGGGACAACAAATATAATTAAACTGCATTTTTTAAGTGAAGTGTTAGGGCATTTAGTATCCTCTTTGACCGATCTTAGAAATTATGCATTCCCTACTTCTTGTAACAATCATTTACGTATGTTAGCTCATAGGCTACTGCTAATATTAATTATCTACCAAAAATAGAGTTACAAGTTTGACTTTTTTATATTTTTACACTTCATTTTTTTTCTATCCGTTGGGTTGATACACTTTGTCTTTGAGGCTAGAAATTGAGAGCAGATTGGTCACCAATCTACCCTAATTCTCATAATTATAGTCATTTCTTTCGAGTTGTAGGTTTTGTTGAGAGTAAATAAAATAAGTTGGACAGAGAAGAAGAAAAATTCTGAGTTTTTTAAAAGGATTGGGAAAGAGAGGAAGTTAATGGAGGGAAACCCGAAAAAGGCAAAGGGTGTGAGGGGGGAAATATTGAAAAGCAAAATTGGGATGTGGTTACGTTACTGTATAGGGGAAAACACTGAGGGCAAGCGGGGTGGAGATAGGAAGGGAGTGTTGCTTTAGTTAGCATAAAGTCAGGCAGAAGTTACGAAAAAATAAGGATGATAACAATGTTGAACGAAGAATGAGGAATAGTCGTTAGGAACAGACCAAAATCTACTTTTAAATGTGGGTAGGTTGAATACTTTTAATGGAATTCCATCAAAACAATAGCGACAATTTTTAAAATTTCAATGTCCATATTGTTTAATATTTTAATAATTTCATCTCATGCGCTCTTCTTGACACTCAACAGGTTTGTAGCATATTAATGAATTGCTAAAGTATGTTATTTGTATGTGCAATAGGTTAAAATGGTGAAATTTTACGCGAGTAGACACGTGTCTCTAACGATACCGAGATACCGTTGCTAAAGTTCTGCATGGTGAAAAGGGCTTTAAATTGGAATTCACCTCGTGTTCTCTCGATCATTGGAGGAAAGGCCCGATGTCGCCAGAAAAATCTTTGACGTCACTGTCTCCTGGTGATGGACAGACTATGCGCCTCCGCTTCTATTTCCAGTTCCCCGATAATTGCCATCCACTCCCACATCTTCTCTGGACGGCTTTCTCTCTCTCTCTCTCCCTCTCTGTCTCTCGCTTTCCATCCCACCCATTGGTTTATAGGGCCTCTCACACAAGAAGCTAACTCGCAATCATTATCTAGACCGGTGGCAGGTCGGTCGTGAATGATCTGATCCCATGATCCGGATCTTTATGAGCATGGAACGACCGACCAAATCATACATTCGAAAGACAAATAATTTCAATCGTTCATCAACGGTTGAAAATTCAAAATTTACTGAATGATGTCCCCATAAAAGGCCTTGAATGACAACGAATACAGATAATTTTACCAAATCATGAGTGATTTCAGTCACAACTCAAGTTTGATGTTCGCGATTGATATAATGAGATAAGTATCAGATGAGTATACAATTGGATTAAACAGATTGGTATCAGTCGCCATTTGTTATCTTCAGCTACGAAGGAAGTGGTTCTCGAGCTGTCGCATGAATTATGAGCCGACTCACGTGTTCGTAGTCAAACCGTTCGTATCGAACGATTACTAAAAATGAAAAAAATGCAATTGAAATCTATATGGAATGATTTGGCAGGTCACCCTAATGGCCTGAAATGTCAGAACACATACAATCACGACCCATAGGACAAGATTGGCTCACATAATTGAGTAGAGGTGTCGATTGACGTCACATTTATGACCGAATTGGAAACATTATTAATTTATACGCCCGTTCCAACCGATCGAGAGTTGTTTCTGATTCCTTTGTACGCTCTTTCGTCACATCCTCCAGGAAGGTTAGATTTCTCCTTATGTTTTTCCACTGGTGTCTAATTATATCACCTTCTAAAATACATCCCTTAATATTTAACCAAATTAATTGTTAAAGTCTCCTCATAGTCGTCTTTCATTTTTGTTCATCATCACCTGATTAACTCTATCCAAAACATAATTCACTGTCAAGGTTCGTTTTTTTTAAAGTTGTGCTATCGAATGAACAAGTTTGTTTTCATAAGTCAATAGCTGACGAAAGGTTTGGCTTGGCAGCTCCGATGCGTAGAGGGCGCTGTTGCCAAAGGGGAAAGCAAGGTTGACAAAGGCACGTTTCGGCAAATGATTATCAATAGCAGATGAAAACCGAATATTTTGAAACAAATTTGTACAGCAGGTTGTACAGGTGTTTTAGTGTACGAGTGTAAGGTAATTTTTTTGTTCCTTTTACGAGTATATATATATATATATATATATATACATACATACATACATATATATATATATATATATATATGTGTGTGTGTGTGTAAATCATAAAAAATTAACTTACGTGTACTTATCTACATCGTGAAATAAAATTTGCTTAACCATAAAGGTTTGCACTTAGGGGGTATGATAGGGGGTATCCGTAGACATACTTACACTCCCAGACCTTCCACCACCGCGAAAAACCACCCTCTTTCAATTTGCATCACGTTTCTCCCTGTCCTAGAATCTCTGCGTTCTATCCTAAAGGACCTCTATCCTATCCTCAAAAACCACAATTCCACCACCAACCTTTTCCCCAAATGCCCCTCTGTCACTTTCAAACGCCCCGCCAATCTATCAGATCTTCTAAAATCTACCAATCCACTTCTTAAATCCTCGCCCCGTTCCAAAATCACTCCCAGACCCTGCAATAAACCTAGATGCAAAAATGTCCAATTTTCCTAACCAGAATCCCATCCCTCTCCCACCCGCTCTTTAACTCTCTCCCACCAATTCCCTACTCCTCGTGTACCTCCAGCAATGTTGTCTACCTACTCAAGTGCCAACTTTGCCCTGCCTTTTACATTGGACAGTGTACCACACCCCTTAATATTAGAATCAATAATCATCGAGCCTCATGCAACAATTCCTCCCTTATTGGTATGCTCCCGATCCCCAAACATGCCTCCGAACACAACACTGCCTTTGACCAATGTTTTAAAGTATCCGTCTTAGCATCCCTCCCACACTCAGACCCTCCACTGACACTCAAAACATTAGAGCTAGCTTTCATCTGGCTCTTGGATTCCTGGAATCGCCCAGGTATTAATATTAGACATTAATTGCCCCCTTTATGCATATAATTTCGTCCCCCTCTGCCCCCAACAACTTCCATATCATCCCCACCTTTTTTAAAATTCCCGCGCCATACACTACCCCTCCAAACCCCTCACCACGAATGCCTTTCCCCCCCTTTTTCCCCCCTTTTCCTTTCTTTTCCTATCTTTTCCCCTCTTTTTTCCCCCATTTTCCCCCTTCTTCTTCCTACCACTGCTTTCGGGCTCTCCTCTGCCTCAGTTCTGTTCCTAATTCCTCTTGAGAAAGGTGGTTGCACCACCGAAAATTCGAGAACTAGTGAGTCCCTCTTTAGTATGTTCTAGTTTCTGTGTTTGCTATGACTATTTAGTGAATTTTATTGTGCACGTTCGTGGCTTTTCCAAGAAAGTTAATATATATATATATATATATATATATATATATATATATATATATATATATATATATATATATATATATATATATTCAAACTTGAGAATCCCGCCATACGGCGCACAAATATTCATTCAAACAGAAATAGGTATAAGGAAAGGGGATAGGAAAACACATAATAGGCGAAGACAGGACATGTGGGGAAGGCGGTTTTTGAGCAGATCACGAAAGTAAAAATATTTACTAATATTTTTACTTTCGTAATTTTACTAATTAATATATATCCCGGATAGGGAAATATTTTTACTTTCGTGATCTGCTCAAAAACCGCCTTCCCCACATGTCCTGTCTTCGCCTATTATGTGTTTTCCTATCCCCTTTCCTTATACCTATTTCTGTATGAATGAATATATATATATATATATATATATATATATATATATATATATATATATATATATATATATATATATATATATATAAATGTATATGTATATATATCATCATCACCATTCGCCTCTATTTAATGTCAATTCCCTCAATCCCTGACACCTTTTCTGTTTTACGTCTTTCTTAATTTGTCCTATGCACATATCTCTTGGTCTTCTTCGTGTGATCTTTCCTTCTATTTTTCCATCTATTATATTCCTAATCAATCCATTGTGCCTCAATGTGTGTCCAATCCATCTATTTCTTTGTTGTCGTAGAGTTCTCCATATGGTTCTATTCTCTTCTGCTCTTCTATATGCTTCCTCGTTCCTCACTTTGTCTGTCCATTTAATATTTAGCATTCTCCTCCAGCACCATGTTTCAAAGGCTTATATTCTTCACTGGTCCACTTTTCTAATGTTCCAAGTCTCGGAATCATAGAGCGCCATGTTCCACACGCAGGTTGAAATTGACGCTCTCCGGCGACGCACAAACACACAAACACTCGGATAATAAATATTCCACACACAGGAACATAAAGGAATGACACAGTAGATATTAACGTTTCGACGGCCCCGCCGTCGTCATCAGAATCTATCAACAGAATCTGTCATCTGATTCTGATGACGACGGCGGTGCCGTCGAAACGTCAATATCTACTTTAAGTGTCATTCCTTTATGTTTCTGTGTGTGGAATATGTATTATCCGTAAATATACACGTAAATACACCCACATATATGTACACATGCATCTGTCAGTTACAGTATACTTCGCTCTAACATAGAAATATCCCACTAAATGTGTATAACAGTGCAACAATTTCAAAGTGTGAAAATATAGGTGTATCTTTTACATTTTGAAATTGTCGCAAAAAATATTCAATTCTATGCGAACTTACAAATTAAGAAGATATAATTTTCCTACTGTTTGTTTAATGTCGTGAATTTTGTCTTTCTTTCCAAACCATTAAAAAAGGAAGTGACATCGCTGAGTCAGGCTTCTCGATATTCCATCAGTTCTATCGTATTATAGAAATAATATTCCTTATTATGAGTAATATAATAATAATTTGATAACATAATAATCATATTAATTTAATTCTAAGGAAAATAAAACGGTTTTGACTTGCAGTGCGTGAAGAATGAAATTTCAAGACTCAGAATAAGTCAAACAGGGGAGGTTAGAGAGAGGAATTAGATAGGCATGTCGCACGGAATCAAGGGAGCTATAAAGTATGCGGTATTGAAGTAGAGTTTATCGTGGTATAGGGTATCACGCTATATGACTCCCATAATATGCGCGTGCAGTCTACGGAAACGATATTTATATCCCATTAGCCTCACCTAGTCAAGCCGAAGCCTAAAGAGCGAACTTATTTTTAATATCACTCACTAAGCGTTAATGAATGATACCATTCAATAAATTGTCCAAACGAACTTGAAATACAGCATAGTGTGGGTTTTTCGCTTACTAAGCATGAATTAAATTGAAATTCGCCTCGTGACCCAAATGAGGTACAACTCCCAACGATTATCTTGTCGAGATCCCTTACGAAGATCGTATGTTGCCCAGCAACGTGAATGTTAATGGTATTTTATCTCAGGGTGGCATTAGGGATAAAGTTAGAAGAATAGTTTAATAAATCTCGTAATTCCCTACGGTTATTACAACTGTTGTTATTAAGGGAAACAGAGTTCATATGCCCGCGCCCGGGGAAAAAAACACTTTTCTCATTTTTAGGTTGCTAATATGTCGTGATTTTTTCACCTAACCTCTGTATAAGTGACCTCCTTGCTACTGGCAGCTCAACTTTTGTGTAGAAAATTATTTCACACTTACATACCATTGAGCATGTACGTACCTTTAATTATCACTATCTACATTTCTTACTATTTCACACAAAAATTATTAACTAGCAAATGTAGAAAAACTTAATTTTTGATTTTGCATGCGTAGGTCTGAATCATCCCCTGCCCTACATCCTAGCGGTGACTTGTAGGACACCATGTAGAAGTAATATACTGGTCAAAGAAGACTTCTACATCTGCATCTACATAATACCCCGCAAGCCACCGCAAGGGCGTGTGGCGGGGGGTGTTATGTCTCCACCCAAAAAAGGGAAAAAAATACCGGATTCATAACCAATATACACATGCAAACCCAAATCCACAGTGGTGCATGAATTCATGCAAAAATCCTATCATTTTACACTCATTCAAATACATATATATCTCCTTTCATTTTACACGCATGCAAATTACATATGCTATAATCTTACAAATAATTGCACCTTAGACTTCTAGATGGACTCGGTCCTTATCAAACATGACACTGAAGTTCCATGTATCCTAATACTATTTCAATGCTTTAATGTCTGTATTACTATGAGACATCATTTAATTCTGCATAGTTCATCTTACCCTTCATACTGTTGAACATTCCTATTATTTTTCTTTATTTTCCTCGTTTTTCTTACAGGGTTCGTGTACTGTAAGTACTAAATAAGTGTACTGAGCTCAGAAAAAAATATGTATTACACTTTTACATATCTTAAGCTAATATTCCTCAAAATAGGACCCTTGTGAGTCGATACACTTGTTCCAGCGGCGTTCCCATTCCTGGAACGCTCCCGCGAAGTCATCATCGGGAACCTCTCGAAGACACGTCGTCACGGCCTCTTTGACGGCGTCCAAAGTCCCGTATCGCGTTCCTTTCAAACTCCTCTTTATCTTCGGGAACAGGAAGAAGTCAGGTGGTGCCAAAGTACGGACTTCTTTCTGTTCCCGAAGATAAAGAGGAGTTTGAAAGGAACGCGATACGGGACTTTGGACGCCGTCACCACCGGGCTGTAGGGCGGGTGCGGCAGCGTTGCCACGCCGTGTTTGGCCAAGAAGTCCGACACGACAAGCGCGGTGTGAGACGGCGCATTGTCGTGACGTAGCCGCCAGATGTTTTTGATCGCTGGCCGGACGCGGGCGACTCGTTTTCGAAGCGTGTCGAGCACTTGGACGTAAAATGCAGCATTTACAGTTTATCGTTCAGGTACAAATTCGTAGTGGACGTCTCCCCTTTTGTCAACAAAGACATCATAAACTTATTTTCCGGACGAACCCTGTACGTGTTCAACTCTATCATAGTCTTCAATAATCCCATGCTTCTGAACATCTTCCACATCCGTATCTTCGGCCTTCTTTAAATTTCTCTCAACATTCTTCCTTCTCCCTCTACCATGCCTAGCCCCATTTTCCTCGTTACTTTTTTCCCAGCCATTATATCTTCTCCAGTTTTAACCACAACCGAATCACAAAAGTTTTCAATTCGCGCTTATTCTCTTGCCTCAACGACCAATTATACTAGGCATACAATAGAGCGTTCCATATATAAGTTTTTTTTAAATGTTTTATATTTTTACACATGGTTGCAGTTATCAACTCCTTTTTCTTTTGGTAAAAGCTTTTTCGTGATTGATCGAGGGAAATGTCTAGGCATTCTAGGTCAAGCGTTCTACTTTACCAGTCCCGTAGTAGACTTTTGGAAGCTAACTTTTATCAAGTAAAAAATGCATTATTTTAAGTAAAAATTAAAAATCAAATTTTTCTGTTTTTATTTATATTTTTTTTGAAATAACGTTCAATGCGTATTCTTATGATAATTTCATTACATTATTTTAAAAGCTGCAAAAAGTCGTGTAATTTATTTTAGACCACGCCCAGAGGAAATTGAACGGTATAGAAGTTGACCTGCAGTTACCTTTCTCTAAACAGGATAATAGCCTTTTTGAATTTTCTCTTCTTCGCCTAAGTCTTGTGCTCGAAGTTATATTAAAATTAGGTTGGTCAATACTAGATTTTCATGCCTTTCTGAAAAATTAAATTTAAACAATTCGATTTTTCATGTTTGTTCACGAAGAAATAAACGCTTTAGGTTAAAAATTTTGCATACAAATTAATTTCCGAGTTGATATTTACTCGTATAATTAACATTTACACTGTATCAGTTAACTTGACACTTGTATCAGTTTTAAACAAATACACCATGTTTTATATTATCACGATATCTGTTGGAGGAAAAAAATTATAATCATTGGAAATTATATTATAGTTTTAGAGTATTAGGAAAAGAATAGACCCAGAATAGATTCCAGAGTCGCATGTAGAAATTAAAAGCAAGTCCTTTGACTTTAAACTTTATTTTTGATTTTTCTTTTTGTGGTTCAGAAATCGATCTTCGAGAGACGAGACTGGGTGCAGTTGGAAGCTGTTTAAAGATGAGAATGCGGAGGATACGAAAAATTAAATAGGACGAGGAGGAGACGAACTTATGCGTTTTCAAATGCATTTCAGAAATAGGAAATTTTTATTTGGGTAAAATATATGGGACTTGGAAGTTAGGGATTCCGAGGGTCATTTCGATGCTGAATTCCGTTGTGCTCGTTGGTTTTTTAAGCCTCAGTATTTAAGAGTGTCTCGTAGCGTTGGATGTAATAGCGCTTAGACTCTAATATTTGGCGAATTTTTAAGTATTCCTCCGATTTAACTTGAATGGATCAGTATTTAACTGACTGCAAAAGGGTCTCTTTGAAATATTAATAATTAAAATCGATGAAAAATACGTACGAATTACTTTGGAAATATGCTAATAAACTAATATTAATATTTTTGGTTTTCATTAGCGGTGAATGTTGATTCCTTCCCTGACACCAAGCGATGAATTGGTATGTCAGATTTTACCGAAACCCACCTATTTCATCTTTTATTATAGTTCATCTTTAAGTCGTATGAGCAGGGTCAATTTTCAGTAATATCATATGACGTTTGCGTAAATTTCATTGATCAAAAATTAAAAATTAAGTTCCCTACGTGTACACAGAGAGAGAATCATATTTATGTCACAGTACCCTCATGACGTAAAGTTCGAGTCAACCTTTAGCGTTATTTGAATCGGCAGTGCTTGCCTTGAATCCCTCACTTTTCCTTCGGTCGAATAATCGGAGACGGGAGTGAATCTGGGGAAATCGGATATTCCCAGGGCGAGTAGATCCCTCTCGTTCTCCTCCTTGGCGTGGGGGGGTTCCCTTGGGGGCGATGGGAAGCCGGGAGGGGGGGGATCGGCGGAGGGAGAAGGGAGAGGCGTTCGTTCTGCCTGACGGCGAGCGTTCCCGAGTCGAGGGGCCCTGGCACTCACTCCCGCCCGCCTACGCGTGATCCCCGCCGACTGCTGCGGCCGACCCGCTGGCCTGGTTTACGCTGCTCCCGCCTGCATTCTCCCGGGGGCAGAGAGGGGGGTAAAAGGATGGTTTCGTCCTTCCCGTTCCCCCTTTCTCCCCCTCACCTTTTCACCCTCTCACTCCTTGGCCGCGACCCCAGAGCTTCGTTTTGGACCCAAGCCCACGGCCGTGCCGTACAGAATGGCGCGCGTGGGTATATTTTTACGTACGAACGTAGTGTGGTCGAATGTAGCGTCGGCGAGTCTCTCACTCACGCCCTTCTCCTTCTATGCAACAAATTTGCATATCCGGCACAAAAATTGCAATATTTTCTTTCAATAATTCATCAATCTGGTTTGCCGTCCTAAAGAGTGACACTAGAGATAAGGAGTGAAAAAAATTCTAATAATGATAAGTATTTTCTTACCAGATTGGGGTAGGTTTTCAAATGAGATATTGGTACTGCTATACACTCCTCTACTTCTATTTCCTAGCGTAAATTGCGGAAAATATCCTCTAACCCCATACTACTTTTTTCAAGAAACTGTAATAGTAACTTTAACGGAGTCACCCGCTATGTGTGCATTATAATGCAACCATTTCAGAGAGTAAAAATCATTCGCGGTATTTCGTCATAACATCTTGTTCCTTTAAAGCCCCCAAAATTTCAGAGTGTAAGAGAACGTCTCGATAAGCTTAATTGGTTAAAGCACTCGGCCGGATATCGAGGGATCCGGGTTCGAATCCCGGTCAAGGCGAATGATTTTTACTCTCTGAAATGGACCCATACTACTTGTTACAAAATCATTTTAAATTATTTAAGATTATAGTGAAGGAGACATCCTTTGGAGGCAGGAAAAAGGATGAAAGACTTATTGAGCGGTAGTGGAATGTTGAAGAAGGTAATAGAGGGGAGAATGTTGGGCAAGCGAGGAAAGGGCAGGAACAGGATAGGGATGTTGGACGGGATGAAGGGAGGAAAGAAGTACACAGAAATGAAGAGGGACCTGATGTAGATTAGTTTGCTGGATTGGGTTTTGTTTGGAGTTACAAAATGTTTATTTGATAGTTGTGTCCATCCAAAAACCTACCTTAACCGGTAGATAACCTAAAAAAATTGGTATAGTGAAGGAGTGGTAACTTATTAACCAAAATTAAAAATTAATATGCAATCATGCCGTAAAATCTCGAAAAGGAGGAGATGATCAGAAACTATTGATAAGAAAGAAAATTTAACCAAATATAATTAATTAATCAGATTTCAGGAAACTAAGAGTATTAAATTAAAGGTTGAGAACATATACTAGAGCAGGCAGGACAGATCAGCCAGAAGGTTTTTGGGTTTTGGTTAAAATAGTGAAAATATAAGAAGAGAAATTACGTGATGAATAAGAATTCATTGGTGAAGAAGTATTGAAGACTGCAAGGAGAGAAAGAGAGAGAGGGAAAGTAAAGGGATACAGTGGGGCTCTAGGCAAACGTGGGAGAGGGAGGAGAGAAAATATGTTAAACCGTAAGCTGAGAATCACAATGCCTGCCGAATTGGATGAAAGTTAATTATAATTAAGAATGTTCAGTTTTTTCTTGTACGTGAAACTTCAAATATATGGACTGTTTTTCCATTCAAAAACATAATTCTTAATTTGAAAACGGTAGACTGCCGTATAAAAATAAATATTCCTAATGCTCGGAGTTTTTAAAGAATTAACCGAATGCACTGACGAAAGCTCCACAAGTAAACACACTTCCGCAAAAGGGTTGGGTGGACTAAGAGAGACATTAGTATTCGAATTTATATATCGATAAATATTGTTCAACCACGCACCTCCTTCGTGCCGTTGTCTTTCGAGATAAGCAAAGTCGAACAAATAACTCACCGAACATTATTTATGAGAATATACTCTGATCCCTTCCCTGATTTTACCCACAGTAATCAATCCCTCCATGCCTTTTTGCCTCTGTCGTATTCATAGCTTTCATAAGAGGAAAAATATGATAGTGGAGCTATATGGGGGTAAGTAATGGTGTTAAAAAAAGACTTATGACAGCTTTGTACGGAGCGTGGTATTGTATGGTTCGGAAGCATGGTCGTTGAAACAACATGATAAGTGTAAATTGGATTCTTTTGCGATACGTATGTGGAGAAGATTGGAAATAACAAACAAGAGTAAAGGCAAAAAATCTAAGCATTTATAGGAATGGTAGGAGGGGAGAGAGGATTGTTGGGAGAAATCCGAAGGAGGCAGGATGCAAAGCATTTTGATTGGCAATGGGATTTCGAAGATCTTAATAGGGGGGAGGTGAATGTCGGGCAAACGGGTATGGGGGATGAATGGTAAAAGCATTCTGGACAGAATGAAGGGAGGAAGAAAGTATGCGGAAATTAGAAACTTTTTTTCTTGTGTAGGGTGTCAGGATTTTTTTCGTTAGTGAGGCTAAGAATTGTAGCAGTGGATAATTTGTGTATCCATCCAAATTTATCTTATACGGTCGACTGCCAAATAATAATCACGTTCGTACATTATCTCTTACGTCTCCACCTTATCCAGGGGGACATGATATTTCTAGTTTTTTTTTATTTCACATGGACCCATGGAGTTTTTCTAACAAATCCAGGCACTTAATCACCAGTGTTAGTGAAACTACTGTAACACCATTAATCCTCTCAGTAAATTTGCCTTTTTCACGTAACCGAAGCGACAGCCAATATATTTTACACCAATTATATTTATATGCTTTGGATTTTTGAGAATAATGTCGTGATGGATTCTGTTTGCATGAATTTTAGACCGAAAGTTTGGCGGTATATTTGCACGAAAATTCCTCTCGGTAGGTTTTTAGATGTAGTGAAAAATTCGGTGTCCTCATAAAATTCGCTCACTTACAGTCATGACGTAAAGGAGAACATGCCAGGGTGAGATGAATGCTTTCAAAGTGGCATTTTCAGTAAGTATATTTTAGTTGAAGTCTGGGATAAAATGCTTTTATTGAATGTTTTTTTTTTCGGAAAAATGTACCGTACCATGAACGTCTGCTTTTAGAGTTGGGTTGCAGTCTGTGTTTAAGGAAATGTCAGAGGTTATGCGTCTCCATTGTACAGTTTAAGGATCTCGCTCACTCGCTGGAATACTGATTCGCATTCCATCCAAGGACATAGCCTAAGAATGCATAATGTACAATAAAATTCAAGCATATAGGTCGAAAGTGTTTCATTATGGAGTTAAAAACCGGTTATAAAACTTTCTCTGAGTGTGCTCCATGTATAAAATTCATATTTTTTTGGGACCATAATCTGCATATTTAGGGGAGGCTATGTTTTTTCTTCCTATCATTTCTTTATTTCATTGGAAAACTTACGCACGAAATGCTTTAGAAAGTAAAGGAACTTTGCAATTTTGGAATTAAATTTAATAATTCCGAAGAGTGGTGGCACTTGAAACATGAGAATATATTTTCTATTTTATGCCCGCTCTTTTATGACACTTGATATTCTTCAGCTTCACTATTTTGCATACTTTGCGTTCTTCGTTGCTTTTCAATAGAAAACTCTGAACTAATATCAGTGCCAATTCTACACTGAGGTTTGAAATTCAATTAATTATCGGTAGAATTCAAAGCATGTAACGATTATTATTATTTGATATTCTACCGTTTAATGTTTGTTTTTGATGGTCGCTGACTTAAAATTGCTGTAAACAAAAAAATACCCAGACCGTAAACTTGAATGGCACTAAATAATAAAAAATAAATAAAAAATAAATAAAATAAAAATAAATAATAATAAATTAAATAAATAAATGCTATTATAAATAATATTAATCGTAATAAAATTAATATCAATAATATTATAATTAATAATTTAAATAATATTATAAATATTATTGTAAATAATATTATAAATAATATTTATTGATTTAAATGTATTATTATTATTATTATTTTATTTATTTATTATTTCTTTTTTATTATTTGTTATTTATTTTTTATTATTTAGTGCCATTCAAGTTTACGGTCCCGGTATTTTTTGTTTACATTGATTCACGACCGTAGCTACGTTCCTTGCATATTTAAATTAAAATTGCTGTAATTCTTAGGTACGTCTATTAAAAATCAGCCTGATACCTCACAGTTCATTAAGAATTTCTCCAATGACCATGCCTTTTACCTCGATTTATTTAGTTCAACTATCCTTCGCCTCCCATTACCTCTCCGGCATTAAGTCGGCACCGAACTTTTTCTCTCTCCTTTGAGCATCTTCCACCCTATTCCTATCTCCAACCCTACCAGGCGTAGTACTTTAATGTTTAAAACAAGCGTTCTTAACTTCATTTCCTACGTCCTTTACTTCCTTTTCCATCCTTCTCCATACCCACATCTAAAATTCCTCCAATCTACGCCTATCATCTTGCCTTTCAGAACATGCTTCCGCACGGTACAACGCAAAAAGTAACGATAATATTTTGAAATTGATCATGACGGAGTCATATGGGTGTTGAGAAATCCAAATAAATACGTATAGAATAAGGCGGAGCTTCGGGACGTTGACTTGGGAAAAGCAATCTCTTGGGCGAGGAATATAGCAATCAGTATCAATTGTCCTTCCTTAGCGCAAGCTCGTATTCCCGCGAAGTAGAAAGAGTATCCGAGAGCATTGTATCCGGCCGGAATGTCTTTTGAGTGATGATTTCACCGAGGGTTGACTGATTGAAGCCATCTCCTTAGCGGGTAGGCGTGAAAGTATGGATATCCATTAGCACCATGTAAGGAATTTTGCAACCAACCCCTTTGATGGCTCGTGTACGTTTAGCAGCAAGCCGCATCGCAGATTATGGTGCCATTTTCCGGTTATACGATCGCCCAAATAACGACTTATGCATCTCCCGACCTGCCGTGATGCTTTTCCTCATCTCCCATTGTGCTGCGCTGCTCGGTGATCCTTTGCGATAACTCGTATTGGCTTTCACATTATGTGGCTTTTAAAGTTTGGATCCCTTCACCTTTTGTATGTGGTGGTTTTCAAGGTTGTTCCTCTAGGGAAGGTGTTCGACTCATGTCGAAGTTTCGAAGACTAATTCTACAGTTCATCTCAAGACTTTGAATCCACGCCATGAGCCTGCAGCTTTGCCTGACGATATATTGACTCCATGTCGACGCCTATTTCAATTCTACGTGTTCGATATGTATAATTTTGAAAAAGATTTGAATCTGAGGTTGATAAATATCGTCTATTCGTCGTTTATGTCCATTCCGACAATATAGATGGCATTTTCTTAAGGACTGCATAGTTGGCATTACGTTTTTTATCGTTGAGATGATATCGCCGATATGGCAATATGATCGATAAGGTCATATAGTTAATTGGTCATTCGGTCGTTATAATCATTCCACGATCGTTACTATTAATACGACATGGTTGATATTTGAGAATCAACGGCATGGACGTCATAAATGCCATTCAAAATAGCCAATGTGGTTCGTTGTGGCGGAACTGTTAATGTGACTCAAAACGATGGAAAATTACCCGTATTTTCTATGTATCTTCGCTTTGGGGAGATTTTTTTTACATATACGGTCGACATCGGAAAATAATACTCCACTTTACTCCCAGAGTACGATGCCAGAGTGTGGCGTTGAAGGGACTGTATAAAACCACATCACGTGCCATTCCGTAGGGGTTGGGAGATGTGAGGTGGACGGCTGAAAATAAAGAAAGGTATAACATGTTTTTAAGGATTTTATGTCCCTCTCAGCTTTATATTTATGTCTTCCCCGAATGGTCTTCTCTTGCTAGCGGCTGTATTTTCGAGATTGCTCAGCGATATCGTTTAGGAGGAATTTTTTTTATGTGAACGAATTGGCCAACGACCTTTCGTTCAACATCTTCATGACTGCTTCTGTATTGTGTACTGTATCTGCAGTGCTGTGTCCGTAGACTCCAGCTGTACTATCATAAAAAATATCCCATTATACTCGCCTCTACTTAAAGGCAGAAATGCGTAGTTAACTCCCGAGTTTGGAATTATCGAGTGATTCCACCGGTATGATAAAAGAATGGCGAAAATTTTCTTTGCGTATTTTCTGATTTGTAGCTTTCGTCAAGTATTCGGCACATCACGTTGTTCAAGCTGAGCGTGATACTCCGTATCTGTGTTGGTAAAGCCTGTTGTATGACTTCAGGGATCTCCAAATTATTCATGCAAAACGTCTTTTGTGCATACTTTATGGTATTTCATATGAAACTTAATCACTATACCAAAAATATTATTTGAAGAGTGAATATAACACGATTTTTTAGTGAATTAATAATACGCTAAGTGATAATACTTAGTATTACACGAAGCAAAGGTGACTTTAAGACGATGGCAAACAACTATAACATTATACATATATATATATATATATATATATATATATATATATATATATATATATATGTTTGTACATATATACATGTGTATATATATATATATATTTTTTTTTTATTAGGTAATCTACCGGTTAAGGTAGGTTTTTGGATGGACACAACTATCAAATAAACATTTTGTGACTCCCTACCTAGCAAACTAATCTATATCAGGTCCCTCTTCATCTCGGTGTACTTCTTTCCTCCCTTCATCCCGTCCAACATCCCTATCCTGTTCCTACCCTTACCTCGCTTGCCCAACATTCTCCCCTCTATTCCTCTTCAACATTCCACTACCGCTCAATACGCCTTTCATCCATTTTTCCTGCCTCCATAGGATTTCTCTCAACAAACCCCTCTCCTCCCCCACTATCTCTAGTACTTCCTCGTTTGTTTTCCTTTCGGTCCATTTCACCTTCTCCATTCTTCTCCACACCCACATTTCAAAAGCCTCCAATCTACGTCTATCCTCCTGCTTCAGCGACCACGTTTCCGCGCCGTACATAGCTACGCTCCATATCAGAGTTTTTACGAGTCTTGTCTTAACATCCCTACTCAACGTCCCCGTCATCAACTCCCTCCTCCTTGAGAAAGCCTCCTTGCCTAGCGCAATTCTTCTCCTTACGTCCCTACCACTTTGACCGTGTTGGTCCAAAACACTTCCGAGATATGTAAACTGATCTACCTGCTCTATTTTTTCCCCGCCTATTTTAATATTTAGCTTAGCCTTTTTCTTTCTGGAAAATCGCATAATCAGAATATAGTGATATATATATATATATATATATATATATATATATATATATATATATATATATATATATATATATATATATATATTATATAGCGAAATCTTACTCTTTGTATTCTACTTTTGTATTTTCTTCCCCATTTCTTCATAATTTCTACCTGAATTAATGCTCTATAAAAGTCTTTTTTCTTTTACGTTCATCTATCTAACAGGAACTCTGTTTTTAAAATCTTATCGGAGCAAGCAAATTTGTTTTTTGTAGTTTAGGAATTTCATGACTTGAGCATAAATAAATATGAATTTACCTCCCATGTGTCCATACTGTTCCATTACGTTACTGGGAAATAATAATTTTTATCAATACTTAACCCATGAGTGACAGAAAAGGATTTTAAATGTGTTGAACTCTTAAAGTCGTTTGTTAATGCGGTTGATAAGACTATGAAAATGTGTTGAAATTTCAAAGCATTAAAAAAAATCTAATTCCCTCAATCGCCCGTATCGGCGTATGGTGGTGGGTGTTGAGGCATCGTTCATGGATGCAGAAATAATAGTTCATCCATGAATTCAAACATTAATTGTGTCCGTCTGCACACCAAAAACATTAGTGCCCAACCTTGCCTACGTACTTCTTGCAACAAATGGTGTGCTTAAACAAATGATTGAATTTTTAACAAGCTATAGTACAAAACGGGAGAACTTGTAGGAAATAATGCATGGAGGTATTAGAATACCTAAAATAACAGAGCAGTACGGCCAAATAAGTGGAGTTAAGTTTCTCTAAAAAGAAATTTTTAATGTTTTTAATGTAAAACGTTTTTTTATTTATAGGAGAGAAGAAACGGCACGCGGCTAATAGTACTTTTGAATTCATATTATTAGTGTCTCCTTAACATCGAAAAATTCGAAGAATGAAGTCGATATTAACCCTTCCACTAATTACATGGTGTCTATAACACTGTTTAAATCATTTTTATTTTACCTCCTTCGAGGCACTGGCCGACCTTGAACTACGAAGCATTTGTAATAGAGAATGAAGGTCATACATTTTTATTCGTAAATAATCCATGTGCAAAAAATTAGTCCAATGTTATGTTTTTGGCTCAATTGTAAATTTGCTTGAGGTACAAATTTAATTGAATTGAATCTGTTATCGTATCAACGGTAGTCGTTGTAATTTGAAACGTTGATTTTGGCTCGCCCTCGGCTCTCCTGTTAATTGAAAACAGTCTCCATAAGGATGTTTCGTCCCATTGTGGAGAAAAGGTAGGAGTCACCGTGGCTAGATCTAGACTATATCGTACGTAGGCAGGTTGAGTAACATGTTACATTGATTTTCTACGGGATATACTACTTTACATTGAGTTTCCAATAATCCACAGTGTTCAAGCACATACAGGTATAATGTGGAGTTTTTTTTGTAAGTGGGTGACATCCGATGAAAATTTCAATATTTCTTTTTGTTCTCGTAATATCATTTGAGGATATTCTGTCACAATGTCAGCAGCAGTATTAGGGATTCCTTCGTAAGAGAAGTGACCGATGATACGAGTCCACCTTTCTTTTATAATTGAGTGTCTCCTCGCTTTAAACTATCTCCTATCTGTCTAATATGGAAATGGACACTCTCAGTAAACGTTCTGTAGCTTTATTTTTGTCTCTCCTGAGGATTTGTACCGGCGAAATCAAAGGTTCACTGAAGCGTAGCGTATTGCATCCATTTTTGCCATTGGCAACATGGACAAAGTCTGCTGCTATTGCTGACACAATAATGTTGGAGTCTAGTCATTGGTGACTCTCGCGTGTGTGTGTGTATACTGCATTTATGTGCAGCATACACACACACATACACATATATACACTCTCGTATGTATACAAAAACATCTGTATGTTGCACATTAAGCTAAACATACGAGGTGTGCTCAAAAATTAACGGGAATTTCAATTTTTCGGACAATAATATTTATATATTCTTATGCGTTGATTATAATTAACTATTATTAATTTTTGAACACACCTCGTATAGTATAAAATTTTTAAAAAGTATCATAGTGTAGAATGGGAATAAAAAATGTATGGTTAGAGCTTAATTTTTTAAAATTCGTTTAAATTTTATCGATGGATTGAAAAACTTGTCGGGAACATTTGTTTCAATGTGCCACTTGAATTTATGAGCACTTTAGCCTTATTTTTTACCATTATCAAATGTGTGAGATAATTTGAAATGAGGAATTGTCTTCGTTTTCCTACCGTGAACTTATATACAACGTTGGTGCGGCATTTGGCATTAGAATTGAATTTGAAAAAGTGCTTAGTGATAAATTTATGGAACAGGAGTAATTTCCTCTCGAACGCCTAGTGCAAGAGGAATCCTAAAATAGAAAGTGTACACTCGATTAAATGATTAGACGCTATCCTCACCCAAAACCTCTCCTGGGTGAAATATACCCGGGGAATATGTGAACAAACTATCAATAAAAAAAGCAATGTTATCTTTCTCTAACGCCTTCGTTGAGAATGTGCTGCTAATAGATGTATATGGGATACTCATGACATTGGAGTGCTTTTTGAATAAGATCTCAAACAGACTAAAGGACCTAGTTTTTTAGATATTTTTATTATGAACTGAGTGGCGTCTCAGGGTCATTAGAGGAACAAGGTTGGGGGTTACTCACGGAATGAAGGTTAAATTACAAATTGCATCTATAACATAAATAGAATGGAGGTCTCCTGAGCGTTATTCTTGAGAATATATTATTAGGCCCATCGTGCTATGATAGGAAATAACATGTGCGTAATATTGAAATATTTCAATGGTATCGGGCTCAAAATTGTGAACATTCGTCAAAACATTAAATTTTCATTCAAATTCTCTTTGTGAATTCACAAAGTCTGTCTTATTCCTCAAAATTTAAGAGACAAAGTGTTGAGCACTTTACATCTTTAACTAAGGTGTGATTTAAGTTACATTTTTCCCACGAACGGCAAGACGTCATAATAATATCGCCCTACCAGGCTAGGAAGGAAAAGTATTTTGCGTCAAAAAGAACCTATAGTGTAATCACCCCCTGCCACACATACTAGCGGTGGATTGCAGGGCACAATGTTGATAGATAAAGCTGCTCACTTGAGTCAGTGTTGTATAATATGGAATTGTTTTGTCGTCAGGGATCATTCACGTTGTGTTTTCTCTAGGGAATAATAGAGATGACTAAAATAATATTAGACAGACAATGGGGAAATCCAAACCTATGTCCGTTTTATTACTCTGCGTTCGAACCCGGCCCTCCTGAGGAGATTTTTTCCCTATATAGATGAAGGTGCTACGTTTGAAGTGTTGAAAGTCATGCAAGCATTGCCCTACGCAGGTTCGCCGACCAAGTAATTATGACCTCACTTGCTGAACAAAATAACTCGCGTAAACATTTTAATGTGTGAAGACATCATTTTCACGGTAATGCTACCCTCCATTTTAATTATTTCGCAGATATTTTACGGTCCCGCATGCTTATTTCAAAGACACAATCAAGTTTATTTGATGCGTACTCAGTGATTCATTCGCGTCGGGATTGTATTTATTATTTCCCGGAGCCATTATATGTTTAAGTTTCACAATTGCGGACTCAACACGATAACTCTTTGAATACTGAAAGATTGCATCGGGCAATGGATGGTTTACGTTTTTTTTTATTACGAACTCGTTACAGAGCCTTACTAATGTGATATACATACACACCAAAACCTTCCTTTAAGATTCCTTTCATACTGTCCTATCCTCGAGTGTGTCGCCTATTTCTCCTTTGGTGGGTGAAACAACTCCCTAATGCCATCTATTGGCTAAAGACTCAGGGCACTTGGTTGCATTAACTCCCCTCAAACTTCAGTGTTTATTACGTTTCCTCTATAGCTTAAGTGGTTAGACCATCAGCCCCTGCAAGCCGACAGATCCGTGGTTCAAATGCCGATCAAGGAACTATTTTTGCGCCTGTGATATGCCCGATTCCGTCTTCCCCACCTCTCCTGTGTTCGTCCTTTATGTGTGTTCCATTCCCCTTTCCTTATATCTATTTCCATGTGAATGAATATTTGTTCGCCGAATGGCGGGATTTTGTGTTTGAGCGTGTATTTAGCCATTTTGGCTCGACTCTTTCTTCTGGCTATGTGTGCCACGGAATGCAGTGTTCCTATTCTTTATGATAATACATGATTGCTAACCTACTATCCTTTCCCCTTGTGTTGTCTAGCTATCCTTTGGTTGGTGGAACAGCTCCCTAACGCCATCTATTGGCCAAAGAGTTGTGACACTAGGTTACATAAACTCCCCTCAGATATTTCAGTGTAAATTACGTTTCCTCGATAGCTCAAGTGGTTCAATCATCGGTCCATGCAAGCCGAAATATTCGTGGTTCAAGTCCTGATCAAGGAAATATTTTTGTGTTTGTGATCTTCTCGATTCCTCTTTCATCTCTGTAATGCATGTATACACACAGTGTATGGATATATATTTATTTATTTATGTACCCACGCACCCACATGCATACACACACATGCATACGTATATATGGCCTATCAGCCCTTATCTGTTTGTGTATGTATGCATTTGTCAGTGATTGACTCCACATTGTCGTGATTGTTTATAACATAACTATACCTTCATATTCGCACGTACCTTTACGTCATTCCTCTTCGGCACAGACTGAAGAAAATATTTTTAGTCTTTTATAGTAGGTTTTTTTAATAGTATGGTGGTAATGTCCTTTATTATTTTAATTAATGTTCGTTTGCATTTCAGTTTGCGAGAAGAATTTACTAATCCCATTAAACGGGACATGCGTGCGTCGCAATGCGCGAACTATCACTCATCTATGAATATTCAAATAATTCACTACCTTAACTAATCAATAAACGAACGAGTGAACGCTACTCATCTGTGGTTTATCTTGAAATGTTAGCCTCTCTGTTTAAAAAGCACACAATTAATTTGACTCGTTGTGACGTTCTTGTATCGTACTTCCAGCCTTAGACCACTCTTTGTGCCTTCTTAATCGCAGTTGCAGATTAATTGGCACGATTTTTTCATAGTTCAGCGTACTTTAGAGATTTAAATTAACCCTCCTTTTATTCACAGCATGACCTCTCAGGTCAGGGGTTTAACCGGGCTGTTACTTTGAAGTATATATGTTATAAATGTTTATTTGCACTCTATAAATATTGAAAAATACTGTTTACTGGTAAAATACTTTTTGTTTATCATCACAGATCCAAGATCTATTTTCAGAAAACTGATTTCATTTTAATAATTTCCTCCTTGCTGCTCCTTTCTTTTATATTTTCTCGCTTCTGTCACTTTCAACTGGGTTCTCACTGTATTGACCCCGATATTTTTAATATTCTTCGAATGACATATTGTCATTTTAGGGCAAAATGGAAGTGAGTGTTAACCTTCGAAATCACGGTCAGCGATAAAAATTAAGTGTGGAACAATAATAAAACCAAGTTTTATTTCAGTATGAAATATGACTTCAAAGTCAGACGTGAGTTTATTTGCTACATTCCGTGAATATATTCATAGGATTCCTTAAGAATATTCTTTATGCCTTTCTCCCTGCGTATTTTCATTTTTCTTTCCTCCTTCTCCCAAGATTCTCAGAAATGTTTCCGTATTCTCTCGATGCGCTGTCATCCTCAATTGGTTCCTTATTTTCATTTCTTTAAAATAATTTATTGTCCGATGGTTCCAGCATTTCATAAAGCATTAATGTTGTTTCTTTTTTATGGAATCATACAATCGTGAAACATATGAGTAAACATAGTTTTATGGTAAAAATGAGCATTAATTCTATAGTCGTATAATCACTAGAAATATGTTGCTGTGGTCGTATTATATAAACTGCTCTATAACTTAAAGGGAAAATGCTTAATTTTAAAGGCTTAAATGATACCAGTTGTCGTTAAAAATGTATGAATAATGTCGCAGTTGTAATAAAACTAATGACCTGGACGTAATGAGGCTCCTTAGTACTTCAAAGATTTACTTGCGCTAACAATATTAAATTCGTATTGCCATTACTTAATTTCGTGCAGCAAGTAGTGATCAAACAGTCCAATTCCTCATGTAGTCTAATTGCCATATGGCAAAATCATCGCGATGGATCAATGCTCCCCAAAATCGCAAAGCACCAAAGGGAGACTTATCTGGTCATCCACTGAATGCATAGCATGGAATTAGTAATGCCCAAATCGCACATTTTACTACCATAAACTGGTGAGCATAACTTAATCCCATAACTCTCAGAGCCAAATAGTCACGATATTTCATTATGTCGTGATATCGCAAATGTCCAAAGAGATAAATGGATATTAGCTCATCCACAAGATTCGTAACTTGAAATTTGTGACGTAATTACCGCCCAATTTCCGAGTGTCACAGAATTCAATTTCTCTCAAGGCTATACAGTATGAACATTGATATAGATAAATACATCGAAATCTCGTAAAGGCTGATAATTACATTGAGAAGAGATTAAAATTGGTTGCGTTGTCAATTAGTACTTCATTACCTTCGTCAACAGCTAAATCAGTTGCTTACCTGATCTCAATGTCATACTTCATCTTACGAGAACGATCGGAAAATCGAAATATTGCAAATTTCTACAAAGACAGGGCATGTAGGAGGCGGATAATGCATCGGATTAATAGTTTAAGATTAAATACGTCATAACTAAATACTCTATTGCCTTTGCAGAGAGGAAAACACGCTATCCAACCGATATCGGTGCCTTATCGCAAGAAGATCGAACAGGTAGACCGATCGATAGGTCGCAAAAGCTCCGTGGAGACGTAGTGACCAGAAAATTTGTCGACCTTTTCCGGACGAAGCCGGTTAATCCCTTCGCCTCCGGAGAGGGATTACGAGGTCCTCGCGTGGGCGATAGCGCGACGTCGCGTTTTATTGGCAGCGATGACAAATAGATCGCGCCGTGGGCTTGGTTAGGGGCGGCCAAGGTAGTGGGGGAATGTAGGGGTAAGATGATGGAACGGGGGATGAGGGGGAGCGAAGGGCACCGCGGTGATGTTGTAGCAGAGGAATGGACGGACGGGGTGGGTTGTACTCGCGTGGGAAAGGCCAAGAGGCCGCGTAGGTGTTGACGTACGTAGCTGGTCGGAATTTAAGGGGGACGGATTTTGAAAGTTGAAATTGTTTGGAGTAATAGGAATTTCATTGCTAAATAACAAGAGTCGATTTTTATTTTCCAACATCTATTTTCGATGCGAATATCAAAATCGACTTGGAATCGACGAGTATATCACGTAAAATCTTATGCATCGAGAATATCACCTCTGTGAAAAATACCATCTAAGCTGTGGACGAACATTCCGTATGTCGACCTAGTACTATGTCTAATGTGTTACTCTTGTTTTTAATGTCGTCTATTCAAACGGAAATTTCCGGCATTTTAGGAAATTAGGTCAGTTTTTTAATGCCGAAATTGGCATCTATGCCATATTATCCTAACTAGATTTATTGATTCCATAGTTTAATCGATAACACGTGGTCAATGTGAAAAAATACTATATTGACGTGTTGATATACGAGTGCTATTCAAAATGAGCTTATCATAAATTTAGTACTCGGCTAATTACATTAGAATAAATTTAATCATCCTTTATATCATTAGTTTAATGTTTAATATGGTGCAGGTTATAATGGTTCGATTCCAGCATTTAGTAAGCCGCGGTTATTCCAGTAAATAAAACATATGCCACATGTAAATTACCCACTGAGAAAACATTTTTCCGTGATAAATTATGTAAATGAAAAATGATAATCATTTCATTGAACAAAGCTTGTGCGTTATTATAGCGTACAGGCCCTTAGGCCTGAATGCACACGGAAGTATTATTGCACAGTGGTCAAATAGTAAGGATCTTTTAAAGTCAAATGTTACGTTTGATATTTCAATTTTTACAAGACTTAGTCATCGATCGTGAAAGCGTTTGATAATTGGGTGACGAAGCCATCATCCTAACTGATAACTGAGTTATTTCTGACACTCAGAACGACCTTTTATGGACGAATATATGGTAAATAGTTTGTATCTATTTATATGATTTTACGACGAACATGCAAATATTAAATAATACATTAATCATTACTTCGGATGATAAATAGTAACCCATGTAATAACTGTATAAGGATTGTTTGATTTGGCTTTAATATGAGTATTACTGCAACAATGCGGTCGTTAGTTTTGTATGTGTAAACGACCTTTTGAGTCTTGTCGATTTGGTAATCAATTTGATCAATAAATATCGACTCTTATTTATATAATAACCATATCTCAGGGAATGAAGTAACTAATATTGTCGAGAAACGAGGTGTGTTAAAAATTAACGGGAATTTTAATTTTTCGGACAATAATATTTATTTATTCTTATACATTGATGTTGTCACCTTCAAAATAGTCCCCTTTGGAGATTATGCACGTTTGCCAGCGCTTCTTCCAATCCCCGAAACGCTTCTCAAACTCGATCTTTGAGATAGACTCTAGTTCTCTCAGCGATACGCTTTTAATATCATCTACGGCTGTAAAACGACATTTATTCATTTCCTTTACTTCATTTTTTACGCAAAATTTGATACAAATTGTTTCATCCATTTCTTTAAACAAACGAAAATCGCCGAGCTCATAAAACATGTCTAACCTTAGTGGCTGTCACAGACAAAGTTCACAATGAAAACAGCTGGAAGTTTTATCATACTACAGGGGAATGCATACCAACATAATGAAAGTTTTGACACTCAGACTCTCCAAGCCCTGCGAAATGAAAAAATTCCCGTTAATTTTTGAACACACCTCGTACATCTTCATCTACGCAATATCCAACAAACCACCGCATGAGCGTATGTTGGGGGTTGGTAATGAGCCAGTCATATATGCACAGCTATTAGTTCATGCACGTATTTGGATATGTATTAGCTCATATACAATATCATACGCACGAATACATACATACGAATATGCATCAAGGTCTAAGTGATGAAATCATTAAATATTATGGTCTTTGCGTAAAATGCCTAGAAACTTTATCTTTCTTTGAGAAATTGTCCTTCTTTTTTTCCAACATTAGTGTTTTCAATGATTCAAAAATCTAAATTCATGAAAAATATTTCGTATTTTCAAAATAATTTTATGGATTTTCCATTTTGATTTTATGCATTGGATTGCCAACCCAGAAAGCTATCTTAATCATGATCACAGTGATCCGAAAGTTACATTATTTTTTACTAGCTATACGAGCTATTCTGTTGCCTACCAAATCTTTCGATCCTTAAACGAATCTGGGGCTATAATTGTCAATCATACGCTTTTTGTTAATCAACCTCTTTCTTACCATCTTAATTTACCTTTTTTTGTGAAATTTGTCCTGCCAAAAAATGTTTCACCTTTTTTTCATAGTTAGTTCTGTCACTCCTTCATAGTTACTTAATCAGGAGTCGACTATCAACTGCCTCTCGTAATTTATCCTTGACTTTACTCTATAATTATTTCTGTCTTAAGGTTTCCTCAATAATGGTCTTTAGCAAGCTAAAGTGTCTCTGGATGTTTCCAATTGGTGCCCCTTTTCTTCTCGTGGGCGTTTTTTTCGGCTTATCACTTCAATCTCTCTTCGAACTAATTCTTCATTTTTTCTCTGTCTGTTCACTTCAATTTCAACGTTCTTCTGCAGTTCATCAGTTATATTTTGTTTCATCTGCTGGCTTTTTTTGTCCAAGTTTTACATGCACAGGAATTAAACTCAAAATAAAACTTTTGACGAATCGCTGCCATATCTTTACGACAGTACTTTTTTCCGTGACTATTTTCTTCGGCTAATATAGAAATCCCTTTTTGCTATTCCAACTCTGGTTACTGTTTCCTCATGTTTCTTCCGTCGTCATTGATTGTGCTGCCTAGGTGGCCAAATATTCCACCATTTCAGAGCGTCTTAGCTTAGTCTAGCATCTTGCATGAATCCATTAGTCATTCAAAATCTCTCGCTAAAATTGAAATGAGGTCTCTTTAGCGGTGATATTTTAATGTATTATTAGCTCCATCCTTCTACAGTAGGAGAGCTCACGCGAGTAAAATTATAAGAATGAGTAGTACACACATTTTATGTAGTACAATTGCTTGTACATATAGCTACAATATACTCGTATGTAGTACATACATCGACTTAAGATACCGTTTTTCGTACGAAAGATAAAGGATCAGATTAACATTATTTGACCGCGCAATTTGGTAAAAATATATTTATACTTTTCCATCCTATAGTAGTATATTGTATTGTCTTTATCGGCGTAGAGGAGCTACATTTGTAAAACGTTGTTATGATAAACTTAGGAGCGTATTCGAAATATTTTAGGAGATAGGCTGGGAATCACCTAAGAGTGATTAAGTGTAGAACTCATAGATTTGAAGTGCAATTTTTTCCACCAACAATAAGGGATCAGAATAACATATTCCAACCACGGTAGGGTCATGTTCTGTTCAAAATCGGGTCAAGCGGTGACTTGAATGGTACTAAAATATCAAAGTAGGTTGAATCAATGAAAAAGAGATAGCCAAGAGGCCGAGATGGTCAAAATTCTTTTGTCTAGCTTTTGTTGATGTTCTTGTTATCTACTGATCTTCTCGTATGCTTATTGCTCATTAGTAGCATATCTCACTTAGATACCGTAGTAAATGTGCCTATGGTTGTCGTAAGGTATCTCATTTAAATAGTTTACCGAAATAGATTGTCAAAATTAAGAGAACTTCATGTTTGATGTTTAATGTCTAGGTTATAATCTCCCTTTGCCATATACCTCAGCGTTGGCCTACATGGAACCCTTTAAAATTGGAATAAACAATTTAACCAGGAGATTTTCTTCTCTATTTGAACTAAAATGTTTTCTGCTCTTTAAAATTTTAGGTCTTACAAAAAGGTATGTTCATTTGCCTTAAGTGAATTATTTTGACCCGAAGGTTAATTTGAGTCTTGAAACTGATATTTTCCAAGTTAAAAAATTATTTTGCGTTATAATTAATTTTATCTACTTTAAAATGTTATAAATTGTGCAGACAATAAATTTCACTATATTTTCCTAGCTCTCTTCCTTAAGAGTGAATTGGTATATAGTAAGTTCCTAGCAACTCTATTCATGATTGATCTCCTTACAACCATACTTTAATAAGTAATATTCGATGGCTTCTTGTTGCTAACATATCAGCTGTACAAAAGGCAGCATTACGTGTTTAGGCATGCCCCGTCTTCAAAAAACCTTGTCTTCACGCTAAAGGTTTTGCATAATCCTAATTTGATACAATACATGATAATTGCCGAGTTTTACAGATTTTTGTAGATTCAAACATGGAAACGTAAAAAAAAACGTAAAATGGTGATATTTCTTTTCGTATGACGAATTAATGCAGATATTTCAAAATAAAACTAAGCAGCCATTTTTTTTAATTTGATTCGTTTTTGAAATAAATTAATATCTTTTTATTAACCAAATTGAACGTAAATGCTGGTCGGGCGTTTTGTGGAAAAATCAAATTTTCTATGACTATTTGCTCCTTCTGAATTTTCCTCAATTCCATGATATCATAAATGGTTCAATTTAGCGTGACCCACTTGCATAACACATACGGCTCCAAATTTGGGACTCAACGAAACGACAATTGGTGAAAAAGGACTAACCAAAGGATAACGTACAATTTTATTTTAAGGGAAAACAGGATGAGAAAAATGTTGATATGGAAATGTATTGGTTCGTGCTTAAAAGTTATGATTTGGGCAATTAGATCAATTGTTTTTGTTTATTTTTTTGTAATTTTTAATTTCCAGCGCCATCGGAGTCGAGGGTGCATGTCGGATCCAAAAAATGCTTTTATCTCCGCGGAGGTTAAATGGAAAACATTTTTCTATTGTTATCAAATTGCCTAAAACGCGATGAATAATTGGGCCTGCTTCCATATATACTCGGGAGGCATTGCAACCCAGACGCGAAGACCTCTATTGCCGAAGATGTCATCAATATTTCCGAGCGAGTGCAAGCAATATCCTCGCGCTGTTCCATTTTGACCTAAATTCCCTTTTCGCGTGCGGCCATCGCGTAAGCCATTCCAATCTGCGCTGCTGCAGGGCGAAGTATGAAACACAGCGTTCAAATAATTCATTAATTGCCCCTATTTTGATTGGATCAGGCGCTCGACTAACCTTCAGGACGAGAGATTCAATGCTGGAATGCAGGCGACCGAATGTTATTGCCTTGTGCATTTGCCAAATTGAATACAACGCGTTCGCTAGGTTATAAGACACTTGGAGCCGAATTGGACTCTCTCGACGAAAACATCGACTGAGATTCTTGAGCAATAAACTATTTGTCGAAGACTGGGAAACGAGCGAATTAAATATATATATTTTAAAATAGCCGGGATCATCGGTAGAAAAACAATGGAAAATAAGTGTATCTGTAATATGTATACTAATGGATTCGGACTAAAACAGTTAAAACAACTAAAGAGTTCTGTTCCTAATTCCTCTTGAGAAAGGTGGTTGCACCACTAGTTTCTGTGTTTGCTATGACTATTTAGTGAATTTTATTGTGCACGTTCGTGGCTTTTCCAAGAAATATATATATATATATATATATATATATATATATATATATATATATATATATATATATATATATATATATATCGAAAAATGGTTTATAAAGAGCTCTCCAGGTCGTTTTCTGGGAGAACTATTCGCCGATTGTGTCAAAAAATCAAATATAAGGTCACATTCTCGTGGAAGAAAAGTTTTACAAAACTTCATTTATTTCTCTTTTACCTTTTACATTTTTGTAATATACTATATTTGAGTCTAATTTATTTTTTTAAATATTGTCCACCACATTTCTTTGAATGTGAAAGTGAATCACTTCATGAGAAACCTACATAGTACTTCATTGGACAGAGCATTGGTTTTTTGTTTTCGTGTAATGCGTGCAGTCGCTAACAGATTCAATTTCATCTTAGACAGTTAATTTATATTGGTTTCAATTAACACATATGAATAATAGCTGCAGCAATTACATATATTTGTAGAGTAATATACTTGTAGGTAATGTCTTCCATTTGCATAGACGTCTCATATATATTATTCATTCTATATTTCTTTCTTCACAGGTAAGGATGATTAAGAGTCTACTTCATGCCTTGCAGACCTGAGGAAATGGAGTCATTTCGACTGAAACACCTATACCCTTCTGTCGCAAGACAGTCCAAAGAGTTAAGTTTGTTTTTCAAGAGTTCTTTGATTTTTTCAATTAATTTTAATCATATTTCTATTTTACGCGTGTTAAATTCATCGAGTGAATTCGACTTCTGATTTTTGACCTTTGTATGTTCACATGTTTCGTGCTGATCGCCTCGAAAATGGAATTTCATGTAGTCAAACGCGATGAAAACGGTCGTTTACGTTTCTCATAAGGTCACCTCCGTGTATTTGACTGCCCTCAGAAAGTAACATTTACTTAGGCTCGCTTCAATCCAGTTTTCGCCGGGTAATTTAGTTCCCGTAGCCAGTAAATATCAGTTAAACACTAGCAAATTCTCAGTTCTTAAATTCAGGTATTCACATAGAAACAAGGAGAACTTTATTTTTTAAATATATTTCGGACTATTTCTGTGACACCAGTGTTCAATTTATTGCAACTTTGAATTTTTTCCAGTATATTATTTGTTACCATGTAAACATATGTGGATGGATGTTTAAGCACGTTTTAATTGATAGAATTATTTCACAAATGATTGCGCATTTGATATTCTTTTTTCATAAGAATGACTTGTAAGTTCTGCACCAGAAATCTCTAATTCTTGTGCTGATAGTCCTCCACTGACATAATATGGTGTATAAAATCTTGGTGAAGGATCTCAGGTTTTCTCGGCACATGGTATTCAAGAAGTTCTCTCGGGTTTCCCATCGGGTCAGGTTACAGTACACCGGCGTTTCGATGGCTAACTCTGCCACACCAAGAGGAACACGAGAGGTGCATCAGTTTATTCTACTCAGCAAACTCTGCGGTCGCCGAACATTGCCTCAATAATGACCACAGAATCAACTTTACCGGCACGATGAGGCTATGCCACGCCAACGGCTACTGGGATCGCGTGGTGAAAGAAGTCATTGAAATCCGACTAGACACCTATAATTTCAACTGACACAACGGCTTCCAAGTCAGTAACACTTGGAATCCAGTGCTGAAGAAAATGAAAAAAGCACGGAAACGCACCCGATTGGCCGTAGCGTAGCACATTAACTCTTCCGACCAATCAGGGCACACCTGAGCCTTGGCGGAGAGTATATATACCAGACCTTTTTCTTACTCTGCACTTCACTGCACTGATGGCAGAGTCAGCCATCGAAACGTTGGTGTGCTGCAACCTAACCCAGTGGGAAACCCGAGAAAACTTCTTGAAAATCTTGGTTTTTATCGATGTAGATCACATGAAAACTAACGTGATAAGACCAATTTTCATCATTGACGGTTGATAGAAAGCTCGTAGTATTATAAAAAGTGTAGACTTTGCCAAGATTATATGTAATTGACATCTTATCAGGAATATAATTTCACAATTTTATTATGGCTTGGTATTTAACCCCTAAGCTTTGGGCAGTTATTACAATCAGCAACTATTTAAGTAAAATTCAGAGGAACTGCTGGAAATGTCACTACAATAATGAACGGATATTCTCTGATTGATGGTGTTTTATGTGTGAGAGATTTTCCGTAAGTAAATGGCACTCTTTGTGGTAATTACCACAACCATGCTGTGAATATCAAATTATTCGACACCAGGGCATAGAAAGCAATCCATACTCATGTCACCAAATTTCAGCGAGAAAAAAAATCGTTTTTCTAAGCATCATTTTTTTCTTGTACATGGCCCAGAAACGAACGAAATTGTTAAGTATGGAAAGATCGTTCGACGCGTCGATGAAAAGTGGGGAAATTACACGGAAGCGAATGGTTGGAAGGGAGGGGGGGATGAGATGGGGGAAGGTTATTGGCGCACTGGCGGGGTGGTTGTTATGAAATGGTGAAGGGGGATGAGGGGGAGGAAGTGGTGCCTGGCGAGGGCGGAGATAGACGCACCTGTTTGAGGACGTATGTATGTTTGCGATAGTTGAAACTCCGCATGGGAGAAGCTGGGGGCGGTGGATTTCAATTAGTGATCAGCAAACGGGATAAGGGACTTTTAATCTCGCCGACCCCTCCCCATGGCAGGATACGTCGGCGATGATTGGGTCACCGCGTCCCCCCGCCTCAAGCACCATCTCAATAAATCTCTTCCCACCCTCACATCACCCACATCATGTCTAGCCACGTAGAGAGAAGTATGCGGATTCATTCGTTCAAAGTTGTTTGGTTTTTTTTTTATTTCGTTTTCCACCCCTACAATCCGGAAATTGATGCGTGTTGGTACCTGGGATTTGCCTGCGGTCTCGACCAGAAAAAAGTAAATAGTAAAAAGTCAATTAAAAAAAAACACGTGCATAAATAAACATAAATTCACCGTGCGTATCCCTTCCTCTCTCTCTCTCTTCCTAAATTTAAACCAAGTATTGAAATGAGATAAAAATAATTGACTTTGTGATTCCACACACTTTATTTGAAAACATGACCCAGCTTTCAGCGTCTGAACGCCATCATCAGATCTGATGATAATGTTCAATCTGATGATGTTCAATCTCGAAACCTGGGTCGTGATTTTAAATAAAATATGTGGAATTACAAAATCAATAATTTAATTTCTATACGTAGTGCATATTCCGTAAAATTGTTCCGGAGACAACAAATTTTAAACGAACTACTTCTTCGAGCCCTATGCCAAGGAAATACGTCCTGGAAAATATTTTTGATTTTCGACGCGAGAAAGCCAATTCTTATCGTCAATACTGTCGGTGAACCGCCCTCGTATGATCCATTTTATTCGGTCTGTGATCATTTCCTTTTTCGCTCTCATTTCTGCCAGGGGTCTCTTGCTTGATACTCCAAAGACAATATCTTCCTTGGTCCTTCTTTAAGGTCCCTTTCCAGAGAAATTTCAGGCGGAGATGGAGAGGGGTTATATTTATGGACGTAGAAAGAGAGGAATTATTTTTCAAAATAGAGAGAATAAGTGTAGAACAGATATATGAGTAAGATGCCATTTTTTTCACGAACAATAAGGGATCAGATTAACAATGTCCGACCACGGTAGGGTCTTATTCGGGTCAAAATTAGTCTGGTGTGTATTCACCCCGTATTACACACCCTAGCGGTGGCTTGCAGGGAACTAAAATATCTAAAAATATTACTTGATAGCTCAAAAGGTTAGACCCTGGAAAGTCGAACATCTATGGTTGAAGTATCACTCATGGAAAATTTTATGCCCTTATGACCTGTATCATGACCACAATTCTCTGTTTGATTTTAATGTGTGTTTCTATCCCTTTACCTAATGCAAATATCCTTTATCCATGTAAAAGAAGACTGCTTTGGCTATTTGGCGGGTTGCGTTCATTTTTTCACCCCTTTTTGGGCCATAATTCTTAAAAATATCTGAATTTCTGCTAAAATAATTGGACAACATTAGGCGATTATGTAATGTTAATATTGTGTCACAGTCATGCATCCAAATTATGTTTGGTGTGGTGTCCTTTTCACCGCTGTTACTAACAGGTCATTGTAAGACGAGCACCAATTTGTAAATAATGGCTTTGAATTGTCTTTGTGGTGCTGAATTAGGACGATTAATGATATTACGGAGAATAGCACTGATAATCTAAATCCTTAAAAATTAACCTCATTTATATATCATATTGATTGAAATTAAAAATAAGAGCGTTTCATGTCGTTATACGGTCTACAACCACAATCAAATATGTCACATGTGATCTTCAGCAAATTCTTAAATCTTAAATTATTGTAATGAAACGCTGTTTAAAGAAATGTATCTGCCTTATTGCATAGATTACATCACATATGTATTTCTGTATTGTTACGTTGCTTCTAGAAACGTGTCTATTTTGTAGGCATTGCAAACATAAAGTTTGTATAAAGAAACAAAAAATATATTACTGACCCTCCATTCACTGTTCAACATGCCCACGGAGGAATTCAACGACATTAAACAAATCGAAGCAACTGTTGCGGGGTTCCAAAATTTAATAAACATAAAACAAGGTACACGGCATTCACGAACTCTGAAATGAATCATTCATTTGGGGAAAACCGAATTTAACGAAAGAAGACATTTATGTAACGACCACGTTGGTATGAGGCCTGTGAAGAGTGGTCCCCGTGAGGCGCAACCCGCAAGGAAAAGAAAATTGTCCTTCAGGCTTTTTAATTTTGATGTCGAGATTAAATATACTTTTTTATTCCTTAGAGATATTTCTTGTTGAATCTTTACATCGATAACAAGAATGTACTAAAATTAAAATTGAAAAATAACCAACATGGCTTTTCCACATAGAACATTTTATTTGCGACATAGGCTGCGTTATGGTATAATATCTTCAGGGATAACATCTGCACATGAAGATGCTATATCATAACGAAACTTATGTGGTAAATAAAATTTTTCATGTGGAAAAGCCACGTTGGTTTTTTTAATTTCAGTATGAAGATTTTCCACCAAATCACGCCAGAAACAGTTTTATTTAAGTATGCATTCAGTTAGAATAGTGTTCTTCTTTCAACAAAAAATTACTGTATGATGCTATATGCCTCATAATATGTAAATTTCAGCATATAAATAATATTATTATTATTAGGTAATCTACTGGTTAAGGTAGGTTTTTGGATTGACACAACTATCAAATAAATATTTTTTGTAACTCCAAACAAAAGCCAATCCAGCAACCTAATCTACATCAGGTCCCTCTTCATCTCTGTGAACTTCCTTCCTCCCTTCATCCCATCCAACATCCCTATCCTGTTCCTGCCCTTTCCTTGTTTGCCTAAAATTCTCCCCTCTATTGCCTTCTTCAACATTCCACTACCGCTCAATACCCCTTGCATCCATTTCTCCTGCCTTCATAGGATTTCTCTCAAGAAACCTCTCTCCTCACACACCATCTCCAGTACTTCCTCATTTGTTTTCCTTTCGGTCCATTTCACCTTCTCCATTCTTCTCCACACATAAATGATTTTGTATATTTAGTTTTGGTATACAAAATAACATAAATGCATGATTGGAATATTTTCAGTTATATTTGAATTAACTAGGGTCATTCTTTCAACATATAATTAATAAATGTTTTCATTATAGTTATATTACAGTTTTGAAATGTTTTTTACGATTAAAATTCTTAGGGGTACTACCTTTTTCTTTGCAGTAGAGTCTTTCATAATTCATTTATTCGTAGCTTCTGCTGTCTAGGAAGTGTGTCCTCTCCCTTCTTCTTTCCCGATTATCCAATGATTTACAACATTACACACTACCTTTCATTATTCCCTATACAATACTTTCCTGCTTTTCACAAATTTCCTCCAGTTGCTACCTCTCTATGCTCACAGAATTTAAAACGAGATACATGAATATAAAAGAATCAAAGTAATTGAGCAAACATCCACGGAAATACAATAGGATAAAAATAAATCAGACCTTGTCGATGAGACATCAAACATGCTCTCCTTGTCATTTTAATCCCAATAATCATCAAATTCTAAAAAAATAATTCAATTTACAAAATAAAAAATGCAGAAAAAAATATGAGACCACATGATTGGTTTGGAAATTGTTTCATGATAACAGGAAGCATCAAATTCGATTGTGTGCTACAATTTACTACGTCAACAGTTGAGAATAATATTGGTAGCGAAAGTAATTAAACGCTTTAGTTTTGTGCAAATCACTTAGAGGATAGAATTCAGTTTCCAATTTTATTGTACCACGTGTTCATGTAAAATATTAAACCACTCTGAAAAAATCGTTTTCAGCGGTTCGATAGAAGATTGACGTTGTGAGGGGGACCTTGTTTTCTTGCTGCGATCAATTTTCACTTGTTTATTCAACAGTGTTGATAGGGAGCGCGAGAGGAGAAGGAAGCAGCAGGGACTAACGAATCACTGCGAGTTGTTGGTGTGCAGTGGTGCTTGTAATTGAGTTTCCATAGGAATGCAGATTGCACGGGTCCTTGCGGCGAATTCCGTCAACGCTGCCGGAGGCGACTTAAGAATCCCCGGCTTGCGACACGAAGAGGAATCCCTCTCTGACGTTCCTCGTGCTTTTGACACTCGGGAAGACATCAAAAACCTTCGTCTTACGTTGGTGGTTCCCTCAAGACGAATGACCTGAATGTTGGCAAAAAATTTAAACTCAATCTTTCCAAACTAAACGCTTGAATACCTCTTAAAATTATTTACCGTGATTTCTGAGTTTTCTATTTTATAAGGGCCAAAACGTGTAAGAACTACTAAAAAGATACAATACTAAAACAATAGGTTTTATACAGTATAGGCCATTGTAAAAGAAAAATATAATATGATACAGTCTAGATATACGATCGTATATTATATTTTCGTAGACCATGTATTTTTGCTAATGTATATATTCAATATGGGATGAGAATCAACATTAATAAAACAAAGGTTAAGCGATTTTCCAGAAAGTAAAAGGCTAAGCTAAATATTAAAATAGGCGGGGAAAAAATAGAGCAGGTAGAACAGTTTACATATCTCGGAAGTGTTTTGGACCAATACGGTCAAAGTGGTACGGGCGTAAAGAGAAGAATTGCGCTAGGCAAGGAGGCTTTCTCAAGGAGGAGGGAGTTGATGACGGGGACGTTGAGTAGGGATGTTAAGACAAGACTCGTAAAAACTCTGATATGGAGCGTAGCTATGTACGGTGCGGAAACGTGGTCACTGAAGCAGGAGGATAGATGTAGATTGGAGGCTTTTGAAATGTGGGTGTGGAGAAAAATGGAGAAGTTGAAATGGACCGAAAGGAAAACAAATGAAGAAGTACTGGAGATGGTGGGTGAGGAGAGGGGTTCGTTGAGAGATATCCTATGGAAGCAGGAAAAATGGATGAAAGGCGTATTGAGCGGTAGTGGAATGTTAAAGAAGGTAATAGAGGGATGAATATTGGGCAAGCGAGGAAAGGGCAGGAACAGGATAGGGATGTTGAATGGGATGAAGGGAGGAAAGAAGTACACAGAGATGAAGAGGGACCTGATGTAGATTAGGTTGCTGGATTGGGTTTATTTTGGAGTTACAAAATGTTTATTTGATAGTTCTGTCCATCCAAAAACCTATCTTAACCGGTAGATTACCTAATTATTAATAATATATATATTCATTCACACATATAAATAGATATAAGGAAAGGGGATAGGAAAACGCATAAAAGACGAACATCTTTATTATATCATTAACATAATTTTAGCATGTGTATTTCTAAGTAACATCTCAGTTAACCGTCTTACTTTGCGGGACCTGGCTATTAATTAGTAGGCTGGTCGTGTGAAAAACCATAAAAGTAATATTACAAAGGGTGTTGAGTGCCTTGATGCTAGATGGCTTCAAGCGATCAAATCATGTCGATCAACTTTGTTAGTTGGAAGGACGTCTCTTTAGCAGTGATTTTGAAAATGTATTATTACCCACATGGTGCGTAGGTAAGAGAGATCATGACAATGAAATTAGAGAGAAAGAATGTTGAAGATAGATGTATTGAATAAAAACGAGATAGCCAAAACCGTAAACTTGATTGGTACTATGTGGTAAGGGGAGGAAATAAAGCATTTTAACTAAACTAAAATTAAATTAAATAAAAATGTAAATTATTTTAAATAAACAGATTTAAGATGCCATTTTTTCACGAACGATGAGGGATCAGAATAACATTGTCCAACTGCGGTAGAGTCATAGTCTGGTCATAGTCAGGTGTGTATTCGCCCCGTGCCACAAACCATAGCGGTGGCTGGCAGGTTACGTAAAGGGAGAGAAAAGTACGTAAAAATATCGAAACATCATGCCACTGTTCTATTAGAACGCACTAGCCATGGTTTGATGACCGGCTCATAGATAGCAGAAATTCTAAACGTAAGCAAAAGGTGTTGACATAGCGGATGCTCTTGAAACATGAGAAACAGAGAAGAAATGTTTTCTAATTTTTTATTGATGAGTTATTTTTGCCTACATTTCTACTATCCAATAATATTGTGATACTTCAGAGCAATCTAACATTAACTCTACGCTTTCTCCACACCGACTAAAGTCACGCGAAAAAGTTTTTCCCAAGTAATGCATATTATATCGTAGTAGTTACAGTACCTTTAAGATTTCTCTCGTGAAGCACATTACTCATTTGAAAAAGAAATAATATTTCAAACTTTAAAATAAACAACTTGACTTTTTCAGTCAAGTTTTCATCAGTTGCCAGAGAAAAATCATCGTACGTTTTGTGCCTTATTTTTTTAAGATGAAAACTCATGCATTATTCTAACTCCATTATTACAAATTAGCTTAATTTTACCTTATTACTTTAGCCTATTTGAACTATTCCTTGGCGGCAGTAAAACAGACGGTAATTGTGAACGATTTTCACCATCTAATTCAATCCTGTGATCAATTTCATTACATTTTTTCAGCTACATATGTACTCGAGAAAAAATCATAGACTTTCCAAACTTCCCGTAGCATTCCTAATAAACGTTTTAGAGGTTCGATATACAGTTATCTGGGAGATAAACGTAGTGTTTTCTTTCTTTTCTCGCCCTCTACACTTTACGGTCTTTTAAGTCTGCGACCCCCCCCCTGGGTATTTTAGTTGGCCGTAGCGAAAGGTTTTTATGCTCGCGAATTTTCACTTTCAGCCGTCAGCCGTCGGCCGTCAATTGGCGCTACACCCTCTATACGCCTGAGTCTTTCACCAGCGGCGGCGTATTGGTTTATTTTCGGCAACAGCGGTGCCGTGTGAACATTTTGGTGACGTGAAAGCTTTTCTTCGAGCCGTCGCAATATCCCAGCGTGAGTTGAAGTGCAACACGCGCGGTTTCTGATTTTGACATCGAATGGGAGAAGATCGAAAAAAATAAATGACACAAGAAAGAAAAAATTGCGTGAGCACATACGATTTGTTATGCCACGGGATATTGCTTTATATATTCCCATTCTCGTACCGTAAGCACTATCATGTAAAGCTTAAAAACTATATTACAAATTTCATTCTGATCCCAGCACAGCTTGTGAGTTAATTCATAATTATTTAAATAAAACAGTTTCTGTCGTAACTTGGTGGAAAATCTGACTATGTTATACTGTAACGAAGCCTGGGTCGTGAGAAGAAAAAAAATTATCTGCAAAGTGGTTTAATTGAAAAACGTCATAATTATTTTAAAAAAATCAAAAATCCTTCGGTCATTTTTACAATGCATGACATTATTATTTTAGTTGCACCTTGTCTACCTGCACGTATTGATTATCGTTTGTAGCAAAGTAAGTGGTTCATCCGTGGAATATTAATCCTTAGATAATATCGATTACCCCTAGGAGAATAAAAACGTTCAGTTTGTGTTAGGTAAATTCATTATGAAAAATATACAGGTGGACAAGCTAAGAGAAAAAAATATTTCCTCCAAATATATTGAGGGAATCCATAAAACTGAAAATTGTTTTTTCCAATTATTTTACCTATCCGGAGTCCCCGGTTAGGTGGTATAATTATGAAGTATTTATCATTCCGGAAACAGGTCTAGCGTAGCGAAGAGGACTACACGTATGATCTTCTAAAAATACGTTTTGATAAACTTTATATTATTTCATTATTAGGTAATCTACCGGTTAAGGTAGGTTTTCGGATGGACACAACTATCAAATAAACATTTTGTAACTCCAAACAAAACCCAATCGAGCAACCTAATTTACATCAGGTCCCTCTTCATCTCTGTGTATTTCCTTCCTCCCTTCATCCCGTCCAACATCCCTATCCTGTTCCTACCCATTCCTCGTTTGCCTAACATTTCCCCCTCTATTACCTTCTTCAACATTCCACTACCCCTCAATACACCTTTCACCCATTTTTCCTGCCTCCATAGGATTACTCTCAACAAACCCTTCTCCTCACCCACCATTTCCAGTACTTCCTCATTTGTAAAACTTTATAAATCACCCTCGTAAACTTAAAATATCTAGCGAAAAATATGAGAAATCTCAAATGACTACGGGTTTATTTTATTCATGCACGAAAAAAATATAGGAATTATGATTTTACGTATAGGGGTGATGCAAATCCTATGTTTACCAGTGTGAAAGATATTCATTTCGGGATTTGTGAGTAAATTTTAGTAAATACATTCCCAAATATTCTCGTATGTACAGCTACGTACTTCCTCGGTATATTTCACCTAGCGAAATATTTCACCTACTTGGGCAATAGTATAAGTAAGAATGGAAGAGGTCCGACGGATATCAAGTGAAAATACCTGAAACTAAGAAGGCATTCATGAAGGAGAGGAAAGTATTATGTACTAAAAATCTTAGTTCGGAAATAAGAAAGCAGTTCGTCAAAACGTTCGTGTACAGCATGGCCACTTAAGGAACAGATACGTGGAATATTTGAAAAGTGTACTTTCAAAATTGGTATCCGTCGTTACATGGCGATGAAGGAGAATGCTGATTATTACATGAGGAAAGGTCCATATGAGGAGAACCCTTGGGTAAAGGAGAACTACATGGATTGAATTAGATATTACTTGAAGCAGATTAAATTAGTTTGAAACACATTAGAATGAAATAATGAATATAAAATTCTGCCGGAAGACCGAAGAATAAGTTTGTACGACATATTAAAAGAACGTAACATATGAAAACTCTCCAAGGGGGGAGGGAATTGGCAGTGAATAGAGAACATAACAGGGCTTCATTAAATCAATCTAAATATTTAAATATTTATGATGATTGATGATGTATGTGGAGTACATAGTTAACTGAGAAACGAAACTGTGAATAGAAATGTTTTCATAAGTCATCAATCATTATGTTCATTTGTCATGCCTTCGAATTTCTCCTTGCAACAGTCTCACTTTCATCCCATTGCCTAAAGTATGTCATTGGTATTCATTTCCGTCCACTTATTTTTTACCATTTTCATCCCCGTCCATACAGTATAAAAATTCTGTCTGAATTTATCCATTTACGTAAAAGAAAAATTTACATTTATTTGCAATGAATACGAGGGTCATCCAGAAAGTAGTACCCGTTCGTGCCGCATGAAGTGCTGACGACGCGAGTAGCCGCTGGACGAGGTCAGATAGCTTCAGTGGCTTGTCTGCCTTCTCTGAGCCAAGTTGCGTGACGCTAGCATTGCCTGTGTTGTTTCTGTGATTGTTTACAATGTTTAAAAAAATTGAGACCGCCGCCAGTTGTGAAGTGAGGGCAGTGATTAAATTCCTCAATGCAAGAAACGTTCGCCCATGTGATATTCATCGCCAATTAAAGGAGGTGTATGGAGACAATGTAATGGACGAGTCGTCTGTTCGGCGGTGGTGTCGCAACTTCAACATGGGGAGGGGGAACACACACGACGATGAGCGTTCGGGGAGACCGTCTGTCATTACAGACCAACTGGTGAGCTCAGTTGACGAATTCGTGAGGAACGATCGGCGCGTCACAATTGATGACATCTGTGAGCATTTTCCCAATGTTTCTCGAACAATTGTTCATGAAATTGTTAAACACCATCTGCATTATGCAAAAATTTGTGCAAGATGGGTCCCTCGCATGCTTACAGATGAGCACAAAACCAAGCGTATGGCTGCAGCACTGACGTTTTTGGGACGTTATTCTGATGAAGGAGACTCTTTCTTGACTCGCATAATTACTGATGACGAAACATGGGTTTGTTATGCATCACCTGAGAGTAAACGACAGTCAATGGAGTGGCATCATGCTCATTCACCAAACAAACCAAAAAAATTCAAGACAGTTCTGTCCACCAGGAAACTCATGGCAACCATTTTCTGGGATCGACGAGGTGTATTGCTTATTGATTTTATGGCCCGTGGAGACACTATTAATGCCAATGCGTATTGTGAAACATTAAAGAAATTACGGCGGGCAATACAAAATCGGCGGCGAGGTCTATTGTCTACTGGTGTCATTCTCGTTCATGACAATGCCAGGCCTCATGCAGCTGGGATAACACAAAAACTTTTGCAGCAATTCAAATGGGAAACTTTCGACCATCCACCGTATAGCCCGGACTTGGCCCCTTCAGATTTTCATCTCTTTACAAAGCTTAAAGACTTTTTGGCAGGAAAAAGATTTGACAGCGATGAAGAACTTAAAGAAGGAGTGACCCTGTATCTCAATGAGCTGGCGGCGAAGGACTATGCAGCAGGAATACAGAAACTTGTCACACGTTATGACAAATGCCTTAATTTGCTTGGAGATTATGTTGAGAAGTAGTTTAAAGTATCCTCTTTCAAATAAAATTTTTTATGTTTGTTAATATTTACTTTTGTGTCTTTATTTCACGAACGGGTACTACTTTCCGGATGACCCTCGTACTACGGATTTTTGCTGAATTTTGTTGAATGTTGGACCGTAACCAAGCAATTTAATTCTGGAAAGAAAGAAAAGCTGTTAAAAAAAACAGTTATTATAAGGTAATCTACCGGTTAAGGTAGATTTTTGAGTGGACACAACATTGTAACCAGTATTGCCTCCCCCGCTGCTGGGTTCGACACACGGCCGCTTGGGCCGAGTCCCACTGTTGCGAGGACTCAATTTCCCTCTTGTGTCCATCATTATATTCTTGGGAATAATAATTGAGGTGGTTTCCCGTTGCCTTCCTCAAAAAAAAGCAGTAATACGAGACATATAAGGTATCAGGAATGGAGGGAGACTTATTCAACCAAATACGAGAATGACAGAGGCAAGTGTGGTATGAAAATTTGGAAGAAATCAGGGCAATGTGGAAGAAATTTTTAAGAGAGTGAAGTATCCGTTCATAACAAAAAATGAGATCTTCTTGGTAGTACTTACCCCGAAAGAAAACGGTTTAGTTATTAGAAACGAGTAATTAAGAATTTAATAAAAGCTCATGTGTTTTACTCTTGTGGAGAAAAATTGTGCATGGACAATATAAGTTTTATAATGTATGTTATAGTGATATTTTTAATAAAAACTACGTTAATCAACCAAGACTATTTATATTCTGGAAAAATATTTTTTTTTGCCTACAACCCATAATTTTCCTTGAAGGACTTTATTTTCCTTGTGCCCTCCACCCACGCGGGCCCCATTATCTTACGTGATTAATGGATCGTTCTCATTTTGATTAACGAGAAACTTCCGTCGATTCCATATGAAATCTTGGAAAATAATTCGAGTGCTTCTTGATCGGAAAACAAACAGGTCTTCGTTATTCGATATCGAATTCCCGTTGAATTATCGAAAATTCCGTTCCAGACGTCGACACCAGGCGAAGTCTCCCACGTCCTAAAATACTCGAAAATGAGGATCGCGTCGGAGGCATCGAAACCTTGGATTTCCCCGAGAAATCTTTCGAACCCAACCACGCCCCCTGTGGGACTCTCCGCGTGTGGGAGGATATGCTTAAAAGGGATAAATAACGCGTCCGTCCGAAAGCGGATCCGCTCCTTGAAGAATATGCCCTCAATCTCATTACTCCCATTCCTTTTTCACGCCTCCTTCACCCCTCTCTCCCAGAACTCACCCTTAGCCTCAAAAATCACCCCCCCCCCAACACCCAAGTATTCTGTCAAATGTATGCTCCGCCGCCGACCCTTTTTTTTACCCGTCTCACCACCTCTCAATGCGGGATGCGTTTATTTATCCTCTCTATCTCCGTCCCCCTTGTCGATTCCCATCCCAAATTTTCCTCTTGATCCCCCTGAATATAGCGCCGTTTCCAGATCCGCCTTCTCCTTCGCTTCTCAGTGCACAGGCGTTCACCGTGATAAAGTGGTCGCTAGGGACCCTCTCTTTCATTTCTCTTTCTCATGCTCCCCCCACTCTTTCCCTTTCTCCCCCCCTCTCTCTCTCTTTTCCTCCTCCAGCCACCCCCTTCTCTCTCCTTCTCCACCTCCCATTTCCCGCTCATCATTACCCATTCCCACTTTTTCATATCTCCCTCGCATTGCCGCGGGTCCTCGCCGAAATTGTTTTATTTTTTCTTCCGCTCCCTCCTACCCTGCTTAACCGTTTTTCCTCTCACTCCCTAACCTTCGAATGGGGGTGTGGAGGAGCGTGGAAGGGAAGGATAGACCCTAAATAAATCTTCCGCGGTGCCTGCCCATGATTTCATTAGTAGTATTTGTAATGATTCCATTAGCGTATGCTCGGCATCCGATTAGAAAATGAATGGTCGTGACGGTTTCAAAATAATGACGGCATCTTGGAATAGTATATCCTCGTACCCATTTGTCTTCTACAAATTTCACCCGGGGGAATTGGCGATCTACTATAACACGTGTCCCCTTCAGGCAGCCTTGCAAGCGGTCAATGAACTCGGAGAGGGTTTTTGCTGGTATTTCGCCATATTTTTGCTCCCAAAAATTAGATCGTGCATATTTTTAGGACGGAAATAATTTGAGAACGAAGAAAAATTGGATTTCTTTCGCATTAACTGGTAGTATGCATTCCTGAAGGCACTTTCACTTAATTTTAAACGCCAGTTTTTCATTGATTGGTAGATTTTTTAAAATCTTGATTTAAATTTTAGCTAAATTATTATTTTTCGGTATTTCTGCTAACCTCTTAAACTCCAAAAATATAGAGTACACGTGCATATGAAGTAAAGTTTTAATTTTAAACATTTCGGAAATAACGTGATTTTTCTAAGAGAGGAATGTTTTCAATTTTCAACCTACTGTCTACGGTTACTGCAATTTTATCTTTTTCTCAATTCCTAAATACGTCCAACGTTACAGATTTTCCGTGTGTAGCAGTGCAAGAGTATTCTTAAGGACAGGCTGCCAGCAATTTCTCATTATCTCCAAACGGTAATGGATTTAAGAAATATGAATATTGACATGGTTTTAAAAAACCCATTAGTTAGAAAGGTAGTTTTACATTATAATGATGAAAATGAAATGGACAGACAGGGTAGGAAATGAAAAAGTACTTTGATGAGTGCGTGAAAGGAGAAGCAATTGGAGGGATCTTAGTCGTAAAAGAGGGAAAGTAAATAGATAGGCATTTGGGTACACGATTTTTTTTATTTACGAGCGTATCTAAATGAAACATGAGAGACAGAATTATAAATGAAAGCCCAAGACTAACTGGGAGGGACAGATTATGGAACACATGAAGAAATCAAGATATTATCAGGGAGTTGGATATGAATTTGTAAAACAACTAGGAATCAATTCTCGTATTTATAACCCTTGATGATGATGGCATATATTCAAAACCTTGAGATACCAGACCAGCGGATTATTTTAACTAACTACAAGCCTAGCTGAATTCTATGGTCTCAGGCTCAACTTTGTGTGGAAGTTACAAATTATATTCATTTAAAACGTACAAGCCTAGCGGTTGGTTCTGATTCTTACGTACTGGAGAGCTTCCCGCGTTGTCCTATGGTGTCGGAAAATCTCCCACTTATAGCACAACCATACTTTCCGTTCCATTAAGAGAAACATCTTTGATTTTCCGATGAGTTATATCACCGCCATTGTCGAAAATTTCATCGATTAATTTGGCAAAGCTAATGCAAGGCACGAAAAATTGAGCACATGACTTTCCATCTGCATCCAAACACGCCGCCGAAGTAGAATTCAAGGTATTCTGTCTATTTAGCTAGGTTTTCGGACGTACAATAAAGCCTATTATATATTTTTTTACGATTCAATTCTGTTGTTTATCATTTGCTATTTCCCCCTAATTTTAGCCTATCTAAAAAAATACACCCTCTTCCTTAACCTACCACGCTTTCCCAATGCTCTCCATTCCGTCACTGACTTCAACTAACCCCGACATTTCAGTATTTCCTCCATTTATTTTTTATACATTTTTTTCGGATTTTCCCGCCATCCTTTGCCCTGTGAAATTGATTTGTATACAGTTTTCGCCACAAACATTTGTCTAAAGTCTCTCTTAATCCACCCTCGTCTTGTCTCAAGCGCTAAGTTTCGCGTTCGTACAGCGCTATGCTCCCTTTTTAACAATTAAACCAATCTTTTTTTTCACATATTTGCTAATTTTATCTGCCGTCAACTCTCTATTTCTTTTAAATGACTATTTCAATGAGGCAATCCCTTTAATGACGTCCCCACTATTATTACAATTTTCCTCTATATAGCCACTCAAGTACATTAACCGTGTCATCTCCTTTAATTCATTTCCTCCTACTTTGATGAAAAACTCTGGATTTCCACTCCTCAAGAATCTCTTTAGGTAATTATCATGAGTAATTAAATCACTTCAGGTTTTAGAATGAACTCATGAAAACATTAAAAGTCCCTATGATCATCCTAACCTTCCCTTATAAGCCTATGTCTCTGCGTTGTTTTAGTATACACATTCTTTCCATCCCTTTGTGATGGATAAAGTGCTCATTCGCTTCTTCCCTCTTCCAAGGCTAGCATTTATGTTTTCCTTTCTGCGCAATATTCAACATTCCATTTCTGGACATCTATTCCAAAGACGGTTTCAGCCTTCTTCAAATTGCGCAAATCATCATTCTCTGTTGATTTATTGCATATAAAACTGTTTGTCCTCCCTTGTCCAACTCGTTTCCCCCTTATTATTTCCCTTGCCCTCAATACCTTGCCGTGCATCTCAAAAGTCATTAATCTACAACTATATTTTTTCCATTAAAAACTGGGATTTGCAACCATGCGCATGTTACAACTATGGTCCTGACCGAGAAAAATTTCTTAACGTATTAGCATGGGGTTCTTGCCGGCGAGGTGCGATTAAAAGTTAAAGCATTGCAATTTTTTTTCTCCAAATTGCGATTAAGTGGACATTCTGTTTCAATATAAATACTTAAGCACTATATATGAATATAAATTATAAATGGTTAAACTTTTCAGTGAACAGAGTCGTATATGAGTCAACTATCGCCAAAGTGAAGTGCGTTTTAATGGTGAGGGTAAAAAAGAAAAACTTTACACTTTACCTGATGATGATGCGCAGCATCGTAACCATGGTCGTATTGTATTAAAAGTGTGTGGAAGTGTAAAGGTTTTCTTTTTTTTGCCTCACCATGAAGGAATTCCACAATGTCAAGCCTGAAACTGTTACCTTTAGCGTTTTAATGCTTAAAATGGTTTATGTTTTTATTACTGGAACAGCATTTAATAGTCAGTTTTCTCGATATACGAGGTGTATTTTTCTTCTAAGATCATCACATTATTTTCTCGAGACTTGAGGTTGATAAAATAAATGGTTTTCGGTATTTATACCCAAACAGTTGCTGCTAATTTGAGAAGCGTTTTCAATGTTAGGAATGTAGTCCATTAGTTTGCAGAAATGGTGTGTAATCAATCATCTTACCAGGACAGTGTATTTATTTCACTTTTGTGTTTTTAACACCCTCGTCTAAACTCATCGTCAATTGAGTAAGGCATGAGATTATGATAATGATGTTACTATGGATGTGTGAAACATGAGCTCTCATTGCTGCGACAGTTGAAGAAAAGAAATAGGCCGAACGTTGTATGAAAACGATCCCAATAAGCCTCTGCTATTGGGCATCAGCAATTCTTCATCTGACAAAAGGAACCCTTACAGAAGCGTTCTCAGTGGTCGTGGAAATATGGTATCGACCGAGGGAAAAATTTTTACGTCTACAGGGAGATTAGGTTAGACAAGCAACAGAAGTATCAAATTGCTGGTACAAGTAATCACAAAATAATGAGACCTGAAAAAACCATAATGCATGTCGTGTACTTTCTATGAATATCCCTACATCAAGCGTAATTCTCGTAATTCCCTCGACACCACACACGTATTATTTAAATTTACAGTTTCAATGGTATATTTTGCATGCATCAACGTCCGTTCTTCTAAGCTAATGATGAAATTAAGCCACATGATTACTCCTATTGCATCTCATGTGTTGTTTGAATTCTTTGATTATGGTGTACTTTAGTATGTGCACTTAGGAAAGAGTCGCAGAAGATAAGGATGCTGGAAATGTTAACAAACAATAAATAAATGTGGTATATGAGCTGATTTTCAAACGTTGAAGTCAAGCTCTTGTGCAATATTTTTGTCTCTTACCCAAAGAGCAGATTTTACGAAAGGATAAAAAGTTCTGGCAATCAATAAATCGGCTGGTAATTGGATTAGCCCTTTGGGTAATCCAAAGAAATTATTTCGAATGCGTTGAGATGCTCTTTAACGTGGTCTCAGGTGCGTTCACCCCCCCACCAATCCCCCTCCCCCTCCCCCATCGGGTTTTCTATGGGACTCTAAATTTCCGCGCACGGCCTTAATTATTTCCTCTTATCTAGATTTTTTTTATCGATTTCCTGAGAAGCTTTCGGTGGAAGAACTAATCAGACGAAAATCCAGTTGTTATCAAGGGATTATAAATGTTTCAGAACATCTGAAAAGAACTTATCTCTAAAATGAAAGGAGGAAATATTTTTTTTAAGCTTAGCTCTAAAGTTGAAAAAGCGACCGTCATATTTTTTTGTGAAAAAGGGAGTTGAACGTTTTAAATTAATAAAATTTTCAGAATTTATCGTCGAAATAATTATGGCCACAAAACTTTTGCGTCTAGGTTCTACGAAAACAATGGAAAAGTCTATGTTCGGATTGATATTCAACATGAAATTAAACAATCCTTAATATCCTTGCAAATGGGAATGAAGTTAGTCAAATGGAATAATATTTCTGTTATTAATTTTTGCATTCATCCAGTCAGACAATGTATTCAAATTATATGATATTTGTAAAAATACTCTAGATCACTCGTAAATATAATGTGTGATTGGCAATGTATATCAGTTCTTTTCGACTATATATCGAACCTGTATTCCAAATAAATATCCCAATTTCTCTGCAAGGTTCCGGGTCATTTTAATCACTGTTCTAAAAATGCTTCATTCTTAATTCCATGTAGTGTATCCTTAAGATAAGACTCGCTCGTCTTAAATTTATATGTTCGCTCTCCAATTTCAAAAATGTTCACCGAAACTTAACAAATAATGACAATATTTGCTTCCTGACGAAAATACATATTTTCCCCCCTAAGAATACCGAGATCTACTCTAGTTTTACCGTAAACTTCGGATGACGGACTTTGCTGAAATTAAAATTGCGACAGAATTATTTAATATGGAGCGTAATTTGTTTACGGCTCGGGAACTTGGTCATTGAGAGAAGTATGATAAAGGGAGATTTTGGAGGCCTTTGATTTGGTGAGATTGTGCAGAATAGTAGAAAAATCAAAATGGGCGGGAAAGAAGACAAACGAAGTGGCATCCAGGCATGGTAGGAATAGAGAGAAGCTTGTTGGGATAAATCGCAGGAGACAGGAAGTGTGCATGAGTGAATGTAGGGGATACTGAGTGGCATAAGGAGAAAGAATTAGAGGGAAGGATGATAGGAAAGCGATATAGATGGTGGGAAACAATAGAAATCTCGGATTGAACTAAGGCAGATAGAAAGTATAGAGCTAAAATTAAGGTAATATAATATGGAGTGTATGGGTATTTCCTGTTACGAGTATGTGTGTGATTAGGCGAAATGTGGTATGTAGTGTGGGAGTCCATCAAAAACCGGTATACTATTGCCAATAAAAATAAAATATAATCTAAGAGTTATCCATGGTCGCGAAATAGACGGAACTAAAACTTGCGTAAACTTTGTTAAAAGTTACTGTTGCGGTATCTCCCGCAGTTTCTTGAAATTTGTCTAAGGTATAAACAGCCTAAGTGTTTCAAATTGGCTTTAACCTCGTGGATTGTGGTGCGTCGCGCACGACTACGAATACATGTGAAATTGAGTGTACGGTATTTCGTCACAACATCTTGTTCCTTTAAAAGCCCAAAAATTTCAGAGTTTAAGAGGACGCCTTGGTAGCTTAACTGGCTAAAGCGCTCGGCCGGATATCGAGGGATTCGGGTTCGAATCCCGATTATGGGGATTGATTTTTACGCACTTAAATTGTTGCATTTACTTGGTTAGCTTTTCAACAGCTGAGGAATCTATTGAAACTAGGCTCCTGCATTCTTAAACTCGAATATAGAAAACTATATTCATCCCATTTCCCAACGGAACTTGTGTGTCATGGCATTCATCAGAAAATCGCAGTTTGTACATTTAATACTACGAAAATGTGGCATATGATGGTCGAAAACAATGAGTGAAGGGCTTTATAGAGGGATACGGAAACGTGACGATAAGAAAAACTCGGAAAACCATATACAATGAAAAATACAGCAGTGACCATAGGAGGGAGCTAGAGATACTCTTACTCATTTCCATTTCATGTGGGCCGCAGTACTTCTCTCGTGGAAAGGAAAGCTCTGGCACTCGACTCGTTCGTATTTCGTGCCCACTGCCTGAGCGTTCGCCAGGAAGACCGAGTTGTTCTCGCCCCTAACCAATCCCCTCCCTTCTGAAAAGTTCGGGAAATTAATGATACGAAGACGCACGGGAGGAGGAATTTCTTTGCTTCCTTATCCTTCCGTTGCCGAGCTGTAAATCCCTAATGCGGGAAAATTCACATTGCAAAATTAATTCGCCCGGACAGGAATTCGGGCCCACGTGCCTCGGTTTCGATAGCCAAATGCTTTTTAGCCAGGCGCCCTCTCAAGCAGAATTGAAGATGTTAATCAAAACAAAAAACAACGTCACCTCGTACAAGGTGACGAAATAATTGTTGCCCCTGAGATACCGCTCACTAGATCTTCTGAATCAGAGATACACTATTTTAGTTGCTGTAACGTGGGCTACTAATTATCTTTTTTTTAACTTGAACAGTATATTTATTGCGTTGAAAATGAGAGTGGGTGATGTAAATTATATATTTTTCTTTCGTGAGAACAAGAATGGATAACTGTTGGTCCCTTCGAAATCGTAAATTTTGAGCATTTTCCATCAAGTGCGCGAAATCGCGGATTTGTAAAAAAAAAGTTTGATATTGCATGTCCAAAACAGTAGCTTTTTCCAACGTCCTGCAATCCATCCATGAATTCACTCGAAGGTCGGTTATCACTGGAATTAATAAAATACTCCTTTTTTCTGCTCATTGACGGATGTCAATCTCGATTTATTTTAAAATCAATGTTTTGTTTGACTGAATTTATAGAATGCTACATAATTCAAAACTAAACGCTTAAAAAAAACACACAATTATTTTTTTGTCTCGGATGTAATTTCAGTACTCGTATATTTTCGGTCAACACATTGTATCGTGTCTTACTCTTTTTCAAGTCTCTAGTCTGGTAAAAATTTGAAGTATTTTTTTGTGCTTGCAATCTAAGTTAAGGGTGTAACACCAACTCTCTTTACTTCTACATGTGTGCATTTTTTTCCAACGGGTCATCAATCGGTTAAATTCCGTATGGTTAAGTCCCATATATTAACTTCTGCTGTGTTGCTTTTAATATTTCCGCGGAAATCCATCAAACACGTTAAATTCTCAGGCTTCTTTGGCTGTTTTGATTGACAAATTTCAGTTTCATACTCTCTTCTCACCCGTGCTCTCGTAAAATCCTGGGAGTCTACGAGAGCTAGGTGAAAATTTCTCGGCCTGACATTGAAAGACTGCGATGTTCAGTTAAAAAATCATTTAATATTTCTACATAAACCCCCACAAAACCCTACACCTCTCACAAAACCTCTACATAAACCCCCACATAAACACACTTGGTTCAGCGTTTTTCAAGCGTCATTGTTTCCTTCCCGGAAGTGAGAGCCTGGGAGGCTGTGAAAATATCCGCCTACGGCACCCTCAACTGCTTAATTGGACACGAAGCGCTTCCCAGAAACTAATTTCTTCTAGGTTGGGAGCAGATGAAGGTTTGAGGGTGCTAAATCAGGATAATAGGTGGAAAGGCCGAGCAAATCGTACCCCAAATCCCATTACTTTCCCATCGCCAACGCACCTTTGTGAGCAGGTGCGTTGTCCTGGTGAAAGATGATCTTTTTCTTCTTCAAGCCAGGCGTCTTCTCGCGAATTTTGCCATCTCGCTGGTCAGGAAGACTGGAGTAATATTTGACCGTAATTCTTCTGTCTTTTTCAAGGTAATCAAGCAACAGGATCCCTTTCGCATCCCGAAATACACTGGCCATGACCTTTTTCGCAGATGCGATCAACTTCGCTGTCTTTGGCGCTGAACCACGTACTTCCACCCACTGTTTCAACCGCTGTTTCGTTTATGGCGTGTAGCGGTGGTTCCGTATGCACTGAAGGGACATTACAATTTATTTTACTCTCTAATCCAGGCTCATTGAAAAAAATGTAAATTCTCCACATACTGTTTGTTATCTGTTTATTTTGCTGCCATAATTTCTGTAGTGACCAAGCGGGATTTTTCAGCATCTAGATCTTTCGGCAACCCGCTTACGTCTCTCAAAACTGCCAGCTCCACCAAAGGTGTATGAAATCTTCTGGTTTTAGATCCTACTGGGAAAATGTAAGACGGCCCAGGGAAAGGAAATGCTCTTCCTGCCCTGGTAAGTGAATTTCACACACGGTACAGGGGTTTCTCTATAGGCAAACATATAGTTAATTACTGATTTTATTTGTTATGTTCAAATTTAACGCTGTAAACAATATAAATAAGGTGAGAGAATTGATTTGGGCCTTCATTGCTTAGTATTATTTCCATTCTGTTCGCTACTGTACCCCAATGCGCCATCTGTCTTTAACTTTTAGGCATACATTGTATCGAATTATTGATCTCTCTCTTATACAATGTTGGGCCCAAAAGTAGTATGACTTAATTTTTCTCCGATTGATGGACGGACGAACGGCAGTTTTTCTGTCTTGATTCGATGAGGGAAGTCTCAGGAAAGGCTGAAGACCGAAGGAATTTGCCTCCCAGCATTTGCGAAGTGCGAACCGTTCGTTTGCGAAACCACTATAACGTGACCGCGTTACACTCCGTCATGTACCGATAATCGGAACAGCCCTACGCCGTCAAATTTTGAGTGCAACCGGGAACGGGACTCATGACATGCTCAAGGCAGCTTATGGTGATAACGCCATGAGTAGATTGGGTGTGTTTGAGTGGCTCAAATTGTTTCGGGAGGTAGAGAAGGTTTTGAAGACGTCGTACGTTTAGGAGGCTCTTTTAAAAATGACGAAAATCTTGCAAATAGTGTAGGCTTTGTTGTACAGGGACAGTGATCCACATTTTTATCGACTTAGTCCTGTTATTTTTGGGACAGGCTTTGTACACAGGAGTTGGATGCTAGAAAATTAGTATCGCTCTTGGGGACCCCCTTAGATCCTCGATATCCCCCCTCCTAATCTTTTCCGGACGTTTCCAATGTTTCAGTGCGATCGGAACGGTATTTCTCCTTCTTCGCTGAATTTTTTTACCGCCTTCTTCTCTCAATCGTACCGCAGTGACCCAGTGCAGGTCTCCGCTGAGGTGTTCCCGCCCCTCTGAGCCCTCCGTGACCGCACATCTAAGGCATTGCTGGCATTTCCTCGCTGCCGTAGTTGTAATCCATTTGGCCACATGTTCCTCCGGATTTTCTTTATATCCGGAAGTGCTTAACACGTTTTGAAAGACATATCCCTGCCTTTCTTGAATTTTGGTGTACGACGCGCCGTAAGGTGGAGGGCGAATTCATTTATTCACGTTGGAAGCCGGGTAAAGTAATTGAGATCGATAATGTGCATCTCTATTTGGGTCTTAAAATTGATATTAACCATCTCTAGAACCGCACAGGACCTTTGGAATTCACTCTTGATTCCGACGGAATGATCACGGGAACCGAATCAACTCAGCGTGACCATTCATATCAGATCTTTCTCCAGTTAAAATGAAACAAAATTAACAGCACACTGGACGGATACAGTTTCTTATTTATTACCTCACATAACACGCGCATTGGCATCAAAAAAGCAAATTTAGTCACCCAAAACCCTCGCGACCTAATGACCCATTTTTTACCTGATTTCCATATTAAGGATGCATGAAATCTATTTCTTTTTAATTATTATAACATAAATAAAGCTAGGGTTCCTGATACATGTTACTGTAATGATTAGCAGGGAAAATTGTTAAAAATATTGAGGGAATTCTAATGCCATATTTACTAACATTCTAATGAGTGATTAGAGGATGATTAAATGGATATTTCATGACATCAGGAGCTGTTTATACGTACCGTGTTGGAAATTAATTTTATTCATTCAAGGAACCATAAAAATTGTGAAGGATCAATCATATTTCATAAAACAGGATTTTGCCAACAATCCGATTTTTACTAACTCGTCATCGTCATAGGCAGTAAAACTAATAAAGTTGAATTTTTTACGGCTCTTAATTGAGGTAACTGAAAGTATTGATTTATTTTTGTCTGCCCTCACCACATCCTTCTTCTTTTCTTTGTATAATGTGTCTTAGTGTCTATTTTGGTCCATTCATTTTTCAGTTTCAGTAACATTCTTCCTGTTTCACCACCTTTAACTGCCGAATGCGTTTCAATATTCCCTCCACCTTCTGCCTTCTCGGATATACACCTCCTGTCTCTGCCTTCTTCGGATATACCCGAGAAACTGACTCCCTTCGTCCAGACTATATAAAACTTCGCCGATAGTCTTTGATATTTGTCTGACTTATTTTCTCCCTGTTTTCTCGATTTCTTCCTCTCAGCTCAAATAAATACATCTTCCAACATAGTGTTACCTCAAAGATGAAGAAATTGCACCATATCGTTAGTTATATATTTAAATTATAACGAATAATCCATATATTTCTACATATGCGATGTAATTATTTGAAATGACGCCAATTTCATTCTCCTTCAGTATTGACTTTTAATAATCAAACCACTTTACTTTTCCACATGAACTTTTTCATTTTTACTACCCAGGTTTCGTTATACCATAACATCATCAGATAAAAATTGATAAGTCCAACACCGTATATATACATATCTCTGGGCGGAGGGGAAGAGGAGGGAGGAAAGAAAGGATTGGTTGAGCTAAGAAGAGGGGGGCTAAAAGTCTATGGTTTGAGGCGGATAAAAGTAAGTGGTTTGATTATTAAAAGTCAGTATGAAGATTTTCCACCAAGTTACGCCAGAAACTGTTTTATTTACTCCTTCAGTATGTTTGCCTACAATTCTATTAAAATCGGGAAAATTTTGAGAAATACACAATTTATTCCAACTTTCGTGGCAAATTAGGAAAAGTGGTGGGAGATTATTTTCTGAAAAACCGTTGACTTAATATTTAAATCGGGAATTCATGATGATGATGTTCCTTTTAGTTTTGAGATGATTTTATTTTATATTCTGCCGGACATCGCGCGAGTAGGTCCTTTTAAAAGCAGAAATAATAGTGAGACAATAGTGCTTTGCAAGATCCTGACTTATGATCCGAGGTAAAAATATATGTGACGACGAAACTCGAACGACGAAAAGTTGTGGAATATGATATCGTTCGTCGAAAATATTGGGAATTTCTTAAAACGAGAATGCATGAAACGGGTGGGGAATCGTAAATATGAGTGACCATCCTGCCCTGAGGAATGCTCTTTATTCGTTTTCTTGTGGCGGATTGCTGAATAGAAGTCATTCCAAAAAAGAGCGACCAACATTTTTTCAACCGCTGCCATTCACTCTATTTGGCACATGTCGGCGGCAGGTATCTTCCTGGTTTCTGAAGGAGGCTCAAAAGGAAATATTTGGCAGTCGTCGTGCTATTTTTCAAGTGTGTGTGGCGAATGGAATTTGGCAACCGTGCTTGTTTCTTCGTCTTACCACGTTGCACTTTCGCAACGCCATTCGAGATGATATCCTGGAACGCAGTATGATGGTTCAACACGTATCAATGGTCATTTGGGGTGCTTTTATATTTACATATATATGTATACTATATAAATAAATAAATATATATATATATATATGTATATATAAATTAGATATATATATATATATATATATATATATGTATATATATTATATATATGTGTATATATATATATAATATATCCATAAACCATAAACACAGTAATCAACCCGAAGGTCGGTTTAGTATGTGATGGTAGAGCTCACCCATGCACCAAGCCCGACGGCGTGTGAATAGTCACACATCAGGGTAGGGGGGGCAGTTCCTTTCCCTGTGCCGGCTATGGTTTCCCAGGAAGATCTGGTACCCAAAAAATCAACTAGCTTGGGTGGAGCTGCAGGTGCCCAGAGTGCCTTGCCCGGGAATCGAACCCGGGACCCTCCGGTCAGTAGTCCAACGCTCTACCCACTAGACCACAGCGATCCGATATATATATATATATATATATATATATATATATATATATATATATATATATAATACGAAAACCCGCCATATGACGAACATGAACATATGCTCATTCATATGAAAACACATGTCATCCGACTCGATATATATATATCGCGTAGGATTACATATGTGTACACGAAAAATTCGTTCCCAAATGGCTTTTGCACCACCATAATGAACCAGCTCACACTTCATTGCTTGTTCGTGAATATTTGGCCAAAACAATACTGTAACGATGCCCCAGCCTCCATATTCGCCAGAGATGGCTCCATGTGATTTTCTCATATTTCCAAAAATTAGAGAACCTTGTAGGGCCGTCGTTTTACAGCTGTTAATGACATTAAAAGCGCATTACTGAAAGAACTAAAGGCTATCTCAAAGATCGAGTTTGAGAAGTGTGTCGGGGATTGGAAGAAGCGCTGGCACAAGTGCATAATCCCCAATGGGGACTACATTGAAGGTGACAACACCAATGTATAAGAATAATTTAATATTATTGTCCAAAAACTTAAAATTCTGTTAATTTTTAACACACCTCGTAACATTTATTTCTATATATATATATTATTATTATTATTAGGTAATCTACCGGTTAAGGTAGGCTTATGGATAGACACAACTACGAAATAAATATTTTGTAACTCCAAACAAACCCAATCCAGCAACTTCATCTACATCAGGTCCCTCTTCATCTTTGTGTACTTCTTTCCTTCCTTCATCCCGTCCAACATCCATATCCTGTTCCTGCCCTTTCCTCGTTTGCCCAACACTCTCCCCTCCATTACCTTCTTCAACATTCCACTACCGCTCAAAACGCCTTTCATCCATTTTTCCTGACTCCATAGAATTTCTCTCATCATCTCCATCTCATCACCCACCATCTCTAATACTTCCTCATTTGTTTTCCTTTCGGTCCATTTCACCTTCTCCATTCTTCTCCACACCCACATCTCAAAAGCCTCTAAGCTGCGTCTATCCTCCTGCTTCAGCGACCACGTTTTTGCTCAACGTCCCCGTCATCTACTCCCTCCTCCTTGAGAAAGCCTCCTTGCCTAGCGCAGTTCTACTCCTTATGTCCCTACTACTTTGACCGTATTGGTCCAAAACACTTCCGAGATATGTAAACTGTTCCACCTGCTCTATTTTTTCCCCGCCTATTTTAATATTTAGCGTAGCCTTTTTCTTTCTGGAAAATCGCATAACCTTTGTTTTATTAATATTGATTCTCATCCCATATCTATCGCACTGAACCTCCAATTCACTTGTTGCAATGCTTGTAACCTCTTGGCTGACTGAGCATCTAATGCTTGGTCATCAGCAAACCGAACCGATTTCACGAATTCTCCTCCGACCCTTCCGAACACCCCCTAGCGACTACCTCTCCCAATTAACGCTGTCTCCTAGCAACGCACTCTCCCTAACGATGCACACTCCCTAGCTACACCCTCTTCCTAACGACGCTGTCTCATAACGACGCACACCCCCTAACGATGCACACCCTCTAGCGACGCACACCCCCTAACGGCGCACACTCCCTAGCGATGCACATCCCCTAGCGTCTCCCTCTCCCTTGTGACGCTGTCTCCTAGCGACGAACACTCCCTAGCGACGAACAGTTCCTAGCGACGAACACCCCCTAGCAATGAAAACCCCTTAGCGTCTCCCTCTCCCTAGTGTCGCTGTCTCCCAGCGACGCACTCTCCCTAGCGACGAACACTCCCTACTGACGAACACTCCCTAGCAACGAAAACTCCCTAGGGACGCACACCCCCTAACAACGCACACCCTCTAGCGTCTCTCTCTCCCTAGTGACGCTGTCTCCTAGCGACGAACAATCCCTAGTGACGAACACTCCCTAGCGACGAACACTCCCTATCGGCGAACACTCCCTAGCGACGCACTCTTCCTTCTTACGAGATATGTAAACCTGTCTTACCTGCTCAATTTTTTCCTCCTATTTTAATGTTAAGCTTACCCTTTTTCTTTTTGGAAAATCACATAACCTTTGTATTATATATATAGAGTATTTGTGATCATTAAAAAGGGCCTCTGCAGCCCCTATTCTCAACTTTTCCCAAAAACTGTAATAGTCACTATTTAAGTCACATGGTTTTTATCATTTAAATGTGTGCGCTACTGAATTAGAGGAAAAGTTAATTCAAATCAGAGAAAATGTCTTCAAATCGTTATAATACCTAATTTTTCCAGTAATCCGATATTTCAAGTGGCTCGTACAAATAGGAGCTGACAACGGACACCATTGATAAAATGTTTGAAATGACTGATGAAATCTTCAATAAATGTAATGTAGTTTACAGTTTTGTATAGCTCGGAAACATGGTCGTTGAGGTAGGAGAATAAGCGTACATAAATTGCTTTTGAGATATGGTTGTGGAGAAAGGCGAATAAGAACTAACGAAGTAGAGTAAACAAAATGAGTGATATGGGTGCTCTTGGAAAAGAAAAGGGAGATTTGTTGGGAAAATTTTGAAGAGGACCTGGGAGATGGATGCAGGAGATGCCGGGAACTAATAAGATGCTGAAAGTTACAACTGAGAGGAATATATTTCAGCAGCAAGGTAGAATGCAGAAAATAAAAGGTATTTTGGATTGAATTAACGGAGGTGTGAAGATCGAAATAATGCAATACACGACATTGAATTTCAGGGTATTTTTGTCGCGTAAGTTTGAAATGTGCTGCAGTTTAATACATAGTGCTAGGATCCATGAAAACTATGTCACTACGCTATCATCCTATACACTACCAACTGTTAATCATCCTGTTGGAATAATATGACTGTCAATCTACTTACATATTGAGCATAAGAAAAACGACCGTACATTCCGGAGAAATCCAGGCGAAATACAATGAATTAAAATTAAATAAAACAGTTTCTGGCGTAACTTGGTGGAAAATCTTCATACTGACTTTTAATAATCAAACCACTTTACTTTTCCACATAAACTCTAATGCAACCTAATACAAATGAATCCATCAGTACCCAGATTTTTTGGTTTGCCAAAAATCCACAAAATCAGTGAAAGCAATCTGTGTAGCAGTGTTCCTATTCGTCCTGTGATTTCCAATGTTTTGGCCCCTAACCACTTATGGGTTAGTAAGTTAAACGTCTTATTCAAACAATTTTCCAAATTTTCCCCGAAATACGGAATAAAAAATTCACAAGAACTTGTGGAAGTGTTGTCAAAAGAAATAGTAACCCCCAGGTGTATAATGGTATCATTTGATGTCACAAATTCATTCCTCAGTGTTCCAAGATCAGAAGCTCTGAATCTTGCGGAAGTTACCCTTGTTAAAGCAAGGGTTCCAACCCCAGTGATATTTGAACTGTGTTCCTCCTTAAAAGTGTGTGTAGAACAAAACAGTTTCGTGTTTAATGGCAAAATATACCAACAAGAAGACGGCTTAGCAATAGGCTCTCTGCTTTCCCCGCTACTAGCAGACATTTTCTTGGACAATTTTGAGCAACTAATGTTTTCCTCAGAGCATCCTCTCATCAAAAATATCCTCTGTTGGTATAGATATGTTGATGACGTTTTCTGCGTCTGGACGGGTTCTGAAAGGAAATTTAAAAAAAAGCTTATGTGGAAAAGTAAAGTGGTTTGATTATTAAAAGTCAGAATTAAAATTAGTAATATATTTTTTGTCATTGGCGTATGTTGCGCCTATTCATGTAATAATTATGTCAATTTAAGCAATTTTTAGCTCGTATTCCAATATTGATTAAGAAAAAATATGGTAGTAATGATAGGGGATCTTAGGAGTAGAGGGAAGATTTGTCAAGAGAATTTCAAGAGAGACAGAGGAAACTAAAGTGATTGTATTCTTGTAATAGGTCGATAGTGGGAGGAAAAAAATTAATAAATTTTTGTTGGGATGAAGAGAGGCTGAAAGTGCACGGAGTTTAATCGCAATGTCAACGTGGCACAAACACGTGTTTTGGCCAATTAGTTCCTTTGAACATCAAGGAATTCCGCCTGTCCATCGCAACCCACCGAACTACGTTACGCACCCTTTTACAATACCTACCTATCACCGCTAGACTTCTATGAAGTGAATCTGTGCTCATCATTATCATAGGTCATCTTCCGCAGTTGGCAGGGCCTTGGAGGCCTCTTCTCCGCCATGTTTTATTTTCCTCCGTACTTCTCTTCATTTTCTCATACCCATCATTCTCTTCCACATAGACCGTCATTTTGACCCTCCTCCACTCTCTCTTTCCTGGTCCTGCCATCGGTTCTTGTAGCACCTTCTTCAAGAGATCTATTTCTATAACACGTGTCCAAGCCGGTTACTTTTCTTTTTATCATTTTTTTCGGCAATCTTCTCTCTTCTCCAGCCCTCCTCAACACTTACTTCTTCATCCCTCACCCAGTCTGTCCATTTTTATGTCCATCATTCTTCTCCACACGCATATTTCAAACATCTCCAGCCTTTCCCGATCCATTTTTACGTAGCCCTTGTGTCGGAGCCATATAAAATAACGCTCCTTACAAAACACCTGACTAGTATTTTTTCTCAGTCTTATATCCAATTTGTTATCCAACACTTTTCTTTTCATGCTATAAACTTCCTTGACCATCAGTACCCTGATTAATTCGTGTTACGTAGTGGTAATTAAGATGGGCGGGTCGGGAGGAATGGATGTGGCACTAGCTTATAAGCAAAGAGACCTGGCGCCTCAGGTATCGGCGTAGGTTGTCGTTCGTTCCCTCTTCCCAGGTCAGATCCTTGGGAAATCCGCACCTGTCACCCACACCATCTACGCACCACCCCTTACACTCAGTTACCGTGATGCATTGGTTATCACCAAGTGAGCCTAAGCCTCCGGCATCTGGGAGTGGGAGCGTTGGATGAGATTGGCCACCTGTCAGTTCACGCGCAGTTGGACTGAGGAGGGTGCTCGTGCACCCTGGGAAACGGTACAATGACTCGTTCATAAGTCGTCCCAGACTTGAGTGACCCTGGACACGAGGTGTTAGGGAAGCAAACCAGAAGGGAGGTAGGAAACATAAAGCTTTTTCATTAAAAAAAATAATGATACTTACGTACATCTACAACTGCAACATACCCCGAAAGGGTATGTGGCGGGGGGTGTTAGGTCACCAACCATACATACACAATCGCAATCATGTTACCTCCACACTCATATTAGTTTGATCATCCACTCGAAACATTTTAATCACACGTAATAAAGTACTTACGTGCAGCACCATTCAATTAAAAGATACGTACATTCAAATTATGCTGTATAACTGTTAAAATGATGGGTTTATTAAACAAAATAAATAACATGCAGGATACCGAAAAATATATACACTACCAATTCTAATTATCTCCTACGCGATTGCTGTCATATCTATTATGTTTTGTAATGGTTCGAGGAAAAAACGATATTTTAATTCTATCCATCCTACAATTTATCTCCCTGATTTTCCATTGGTGATCTGATTTCCCACAAAGTGAAGTGGCGACCGGTAATATGTGTTTTAAATCCTCAGATCTTTACATCTCTATATAATACTCGGCCGTATAAGCCGCCGCAAGGGCGTGAGGCGGGGTTTTTAGGTCACCATCCGTAAAAGAAGACAAAATTACATGCAAAATCAACATATGAATGCAAATGTAATCATCATTCTTAGTATTTCAAATCTAAGACCCTAAAACGTACTGCATTCTTCTCTATTTAGTGTTAATTCCCTCACCTTCTGATTGCTTTTCCGTTTTATGTCCTTCATAATTGTTCCCAAATACTTGTTTCTTTGTTTTCATTAAGGGGTCTTTATTTCTATATTCCTCTCGATTAATGTTTCTAACTAATCCATTGTGCTTCAAGACATGTCCAATCCATCCAGTTCTTCTTGACCAAGGAGATCTCCATATGGTGCTTTCTTCTTTTGCTTCTCTTGATGCATCCGTGTTCCTCATTTGTATTTTCTATTATTCTTCACCATTTTCTTTCCAAGCACAACGGTTCAAAGGTTTCTAGTATTCGTTGACCAAATTCTCCAATATAAAATGTCTCTCATCGATAGACCCCAATGTTCGTACTAACGTTAATACTAAGATATATCTTTGACTCATGAAAATGACTGATAAATGTATGGAGGAAATGAAAAAGTGTTTTTAAAGTGAAATGGCGGAAGGAAGAAATGGAGTAAAAAAGGGCACGTGTTACGGAAGTTAGAGTAGCAGAGAATGTTATGGAAAGAAATTTAATTGAGTCGAAAACAGTAGTTGTGGCTCATTATGTTTGGTGGAGGAATGTGGGAAGACTGTGATAGAGGGGAAAGTGTTAAGCAGAAGAGGTGTATGACGGAAAGGATGACTCATTTCGGACCGAATGAAGTCAGGTAGGAAGTATGCGGAATTGAGGAATGTTATACTCAAGTTATACCTCGTCTTAATGAAGTCACGATTTGTCACGTTAGTTGAGACTTAGAATTATAGCAAAGGTAAACCTTTGTGCCACACCCATGAACGCTGATTTTTCACGTCAATTACAACATCACGGTCTGCATAATTCCATTAATGATGTCACTACGATGGATGTTAAACCGCGCAAGTGCGGAAAACGGCTGATTACACGTTGTTCTTGTACACCAAAAGACGCGCCTCTTATGTTTGGAAAACGCTTCACATTCGAGCGACAATCAAAACAATAGCTCACGCCGAGAACATGAACTGCACTTCTTATAATTGCAATCAAAAAATAATGAAGGAGATGAGGTATAAAATAATCAATAAAATCAGTCATCATGAGTGGGAAATCGATTCTTCTCTTCCACCTAATGCTTATTTTTCTAACGGAATTCTTCATTTATATTGCGCATTAATGTGCAAATTTACAGTAAAACACATCCGGAAAACATGAGCTATTTTACCGGTCATTATGCGTTCTTTCTTACTTTATTGTTTAAATAAACCTTCATACTTCTCGAGAATCTCATTACTTTATCTGGGAAATATCACCTTGTCTGGATAAATATTACTTTAACATGTTCGTACGGTCAACGGGACTTGTCTCTGGGTCATAACCATTCACATTCTATTTCCGTACTAAAGGGCGTGTTCGAAATCTGTTCGTCGAAGAAAAAAGGAGGCACAAAAATGTTTTGTTCGATCGCTGCACGCCAATCACGACGTCGGCTTTTGGCCTCAAGGTGGAACAGTCAGTGCCTCCGGAAAGCAAGAATTCCAAGCCGGCGGAGCGCTTTTCCAATCTCGTTTTGTGGTCCATTCTCTCTTCCGCAAAAGGGTTTTCCCATTGAGAGAGAGATGTAGAGAGAGAGAGAGGAGACGGAAAAAAGAAGAAAAAACATCAACACGGCTCGGCAGGGAATATTTCCCATCGTACGGAAAAAAAGGGAATGGCTTGTGGTGAAGGGTCGGGTCTGGCTACCGAGAGAAGATATTATTTTTTATTTATTATTTTCTTTCCGCTGCTGGGATCCGAAATCTGGTCGTCTCCTCTCTCTCTCTCTCTCTTTGAGGCCCCGTCTCGCGGGAAAAGCCTTAATGTCGCACTTTCTAAGAAAGAAGGTATTGTTTGAGAACTTGGCCTCTTATTGCGTGCGTGTTTCGCGATATCCTGACTAGGTGGCTGCAAGCTGAGTTTGTAGGACCCATTCCCTTTTTACTTCCTCCACGGGCAGAAAAGAGGAAGGCATTTTTTTCATGAATAAATTGTCTACGTGGATATGACGGAAAAACATATCTACATGTTTTGTGGACCCCTGGACCTATTTTGGCCATTTTTCGATTGATATCTCTCTGCTTACACGTATGCGTTTGTCTTTTGTACTGCGTGCTAGTAATTGGGTTGTTACACGTGGGAACGTTAAGTCAAAAAATATTAAACCTAAGCTGTTTGAAATTTTATATTTAACATTGTTATCATTAAGAGTATATAGACATACAGATTTTTACCAAATTTTTCGACCGAAAATGACCGAAAGTTTCGTATTTGTTCGAAGTTAAGTTTTGGTACCATCCAATTTTCATTGGAACAATATTTTTAAGAACCAGATCATTTTAAATTATTAAGTAATTATTTAATTTTAATGAGAACCAGTTTTTTACATCAGTTCATAGATAAATAGTTGTATTTTAAAATTATTTTTGCCAATTACCGCGTCCCGCACAATAAAATGTACTATCTTCAATATGGTGGGCGACGAGAGGAAATTTCTAGAAAAATAAGGAAGGCAAATATATATATATATATATATATATATATATATATATATATATATATATATATATATATAAAACTTAGACAGTAACACACAGCACGAGAACACATAAAAAGAACACTCACAATATTATCTTGATAATGATCAGTCATATCTTATCTTCCGAAGAAGACGGAGCTCAAGTCCGTCGAAATTATCAAGATAATATTGTGAGTGTTCTTTTTATGTGTTCTCGTGCTGTGTGTTACTGTCTAAGTTTTTTATTCAACACTTCCGTGTTACTTCGAAGAAATCATATATATATATATATATATATATATATATATATATATATATATATATATATATATATATATATATATATGACTAGGAGAAAACTGGCTAGTTAGTCAGATATTAATGATAAAATTTAAATGAAAATCACGAGATGATTTTGGTAGATGATAGTTAAGGATATACATGTATATTTTGTAAGTCGTGGCAACCAGCAGGAAATCTGGAAAAGTAAAGCTTTTGAAATATTATACGATATAATTTATGAAGTTCACGTGATACATAATGTATAGCAATTGTTATAGTTGGTGTCTATTCAAAATCTAACTTCTGTTTAGATATATCACAAAATAGAGTGTTGGTATCTTCATATATCGTCAATATATACCGAGTTTTTTGTCACCTCTATCTTCTAATTCGTCGAATAGACAATACTATATTATCCGTAATGATGAACAAATAGTTGGAGTTTTCCACTAAGCATTGATTTATTTCACCACCGGTTTTGATGTGCTGCATCATCTTCAGATATAACTATTTTTCATTATCATGTTCGAGGTCCACCACATCACCTCTGAAACTACACAATTTGTTAATGAATTCCATATTTCAATATTCCTCACTTTATGTTGGCAAAATACTTTGAACGATCATAGTCTTCGATATTCCAATGATTAGTTCCTTAAAATTACCTAGAAGTCGCTTCGAAGTATAAAATATCAAAATATTTCCATGCATCCAAGTTTAGAATTTTCATTTTGTATGTATCGAAATGTGTGCCATTACCATTCCGATGCATGAAAATTTGGTCGTTGAATCGAAATATCTTGTTTTATTTTCGATGTATCGAAATATTTCCATAGTCTTTTCAATATAATGAAGTAATTCCTGTAGGTTTTGGATATATCTAAACGTCATTGTTGCATTTTAGATATTTCGAAATTTCATACGTTCATTTTCGATACATCGATATATTGCCAGTGCATTTTTGCTTTATTAGAATATTTTTGTCTCATTTTGATATACCGTTGAACATTCGTTGTATCGCAATATTTTGTTGTAATTTAGATGCATCGAAATGTTTCCATAGACTTTTCAATATATAGAAATATTTCCTATGCAATATTAATTTTTGATATATCGAAATGTCATAGGTGAACATTCGATATATCGATATTTTGCCAATGCATTTTCGCTTTATAAAAATATTTTTGTTGCATTTTCGATACATAGAAATTCTACAGTTACCATGTTACAATTACCATATAGTGCGAAATTTTATCCTCTTTCCCCCTCCTTCTATTTCACGCAAAGTTAAGTTTTAAGGGAAAGAAATGAGAGTGAGTGGCGTTTTCCCTCCCTGCTGTGCTCTGCTTCACGCGCACTGGTTTGCGGGACGGGCGATCAGGCCCCAGTGCGGCGACCCTTGGGGAGGGAATTTTGGCATTGGCGAGAGGTTCTCCCCCCACCCTTCCCACCCCACAACAACCACCTCCCTCTCGTAAATATAAAACCGCCAACATCGCCGCTTCCACTCCACCCCCTTCCACGCTATTCCCATCTCCCCTCCCCGAGACTACTCCTCTCTCTCTCTCTCTCTCTCTCTCTCTCTCTCTTTCTCTCTCTCTCTCTCTCTCTCTCTCTCTCTCCTCCCATTACCCCGACTCAAATATAGATCAGTCAAAAAAGTCGTGGTGCAGGAAAGTGGAAGGAAACATTAATGAAGCTCTATCACACCCCCGCCCTCCCTCCCTTTCTCTTCCTACCCCACCCGCCCTCTTATCCTCATTTTTTTCAGCCTAAAATAAAAACTATTGAGTTTCAAAGAGGGTGGGAGTGGGTGTTCGGTCTTCGGAGGTCGTGGTGTCAAAAACGACGTGGTGAGATACTTTGGTTGCCGGGAAACATGTGTTTTCGCCCGAAGTTCCGAAATATATCCGTCGTCGCCGTGGGTTACGTCCACGCCTCGAGCGTCGCCAGGGTGAAGTCGAGTTGGGCTCCGTTAGACTTCCGATGGAGTGTTATTTATTTACCGTAGTAATTAACCCTAAGCGTGATTTTGATTGACGTTCAAAATTGTATGCATCCTTCTCCTTTTTTTTGCCAACGATTGCCGTCATGGTTTTTAGAACGTGTTTTTAAATTCAAAGTAGGTCCTTTTAATTTCATCTTACGAGTATTCCTGTGTGAAACCCTAGAGAGAGCTGTGGTAGTTATTAGGTTATAAAAGTGATAGTTGAGGTAATTTGCGCCAATACGGATAGGGGAGTTAATTTGGTGTAGGGTAACACGTAGGTCGTACGTTAGGGTAGGAGTAATTGTGTAACACTCCGCGTCGGAGGTTGCCTACTCCTTAACGGTGGACGGAATGACTAAAATTGGTCTTGTGTGTGTCTTATGTTCCTTCGTCTTTGTGGATTCACTGCCCGCATTTCTGGTTTCACATTACTCCATGAAGACTTTTCCTGAAGGCTTTTATTAATAGTGTTCTCCACTCCGTTCATCCGTCACCATATAATCCTTTGTTAAATGTCCATCTAAATATCTGAAACTATCTTAGTTAGCCGAGATCATAACCGAGATGAGAAATATGAGGGCAATGCAAGTGAAATTTTATAAGGGTTTTCATGGAAAGGAAAAAAGGTAGGGTGGAGAGAAACTCGGCCACGGAATCAGCTTGTACCAAATGAAAGACGGCAAGGGGTCAAGCAATTTAACTACCCAACCGACCGGCCGCCTATAAACCTCAGGTGCCTTCCAAATTGCATCCCAATTTCGGATCATTATACCACTGTAGCATTAGTTGCTCAGTCAGCCAAGGGGTTACAGGACTTGCCGAGTGAATTGGAGGTTCAGTGCGATAAATATGGGATGAGAATCAATATTAGTAAAACAAAGGTTATGCGATTTTCCAGAAAGAAAAAGGCTAAGCTAAATATTAAAATAGGCGGGGAAAAAATAGAGCAGGTAGAACATATTACATACGTATCTGGGAAGTATTTTAGAACTATACGGTAAAAGTAGTACGGACGTAAGGAGAAGAATTGCGCTAGGCCAAGAAGCTATCACAAGGAGGAGGGAGTTAATTACAGGGACGTTGAGTAAGGATGTTAAGAAAAGACTTGTAAAAACTTTGATACGGAGCGTAGGCGTACGGCACGGAAACGTGGTCGCTGAAGCAGGAGGATAGACGTAGATTGGAGGCTTTTGAAATGAGGGTGTGGAGAAGAATGGAGAAGGAAAACAAATGAGGAAGTACTAGAGATGGTGGGTGAGGAGAGGGGTTGATTGGGAAATATTCTATGGAGGCAGTAAAAGTGGATGGAAGGCGTATTGAGCGGCAATAGTGGAATGTTGAAGAAGGTAATAGAGGGGACAATGTTAGGCAACCAAGGGAAGGGCAGGAACAGGATAGGGATGTTGGACGGGATAAAAGGCGGACAGGAATGAATAGAGAGCTGATGTAGAGTAGGTTACTGGATTGGTTTTCGTTTAAATTTGGAAAATATTTATTTGATAGTTGGGCCCATCCAAAAACCTACCTCAACCGGTAGATTACCTTAAAAAAATACCACTGAAAAAAATGTGACTCCACCTAGATTTCGCCTACATTAAAAGTGGTTGGAAGCCAGCACACAAGGGATATATGGTGGTGGTTACATTTTTTCACGGAGTAGGAGCTTCTAATTTTGTTATTCATTGTGTAACAATGCTGAAACTAACAGAGACTAATTAATTATTTTTAGGATACACTCGTAATTTTCAGAAAGTTTTTAAGGAGAAAAAAAATCGAGTTTATGAAGAATAAATAATTTTTCATGAACAGATGATTCAGAATTAAGATTTCGTTTAATTCACCTCAATGTGTATCGGCGACTTAACTGCCTAAGAAAATTTAAATTAATGATTTATACTATTGTATCGAAACGAATATTATGATTGATGGCCGACAGCTGAGCAGACGCTTAGGACATCGTAAGCAAATGATGCAAAATTCAATAGTCTCGTAATATTTCTTTAAAGCTAACTTTAAAAGTGTACCAGTTCGGTTATTTCGGTTTTAATGTTCATCATGCCTGATAACTACAATCGTATGTGCTGAATGATATTTTGATAAAATGGTGTTCATTTACCTCTATCGCAATTATAAAATTGCATGAAATGCATTTGTTTTTGTTAAAACAGCATTATTTCTAAATGACATAGCATGTTAATATGAGTAATTATTTTATTAAGAATTTTGTTATATTTTTTCGACTTTTTGACAAACGGGTATGGAGAAAGACGGGAAAGGTTTCATGAAAAGATAGGAAAACGAACGGGGTACTAGGCATGGTGGAGGAGGAGAGAGGATTGTTGAGAAAAATCCAAAGATGGCAGATGAGATGGATTTGGAGCATTTTTATGGGAAAAGGGATGTTGAAACATGTGATAGAGGGGATAATGTTAGGAAAACGTGGAACGGGCAGGAATAGAATAGAGATTTTGGACGGAATGAAGGGAGGAAGGAAGTATTCCGAATTGAAGAGGAGCTTTCTGTCGTGTTCCATGTCAGGTTATATTTTTTGAGAGAGACAAGGGAATCGTTGATGTACCCTTTAGCAGTTTGTGTCCATTCAAAATTTACCTTAACCGGTAGATGGCCGATAAGAATGATGTGCACAATGCTATCATATTATACAGGTACATAAAGAGGCCCGCATATATAATGCAAATTGAATCCAATCACAGCCGTCAATATAAATAGATAAATAAGTCCGCCGAAGTCGGGTATGGCTGCTAGGGTTAAGGTTTTCTGTAATACATGACTTGAGCTCCAATATTAATCCATGGTGCATGAAAATACCCCATACTGATATTACCCCAAACTGATGGAACATGGAGCATAAACTCGGAACATGAGATGTAAACTCGGATTTTAAACTGAGTTATCTACATCTACATAAATACCCTGCGAGCCTTCAAAAAGGTGTGTGGCAGGGGGTGTAGCACCATGAGGGAAGGGTAAGGGTTGAGGGGGTTGGGGGTTAGGTGAGGAAAGGTGGGGGGAACCTGAAAGAAAAAAAAATATTTATATATATATATTATGTTATGTGCTTTGCTCCAAAAATAAATAGCTATATCTACGTAATACCCCTCAAGCCACCTTAAGGGCGTGTGGCGGGGGGTGTTATGTCACCACCCGTAAAAGAGAATAAATCACCAGCTACTATATACAAGACTAACTACGTGATAAAATTTAATCCAATCAATTGGTAGTGGAAACATGCCTTGGCAGATCACTTGTGAATTGAGAAAAAAATACCGCTAGATGGCAGTGTATGAGCAATTGAGATTTAATTTAGGACATTCCAATTTAGTTGAGGAACCCTTGTCATAAAGATGTGGAGTAGATAATTTTAGAAATTGCATAAAGAAATTAATTTTGAATGGTGTTACTAGAATATGGACGGTATTTTTTCCAGCCTTTTATCAAAGAACTTATCTGATAATTTATAACGGTGGCGCTGTTTTGCCACTATACCGTCTCCAAGGTTCATGTAATGGAGCGAATTCATGTTTTACTACCGCAGCGTCGTCGTGAGAACGAAGATAAGGAATACTGGAAGAAAATATATTTCCACCTGGCCGCAATAGCGTTACGAAATCAGTAAAAATTACGTGAAATGTAATTACCTTGCGGTACATCACGCTACGGTCTACTTTAAACTAACTCTCGCAAATTATCATTTTTTTGGGTGATGCAATTAATCATTTCCACCGTACTAAAACTTGAGATATCAAAGCTATACAATGTGCATATTAATATAATGAAATGTTTATACTTCTATAATTCAGATAAACCATAGGTCAGCATGGTGCATGCGCAAATAAAAGTGCATTTCAAACTATTTTGTGGTGACAAAAGATCTTAAGAAGACGCAGTACTATAATCCACTTCGTATTAAATTCTCTTCTGTAGAACTTAAAAAGTGGCAAAGATCAGATTTTAAAATAGGTTGTAGTATTACATTTTTTAGGAGACAATAAATAGCTGAAGCTAATTGCGTCATAAGGGATTGGTGGACAATTCAGTAGGGGTGGGATGTTCAGAGAATGGGGGAAGAGTGGAGAGAAACCTGGCGTCGGCGTGGATGTACTTAGTTTTGACGGAAAACGACGCTTGTTCACTTAGTTAAAAATTCATTCGATGGGTGTGTGCTCTCTCCACATAACCCCTCAAGTAGGGATCGGAATACTAATCAAAATCCTCCAGAATTTGAACCCAGGACCTCTGAGTGGGAAACAATTACGCTAGTCACCCTTTCATCCCGAACTTTTAAAATATTTTTCAGCCTATTCAACGTGTGTTTCCTTTTGTTTTCAGTCGCATAGCACCTTCACAATTCCAAGAATTTATAAATGATGTATTTACTTGTAATAAAAAAAATTTCATTTGTTTAAACCCAAAGCAAAACATTTACAAGTGTAAAAAATTTACTTGACCGGAACTGTATCCATGGGTCTTCGATTTGTCTAACCAACTAAGCTATCGGGGAAACGTATATAACACTGAAATCCTAATTGGCTAGAGCCAATTGCCAAAGGATGAATACTCAATTGTTGGATACATATATATATATATATATATATATATATATATATATATATATATATATAAACCATAAACACAGTAATCAACCCGAAGGTCGGTTTAGTAGGTGATGGCCAGCTCACCCATGTACTAAGCCCGACGGCGTGTGAATATTCACACATCAGGGTAGGGGGGCCAGTTCCTTTCCTTGTGCCGGTTGATAGTTGTGTCCATCCAAAAACCTACCTTAACCGGTAGATTACCTAATAAATAAAATATATATATATATACCATTTTCCTTGTCTTTATTTCAATGTGAATGAATATTTATTCGCCATATGGCGGTATATCGTGTTTGAATGTATATATAAAGATATATATATATATATATATATATACACATACATACATTATATTCATTCAAACACGAAATCCCGCCATATGGCGAACACATATTTGTTAACATGGAAATTGATTTTTGGAAAAGCGATAGGTACACGTATAAAGGACGAACACAGGAGAGATGGGGAAGGCAGAATCTGTAAAAATATTTCTTTGACCGGGATTTGAACTCCGGATATTTCGAAATGGAATACTCTCCGGAGTGTCCTGATTGTCCTTTCTTTCTCTATTCTCTATTCTCTATTCTCTATTGTCTTTCTTTCCTCTATATTTTCAATATTCTATATATTTGTGTTTATGTGTGCGTAGATTGCCTATTGCCTAGAACCTATTGCTGATTTGCCGTGCAAGAATTGCATAATATTCAATCTTTGTCACAAACAATATCGCAAACAAATGCGGAACGAATTAACAGTGCGCAGTAGGGCATATCAGTTAACCGCGCTGTGTACTTTCAGGAAAATAAACAAAAAAAAATATAGGAACACGTAACTCGTTATCTCACTGCTTGCTCTTCAGCGAGTGCATTATCGTTCCTTCTCGTTATCGCTCTTGTTCTTTTAGTGCTTTTAATTGGATGAGGATTGGTGGAAAGAAAAACTAACAAATTCAAGGGAAATCGGATTAGTAGTCGCTCTCCAGCGGTGGGAAATCTAGATTAAAGCCCGTAAAGTACGCATTTTTCGGGGATTCGGCTCGTGAATGATGGATTAAATTATGCGAGTTATTTGCTCGTTACTTTTCAAACATTAAAAATTTTTGGATTTGTAAAATTATTCATTAAAAAATACAAGGTGTCTCAACCTCTTCGTCGGGAAATTAGGTTATGACCCAAAGAGGGGTAAGAAAATGTCGTCCTCCCGTGGGCCATCTTTTATGTAATAACAAGAAGTCACTTATGATGTAGACCTTTGAGAAAGGAACCGAGGAAGATATTTACAAGATTTTACATCTGGTCAAGAAAGAATAAGAGGTATGGGAAATGTGGTTCTGGATGAAAATGAAAGGAACTAGATGGGAGGGTAGAGCAAAAATTAAAAGGTGATTTGAAGGATTGGTGAAGAGAGACAATTGGTAGAGTAAATCAAGAGAAGACAGATGAATTGTTTATAACATTGTTTTGAGGAAAGAGTGCTTACTGCTACAGAGAATGACTGAAGGGAAGAGAAGACGAGGGAGAAAGAGGAGTACGATATTGGGCGTACTTAAATTGGGAGACAGTACAAAGAATCCAAGGAAATGGATCAGAACTGACAGGAATAAAGTTTAATTATTGGTGAACCTGCCACGACGCAGAACGAACCAATATGAGATTACATTTAGTTTTATTTAGTATCCTGTGAGCCACCATTAGGGTGTGTGGCAGGGGGTGATTGCGCATTGGACTGCCCTTCACCCAAAATACCTTTCACTCCTAGTGCGATCAGACAAACGTTATTTTATTCTGATTCCTTATCATTTTTGGGAAAAAATAACTTTTAATTCTGTCTGTTCTGCCCTTGAATTTTTCTGGCAGGTGGGGAAAATTGATGTATTTACCAGAATTTCAGGGAATGACATCCAAAGGTTAAGCGGCCATTTCTTTGATTATCTGCCAATAGACACATTGGGCAGGGCTTCACGGAACGAATTGAAAATTCCCGAAAGCAACCTCTGTCCGTGAATATCAGGAAGTCGTCTAAGTGAGATAACGGTATTTAGAGTTTCTTTTATTTTATTGCAGTTTTTTTGTTCTCGAAATTGTGCCAACCGTACGCGTCCAGAGTTCGTAGATTCCATTGATGATGGTCCATTGAGCCAGAGGTTGATTACGGTGATCCCAAGGAGGCTAAAATTAATTAAAGTGCCTGCTGTAGAAATAAATGCCTGTCAGAAATGTATTCAGAAGGGTTATATTATTTTTTTATGGCAGGAACTGCATGTTAAAAGGCAGATTTTTAAAAAAATATTAAAAAATACTCTAAGTTACATTATATTTGAAATAAAAATGTCATGTTTTTGTTATAAAAATAGAGTTCCATAAATAGACGATTGAGAATTTTATTTTTTTAATTGTAATGTACAGGGTTCGTCCGGAAAATAAGTGTGCTGAGCTCAGGAAAAAAATTATTACGCTTTTACATATCTTAAGCTAATATTCCTCAAAATAGGACCCTTGTGAGTCGATACACTTGTTCCAGCGGCGTTCCCATTCCTGGAACGCTCCCGCGAAGGCATCATCGGGAATCTCTCGAAGACACGTCGTCACGGCCTCTTTGACGGCGTCCAAAGTCCCGTATCGCGTTCCTTTCAAACTCCTCTTTATCTTCGGGAACAGAAAGAAGTCCGGTGGTGCCAAGTCCGGGCTGTAGGGTGGGTGCGGCAGCGTTGCCACGCCGTGCTTGGCCAAGAAGTCCGACACGACAAGCGCGGTGTGAGACGGCGCATTGTCGTGAAGCAGCCGCCAGATGTTTTAGATCGCTGGCCGGACGCGGGCGACTCGTTTTCGAGGTCTGTCGAGCACTTGGACGTAAAATGCAGCATTTACAGTTTGTCGTTCAGGTACAAATTCGTAGTGGACGACTCCCCTTTTGTCAAAAAAGACAATCAGCATCATAAACTTATTTTCCGGACGAACCCTGTAGCGCTTCCTTGGAATTAGTTTGAAAGAAAGTTATTTGATATCATGCGCTTAAAACAGCATACCTAAATTTTTAATTTACCCACGAACTACACGTACGGGTAGTCTTTTACTCAAATTACTGCACTATATGGAGTAATGCGAGCAAGGACCACTTAGTCAAAAGTTTTAAGTTGATTATGAGTGTTCTCTGATATTCACATCTCGCGAAAGAGAATTCTTGGGAGAAAAACAAAAGATATAGGAAAGATGTAATCAGAGCCTTTTGATTGTTCGAAAGAGTCCTGAATAGTGTTAGAGGAGATGGTACAGTGGGAGGAATAGGATATACACGATATGGAATAAGTATGCGGAAATGAAGAGGGGTTTATTGTACGTGGTGTGTTTGGTGCAAAATTTTGTCTTGTCGTGAAACAATAAGAAATATAAGGGGCAACTACTAAGGGGCAACTACTTTGCTCGTTTAAACTAACAAACAAGGAATTTATTTGTAAATTCATTCTTATGCAGCTCGACACATCTGTGGTTGGGAGATATTTTTAGTGTTATTACCGTTAATCTACATTTTTATGATATTTTTGGACTAACGTTGACGTAAAACTGTTATATTTATTTGCCGTGCCAAAAAGGTCCTCCTGATGCTATTAAACTGCATATTTCCCACCTCCCTTCATTACTTCCAGCGTTTCAATTATTTCCCTCCCCCTATCTCACTTTCTCAACTTACCCTTCCCTGTATGACAGTCGTCAACATTCCATTGCGAATTAAAATTCTATGGAGACCCACCTTTCCTTTCTCCTTTGGATTTCTCGCAAAAATTTTCTCTTCTCCTTTGCCATGCATGTCACTTGATCGCTTGTTTGTCCTTTTTTCTTCATTTTACCTTCTGTGTATGCCCTTTTCACATCCATTTCTCAAGTATCCAATCTACGCCTATCATTCCAAGTCAACAACCATGTTTGTGTGAGGTACAAATTCACGCTCCTTATAAAAATCATAATGAATCTTTCTGTATACTATCAATGAAAAGTGTTTATCACCAATACATTTTTCGTATTTCAAATTTCCTTCGTCTAACAACATTCTTTCACATCATGAAGAATTCTCCGGTCTTCCTAAAGGTCAGGGGGTCCATGATTGGCGACGTTTCGATGTCCGACTCGTGCGTCGTTTCCAGGGTTGATGAATTGTTTCTCATACTATCTCACTACTCCGACTTACTCGGTCAAAAACACTGACATGATATGTAAAATATTCCTCCTATTATATTTTTTACCCAATCGGATTTACTTGGGAAAATGGGACCTGAGAGCAATATAAACCTAGGGTTCCAAGTGATAGCGGTGGGCGTTGAAGATCACATGGACGAATTAAATATGCAATGACAAATATATTTATGAGGTGTGTCCAAAAAGTAAGGTGACTTTTCAAATTTTCGTGGGAAACATAAAATATGATTTTCCATTTTTTTGTTTCGTTTTTTGGTACACACGTCCCAAAGATTTGCTTACAGTTTCAATAATGTAACGTATTTAATTTTTAATTGACGGATACAAATGTTAGATCTGTTTTTGGTTTGTTCGGCGATTTTCTGCTATGAAAAAATGGATGAAAGAATTTGCATTGAATTCTTTGTAAAAAATGGAGTTTAGTGCTCCAAAACACTTGAAATGTTGGTAGTAGTATACGGTGAGTCTTCTCTGACTAAAAAAATGTTTATAAGTAGTACAAGATCTTCCAAGATGGACGAGAACATGCCAATGACAATTCTCGCTCTGGAGGCTCCAGCCTGTCAACAACAGATGAAATCGTTGAAGCAGTGGATGAAATTGTTTTAAAAAATCGTCAATTCACTAAAAGAGAAGTTTCTAAGAATGTTGACAAATTGGTTGGAACGTGCCATGCAATTTTTTTCGAATATTTTGGGCTTTTTAGGGCTTTAGTGTATGCATTTGTAAACTTGTTATATCATTGTTCAAAGTATGATGTAAAGGCCAAAGCCCTGTTTTCAGACTAATACAAAATAAATAAATAAATAAATTGCAGGAGATGGCGTTAGGGAGCCATTTCACCCACCAAAGGAGAAGTGTATTAGGACACAAGAGGAAAGAATAGTAGAGAAAGCAAGCATACAATGTCATGAAAGAGGGTCTCAGTGCGTTTCATGGTACTAACATCCATTAAGCACACAACCTCTTAAAAAAGCGAATACACATTTATTCACGAAAAGGGATCGGAACACAATTAAAAGACTAACACAGCTATTGTGGAGAAGGTTAAATCGAGCCTATCAAAAGCGTAACAAAGTTTATATATATCTATATATAGAAATTATATATATATATATACTAATACACTATAATATATATATATATACTAATATACTATTTTTTATATATATATATATATATATATATATACTAATATACTATTATATATATATATATATATATATATATATATATATATACTAATTCCTCTTGAGAAAGGTGGTTGGACCACCGAAAATTCGAGAACCAGTGAGTCCCTCTTTTGTGTGTTTTGGTTTCTGTGTTTGTTATGACTGTCAGTGAATTTATATGTATATATATATATATATAATATATGTGTGTGTGTGTGTGTGTGAGTGTGTCTTTGGGTGTATGTATGTAAGTATAACTCTAAAGTTTATATATGTAACGTTATTATAAATAGAACATTCTTCGGCGACGCACAAACTATTAAAGTATTAGTATAAATTTTTTAAACACAGAAACACGAAAAAAAGACACTCATTAATGTAGTTTTGACGTTTCGACGGCCCGTCATAGAATGATAGATAGAGGACTTTATGCTGGCGAAATTGAGACCTAATGGTCCCTTCTTCCATTTAACCCATTGTCGTATACATATTATATAAGGCATAACATTTATAAGATAAATGCATATATACACATAAATACACGTAGACAGACACAAATTCATTTTGTACAAATTTTCACATCGAAAAGTAAAGGAAAAAGAAAGATAATATATATACATACATACATATATAATGCATACGTATATATAGGTATATATCTAGGATACATCTACATATACACAAAATAAAAGACAGTGATTAGAGAGAAAGAGTAGGATAAGAAAAGTGTAAGCAAATAATGAGGTTTGTAGGAAAAGCTAGGGTGAACGTGGCATTGCTCACCTAGTCATCACCAGATACATACGAGTATATATAGTAGATATCTGGCAGTGTCTTCTTGTACATCTACATTTTAATAAAAATAATGATAATAATATAGATTAACGGATATCACATGGTATATGGAGAGATAGGCAGGAAGGTTCTGCAAGGAAGGATGAGGGATATGAATACGTAAGTAAAGTTTAAAGATAATCTATCAGGGTCTTTAAAAAAAGTTAGAATTAGATAGGAAAGAGTTAATGTGTTCAGTCAAACACTCCTCTCTCCAAGTTGAAATACCTACGGGTGTGTTTGTGAACGCGGTTAACGTGCTGGAGTTCCTTGCTCGCCTATAGAAGCTCTAGCTGATATCGACAAGTTTTCGCGTCGCTAGTAAACGCTTTCCGCGGCGTGTTTACTCAGTAAAAACAAGCAAAGTGTCTCCGCAACTTCATCAGTGTAATCACATGCGTCTGTTTCGGATCATTCCTAGGGATGGATGTGGGGAGGAACGGTTAGCTTTGCATGTGTGATTAGGATAAAGGTCTTTTCGGCGTTACAGCCACTTGTAGGAAAATTTCAGCTGGTTTGATTCAAAGTGTACCCAGATATGTCACATGGAATCGAGCGCGGATTTTCCGGTTAGTAGCCCCAGTAGAAGGTTCTACATAAGTGACTACAACGTCTCGAATGTGTGTGCACATATAATACAATTGCATGTGAAACTTGCATATACACTTCTGTACATGAATCCCAACAGTATGTGATTTACTACAATAATACTATTTCTTATTAATGTATAAAATATTTAAATTAGAGTGCAGGGTATTTGTTGTGGCTTTTCAAAACTGCTTTATGGTGAAAATAACTCAAAATACTTGGTTGTTTCGCACTAAAATATTTCCTTGCCGTATTGTTTTCGTTGTCTTTTCAGAGGATATTGCATAGTGACGAAAATGGGGTCGATCAATAAATATTTTCATATGAAATTAATAAGTATTTTGAACTCTTTTAATATTGAAATCATCTCGGAAGTTAGGAACTGAAATTCTTGAATATTAAAAAAAGTCAATTAAAATATTAAAATAGACGTAACAAATTCTAACCTAGTATATCTTTCAAATATCTTTCCCTAACATAATCCTAATATCTTTCAAAGTAGTTGATACTGCCGTCGATGTCAATAACTGCTTTTATGTCCATCTCTAATACATATTTTTATCATTGCAGATTAGAGTAAATCTCTTTTTTTAAGCAAATTTTAAAGCGATTAGAGTGCTGGTAGCTCATTTTCCGCTGACATAAGGAAATCTTTTTCCGGCGCGTAATTTGAGATCATCGGGATAAGCCATTCCAAAGCTTGAAATTTTTAAAATGATCGGTGACTTATGGTGATGATTCATTCGCCAATGAGTTTAAATGGCTCTGGCATGCTTCTTTGAATTAATTGATGAGTTTGTAACTACACATATTTTCTGAATTACTGCCCTTCCAGTCAATTAGTGTTAAACATGTCCAATTGATGATTTGTTTTTTTTTACAGGTGAGTTGCTGCCAAGTTAGATCAATAATGGTACGACGATACGACATTGGCACGATATTGTAAGTACCAACCTTATTCGATAGAACTATTAAAATAATAGTTATTCATATAGGGGACTTTCTTTTAAAATGGATGTTAGAGAAATGCTCACTTTCTCACTGGAATTATTGTCTCCATTAACGGAAAATCAAAATCCCTTAAAGTTAAATCACTTCCAAATTGTTATGCAACAATTTCAGAGAGTAAAAATCATTCGCCTTGACCGGGATTCGAACCCGGATCCCTCGATATCCGGCCGAGTGCTTTAACCATTTAAGCTACCGAGACGTCCTCTTACACTCTGAAATTTTGGAGTGCAAGAGGACGTCTCGGTAGCTTAAGTGGTTAAAGCACTCGGCCGGATATCGAGGGATCCGGGTTCGAATCCCGGTCAAGGCGAATGATTTTTACTCTCTGAAATTGTTGCATTACAATGCACACATAGCGGATGACTCCGTTAATCGTTACTGTTGCGGCATCTCCCGCAGTTTCTTGAAATGCACTTCCAAATTATTTTTCGTCATACCATTTAAAATATATTTATCAATATGGTTTAACGATTTGGCTTTAAATATGTCTAAATATTCCTTCCATTCAATCATTTCGAAAGAGTTTTATTTCTCCCTTCAAAGACCTTGAATTGTTTCTTTGATAGGCGTTTCTGGAATGTAGTACTTTTGATTAATCGTTGTAGATCATCTAATGTCTACCGTCATTATTGTAGGTATTCATCCGACCACCAAGGAGTACCTTTTCCTTTAGCGCACATAAAAGATATTCTAAGTGCGATTTGTTTTTCCCTGTCTCCCTATTTGCTTAGTGACGAAGCCCTTATTTTGGAGTGAAGTATGGGGGAATATATGGAAATATGAAATCTACATCTGCATAATAACATGGAAGCGTAAAATGGTGTGTTCAACACTAGTCATTCAACATTGAAAACTGTATTGTTTAATTTTTAGCCCAGATATATGTGTAAAATAATTTAAATAACTTAGTTTATGATTTCTATATGTATTCTGTACGTTATAAAAGTGAAGTATACTTTTATAGACATGACAGAGAAGCTCTTAGTAATACTATGGATAGTTTACTAAAATTAGATGGTATAATGACAACTTATTAGGTTACTTGCAATGAAAAAATGAAAATACTTATCTCCTTTTAGGCGGTCGTTAACAGCTATTCTGTTCCCGGTGGGAAAATTAACATCTTAAATCCATCTTATCCACTCTTAATCACTGTAATCTTACTGTTATAATCTCTCATAAAGTAGTACGTTGAAGATGGTCCATTTTTCGTCCTTATTCGTTAAATTATTCATTTGGCAAAAATTGTGCACAACAGGATTGCCAATTTATTTTGACACGTATAACAGCAACATGTAAGGACACAAACATCCACAAGACTGTAATTAGCGTAGTTATTACAATTTTAATTTTCATAGAAATAGCAAACAGTAAAAACGAAGCAACAAAACAGGGATGTGGGATGTGAATGGAGATAATGTGCTAGTTCTTTCTAGAGAGATGCGTCAGAGAAAGGCTGGTGTTGGCTGGTAGTGTGAGTGGGTCAATGCTTTCGGGAAGGGAATTCAGTAAGGCCGGGAGACGGAAGTAGGGGGAACGTTTGGTGAAGGACAATCTGGGAACGGGTTGGTGGAATGAAGAGTGATCGCGGGTAACTCGAGGGGAAACTCTGAAATTGATAAGGGAAATAAGTTCAGGACAGTCGTAAACGGAGTTAAGGGTGTTATGCGTGAGTTTTAAATTGGATTTTTGACGTTAAATGTTAAAGAAAAGATGATTAACATATATTTTGCTCTTCCTTCACTCTCCAATACCTCTCAATGACGTTTGATTTCCTTTATAAGTGACATATTTTTAATTTTTACTTTAATTCCATTCCAAACCACGTATCGACCACAAGAGATCTCCTCACTTGGCCTGAGTAGTCGCCACAGTACGGCTACATTAAGTGATTTTGATCAAGTCTTTTAGAGCGAACAAGAAGAGTGCGAAATGTGCTACATGTACTTATTATTATATGAAAATATTTGGTTTTTCACGTTATTAAAATAATAATTAATATATTTATGCAAATATATAATGTTATTGAAAGGAAAACAAATGAGTAAGTACAGGAGATGGTGGGTGAGGAGAGGGGTTTGTTGAGAGAAATCCTATGGAGGCGGGAAAAATGGATGAAAGGTGTATTGAGCGGCAGTGAAATGTTGAAGAAGGTAATAGAGGGGAGCATGTTGGGCAAGCGAGGAAAGAGCAGGACCAGGATAGGGATGTTGGACGGGATGAAGGGTGGAAGGAAGTACACAGAGATGAAGAGGGACCTGATGTAGAGTAGGTTGCTGGATTGGGTTTTATTTTGGAGTTACAAAATATTTATTTGATAGTTGTGTCCATCGAAAAACCTACCTTAACCTGTAGATTACCTAATAAATAATGTTATTAAAACTATTTGAGAACGATTTCTCTTGCAAAGGTGCGGATAATAATATTGAACATTTACACATGTATGACCATCAGTTTTCATTGAAAACGAATTTTTTTCGATTTTATTTACAACCCGATAAGAAACGATTAAATGGAGAAATCGAAATAATGTGCGGACAAGTGCCGGTTTCTTTGTGCTTTAAACACTAAGAGATAGAGACGGAAGTTTCGAACTGATCAGTTGAGAGCCAAATCAAGTACAGACGGATCGATTAATCTACGCTTGACGCCTCACTCCATTTTTTGCACAAATCCATACATGGCATTGCGTAACATTTCCTTAGTTTTTTGGATGGAGTCGGTTTTCTATTCGACTCTATGGAAATCGATAATTTACGAGTGAACTTCTGTGTGCATACATATGAATGTCTTGACGTGTCGATTATTGAAGACCTTAATTTTAACGCTATTTAAATTATTTCGTTGTTATTCTACTTATTATACAGCCTTACCCACTCTAGAGAGAGTTCACTGAATGCGGTCTGCTTCATCTCCTCTACGTACAGAAATATTAAATGCTCTTCTTACTGAAGTCTTGTCAATGCAGCCCACTAATCTGTTCCTAGGTTTTCTTATTTGAACTTTCTCCGACACTACATTCTCCATCGTTTGTCCCCTCATTCTTTAGTTTGCCTGATGTATCATTGCATTTTCAAACAATTTATAGCACGTCCCATACAGTTATTTTGATGATCATCTCAATTTTGTCGCATTCCTTTGGTTTCCTTAAAGTTAAACAGCGTGGAATGGCTAATGTCCTGTCGTTTGACAAGATCCACATTTTTAGGTAAGGTCGCTTGGTAAGATCCACATCCTCCTGGTTTAGAATTATCAAAAACATACGATGGCGATGGTGTTCCAAGGTCGACTATTGCTCTTCTCCACACTTCGCGGTCTCTAAGGATCAACGGGTTCTCGTTTGCGAAAGAACTCAATGGGTCACAGATGTGCGGAGGAGGGATGGGAGGTATTGAGCTGAACGAGGGAGAACTACCCAAGTTGACTGCAGCATTTTCCTTGAAATCCGTCACCGAGAAGTTCCACCGGTTATTAATTTCGGCGAACATTTCGCTTCGCTTGCGGGCTCATGAACTTTCATTTCTCTCCCCTCCAATTCCATCCTTCCCAATTCTCTTGTCTTTCAATGCCCCTCGATAAGTCACCATCATGGGGTCAGTATCGGGGCGTAGGCGGTCCGGGAGAGCTGAGCGGAGCTGAAAGCGAAAAAGAAGGGGTTGGCAGGGTAAATAAGAGGACCGCATAAAAAAACGGGCAAAGTCCCGTCTCTTTTTTTTTATTTTTAATGGAGTCACCGGCCACGTTTCGTAATTACGCGATTTGTTCGTTAAGGCGGAGACTGGTCCATCGACCGACCCTTCAGCGGACGCTGGCGGATGCCGAGCTCGCCTGCCCGCGTAGAGATGGCATCACTCCTCCGTTCCCTTTGGTTTATGTTTCCATTCCAGTTGTTCATTTTCTTTTCCTCGAACCGGATTACCTTTGTGCGCCTACATGCTCCACTTTTCCCTCGCTTCGCTCAAGCAGTACCCACTGAGTCACACTATTTTTATTCAATTGTTTTTATTTTCTTCCAATGATATTTCCACTTATGTGCTCACTCGCTGGATTTCATTTCAGCAAGCATGCGGAATGAAAGAAACCGGCGATCGTAATCGTAGGGCGAGGTCAGTGTCAGTTGTCGAATTTTTAATTTTAAAACAAATTTCACTTAGAATGATGGATAGATATCGCTAAAGTTATTTAGTTTGTAATAAAGTGTGTGTCTATATATATATATACACATATAAATGTAAAACAGAGTTAGGCAAAATGAAGTACAAAGAGTTAAACAATAAATTGAGAAGGGCCACAAATAAAGCAAAAGAAGAATGGTGGAAAACGCAATGCGAGGATATGGAAAGTCTACAGAAGAAGGGTGAAATTGGTGCTCTATACAGCAAGGTTAAGTTATTGTCGGTAAGTAAGAAGGCAGGATCTGTGCTAACAGTTAAAGATAAATGGGGTAAAATAATAGTTGAACCAGGAAAAATCCAAGAGAGATGGAAGGAATATATAGAAACACTGTATGGTAAAGAACTTAGGCCGACAAGGTTAGACATAGAAAAGGAACATGACGTAGAAGAAGACAGCTTAGGTCCAGGACTACTCGACGATGAAATAGAAAGGGCATTAAAGGAGATGAAAGCAAATAAGGCTGTGGGAGTGGACAATATTCCTATAGAAATGTTGAAATGGTTAGGGAAAGGTGGGAAGAAGGCTATATATGGACTGATTCGTAGTATCTATGAGGAAGGAATCTGGCCGGAAGATTTTGTGAGATCGGTGTTAGTTCCTATTCCAAAAAAGGCAAAGGATATATATATATATATATATATATATATATATATATATATATATATATATATATCTTGAAAGTGACGCTCTCCGGCGACGAACAAACACACAAACACTAAGATAATAAATATTACACACACAGAAACATAAAAGAAGGACACTTACAGTAGATATTTACGTTTCGACGGCACGGCCGTCGTCATCAGAATATATATATATATATATATATATATATATATATATATATATATATATATATATATATATAATGTAAATTCACTAACTAGTCGACACAAACACAGAAACTAAAACATTTTAAAAGAGGGACTCACTGGTTCTCGAATTTTCGGTGGTGCAACCACCTTTCTCCAGAGGAATTAGGAACAGAAGAATTAGGAAGAAGATTTGAGTTCTGTTCCTAATTCCTCTTGAGAAAGGTGGTTGCACCACCGAAAATTCGAGAACCAGTGAGTCCCTCTTTTATGTGTTTTAGTTTCTGTGTTTGTGTTGACTAGTTAGTGAATTTACATTATTGTGCACGTTCGTGGGTTTTTCAAGAAAGTGACTTTATATATATATATATATATATATGTGTGTGTGTGTGTGTGTGTGTGTGTGTATGTGTGTGTGTATGTGTGTGTATTTTGGTTATATATTCAAACACGAAAAGCCACCAAACGGTGAGCACATGTGCGTTCACAGAGATATGCATATGAGGCAAAAGGAGAGGAACCCACATGAAAGACAAACAGGATTGGAGGGGAAGGTGGGAGGACGCCAATCACAAGCGCAAAAAAGGTACCAATTTTTTTATATGTGTGTGTATACATATTTTTTATTTTACCTGATCAATTTTGTCCCTCCTGTTTTAGTATTAAGCTTAGGCTTTTTCTTTCTGGAAAATCGCATAAGCTTTGTTTTATTAATATTGATTCTCATCCCATATTTATCGCACTGAACCTCCAATTCACTCAACAATGCTTGCAACCCCTTGGCTGACTGAGCAACTAATGCTTGGTCATCAGCAAACCTAACCGATTTTACGAATTCCCCTCCGACTTTCATTCCGACCTCCAGTTCTTCCCATGCCTCTTTAATCATTCCCTTCACATATACGTTGAACAGCACCGGTGACAATGGGCAACCCTGCCTTACAC